>JBBDHI010000005.1:9254134-9266966 GCA_037177115.1 Craterocephalus stercusmuscarum | reverse complement strand
CCAAGCTTCTTTTCGATAACACGCTTTATGTAAAAAGGGATCGAGACTAATTCAAGAGACTGCAAGAGGAGAAAATGGAAAATCACTATTAAAAATGTAGAATAAGAACATAAGATGGAAATGTGATAAGACAGTAAAATAGACCTAATATAATAATAATGGATCTAAAAATATTAATAATTACTCAAAAGCTTTACTAAAAAGATATGTTTTAAGCTGATTCCTAAAAATGTCAATACTTCCAGCTGCCCTCAGGTCGTCGGGAAGACCATAAACACTAAAAGATGTTTCTCCATATGTCCTTGTCCACACTCTCGGGATAAACAAGAGACCAGCCCCAGACGACCTGAGAGCCCTGGGAGGTTCATAAGCTAAAAGTAAATCTGATAAATACTTTGGACTAAGACCATTAAGAGCTTTGAAAACTAATAAAAGTATTTTAAAATCTACCCGGAAGCACACAGGGAGCCAATGCAGAGATTTTAAAACTGGTGTAATGTGAGCTCTCATTCCACTTTTCATGAGCAGACGATCTGTGGTTAGGAACAGTTTAAACAGACTTGAATTGAAAATACCACCATTAAAAACATAAAATAAAACATAAATATAGAATAAAAAGTAAGATGTCAACATAAAAAAGCAGTTTATGAAGATGGGTGGAGAAAAAAAGTTTCTAATCTAAACAAAAAGAAACAAAGACAATAACTTTAAATACTTTTAAAGCTTCCTCATTAAAGGTTTACTGCCATGCTGCATGATTGCATGGTGCTTGTTGTCTTACTTTGGCTTACTGATGGACTTGTTATCTGTCCAGCCATCCCACCCATACACACACGCACACATTCACCAGCCTATCAGTTGACAGCAACAGATTTCCATATCAAACGCATCATGCACTGATGAGGAGAACCTGATGTTAGTCAAAGAGGAAGGACGACACAACATGCCATAGTGGAACGCTCACAGCATGCCGAACTGGAGAGTTAACAGTACAGTTTGTCTTGGAGCATTGAAACCATACCGGCCCAGTGTTCCCTCACAGCTATGCATGCCAGGAAGCTCATGTCTGCAGATTCTCTAATCAGCTGAGGCCATCAACTGAGGAAACATTTCAGCAGGGCGGAGCCCACGCAGAAATTCAGTACAGAGCAAGGAGAGCCTGTAAGTACCATGCCGCCAAGTGATCCGTCATTTTGATTTCTGTTTCTCTCTCTCCACTTCCAGCTGATTGGGATCCAAGATGGCTACTTATCCCTGCTCCAGGACAGCGGGGAGGTGAGAGAGGACCTAAAGATTCCTGAGGGAGACTTGGGAAAAGAAATTGAAAGCAAGCACGAAGCTGGAGAGGAGATCCTGGTTAGCAGCGCCGCCTCAGTGACCACGATTGTGTTTTCTCTTCTACAACTATAACATATTTACACACACACACAAAAAAAAGAAAACATTTTTATTCCCTCTTGTTCCTCAGATCACCGTTCTAAATGCAATGGATGAAGAAGCTGCTATTGGCATCAAAGCCTTTGGTAAATAAGCCACTGCAGGTAAGTACAGAGCTGCAGCTCCACAACCACCGCTTGACCCAAGCCTGCCCCAAGAGGAGGGTGTTGTGTGAAATGATGTATGTGTGTGTGTGTGTGTCCGGGTGTTACGCCACCAGCATGTGCCATGCCAATGCAGTGTGTGTGTGTGACGTCATGCTCTGCAGCAAGGGGAAGGCAACTCCAGCCATCATGTTCCAAGGCTGCTGCTGAGCTTTGTCATTCAGATCAGACCTTTGCTACTTTAATCACCATTTTAAGCTGTTGATATTTACTTTTCTGTGCGTTTACTATCCTGGAAAAAGCTGTATTTGTCATATTAATGCATTGCTTAATGATACATTTTTGTATGTTTGAATTAGGCATGTAGTGATGAGATGTAACAAATCAGTGCCTGTATGCAAAATTTCCCGTTGAGCGGTGCATTATTGTGGATTTGCCTACCCCTTGATCTACCTTTTCTTTTATTTTAACACTTTTATGAGCATGTGCATCACGGTTCACGTTGTTTTTTGGAGCAATGTTACAATTTTTGCTCCTGTGGGTTGCACTTTATTTAACACCCTGGTCAGACACTTTTCCCTGGATTCCTTTTTCCTAAGAAGAGCTCGCAGTTCTGTCGGGCCAAACGGTTTCATGCACTTTGTTTTCTACTCCTTACCCTCAAAATGTGGACTGCAGAATGAAGAGTCCACAAAATAAGTGCTTAAAGATGTCGTGCTATGTTTAAAAAAAGCAACAAAAAACATATTAAACATGTTTTCTCTCCTGTTTGTTTATTTATGCATCTTCTTCTTGTCATTCCTGACTCTTCCTCCCTCTTTCTTGTTATTCTTCCCCCTCCCTTGTATTTCTGCTTCAGGCACGAGCGAGATGCACTGGACCTGGGGGAAAGGAGGGGATGTTGCATCGGCTATGCTATTCGCCCTCTTTTTTTTCCTTTCCGTCTTTGTTTTTAAAACTCTGTCCTTCACTCTACTTTCTGATCCTTCCTTGGGCTCAAATGGAGAACTTTGATAAATAATTGGAAGAAGTCAACTCGGAGGGGGAGAGAAATCAAAGTTCTGTATGTACAGTAGATGCACATAATCTAACCTCGTCTGAATCCAGGTGTACAAATGCAAAGCCAAGTAGTAGAAAGTCTTATTTAGGTCTCACTTGGCCAACAAATACTCTGTAGCTGTCTGCCTTCGAGGGCGAGCCATTTATAATCGCCCTACAGGTTTTTTTTATGTTCCTAATATATCAAGGGCTTCAACTCTAGATCTGCGTTGTTGTGTCGAGGCTTGCTCAGCAGGTGCCATGCAGGACAGACGACACGACTTGATTTTGTATTTCTGCATGTCACTATTCCTTCAGCAGATTCGATCAAGCCCCTCCCTCCGTTTCATCACCCGAAACTTGTCTGTTAAAAAAGGTCGCCGAGGGGAACAAGTGTCGACTCTCTACGACCTAAAAGCGCATAAACGTGGCAAAGACCTTAAGAGTCTTAAAGGCCTTTAATAAGATGCATTTAATTCATTTGTTTAAAAGAAGGATCTTGACAGAAACCCTCACTCAGCTGTTAGGAGAAACAACACGAGTGTTATTCATTGTGGTCGCAAACTTTAAGCAGAAATTACAGGAAGAAGACTTGTGGCAGTTTGGTGTCATTGTGTTCATACAACCGGTCCGAACTTCTGCAGAATGTTTCCATGGCAAAAAAAAAAAGAAAACAAAAAAAAAAAAGAAGAAAGAAACCAAAAAATAAAATAAAGATTACACAAACAGTTGGTGTGGTTTATTGTTTATTTAGCAACAATTAAGCAAAAGCTTAAAATTAGAACAAATCTAGGCTTGACTTGTGCTGCAGATGACGTACAAATTCAGGTTTTGTGGTAACCGAGCCGATAACCAGATGTTGGCAACACATTAAAGAAGTCTCAGGTAAGACTGTAACTTAGCCTTAGTAGTGTTCAACATTAAAACCAGTAATAAAATGATTCAATTTACATAATTTGATAATGAACCACTAAGAGTCATCTTTAAAAGTTTTCCCTTAGTCAGGAGTTTTCAGTGAGCAAAGTGCTTGCAGAGTCAAAGTTGGCCATCCAGTCCAACTTCACACATCTTATCTACAGTTTACTGCACATTTGCACCTTTATGATGGCTTCTTACTGTAGGCAAAATATTCTACTTTTCAAGTAATCTTTATTTGAAATCGGAGAAAATTTGGGATTTAATGCTTGCAGAAGCACACAAAGTTGAAGACTGCTTGTTAATTTATTACTCAAGTCAGAACTCATGAAAACATACTGTACAATGAATTAAACAAATCATATGGCATAATCCAACAAAATTGTTTTTCATTTTTGAAGAGTGATCCGTTAGATGTCCAACAGAAAAGACTGAACGTGGCAGGGCGTTACTTTCCATGGTGGTAGAACCTCTGGCCACTCTGGCTGTGGGAGAGGAAGCTGTGACGAGGGGCCCCCTGTGGAGAGCTCTGGAATGGGGCCTGATAATAGAAAATACATAATCAATTTTCCTTTTCATAAACAAATACAATCTAAATAAACATGCTAGCAGCACAAAAAAAGTCCAACATAGGAGGCACACAACTATACATTTAAAGATAGCAAATTAAATGTGCACAATTATACTGAAGCTGAAGAAATGTAAAGTTGCTGAAGACACTACTTTGCAAAATTTCGGGAAAATGGGGGGAGTTAAAAGGGAAAAGACAGCTTCTTGCATCAAGTTGTCACCTTAGCTGCAGGGATCTGAACTATGGGTGTGGGCAGCAGACCTGGAGCAGAAGGATGCATGGCAGAGGGATGCATGGGCCTCAATCCACCCTGAAAGAGGACAGACAGCAAAAATGCTGCAGTCAGTCATCAGTCAAGCCCCTGACAGGCGGGCACGTTTAGTCTCATAAAGACCTTATTCAAACATATGAACTAAATGAGCTAACTAAAGAAAGCATAATTGACAGTTTGAAGTAATTTGCACAGTTTAACCGTGGAACATGAATGAAGAAGATGTCAACTTTTACCGTAGCAAACCATGACCTCAATAAAAAAATGTGATCAGGAGTTTTAGATTAAAACCAATGGAAGAGAAAGGGTTACAGTATTTCTAACGTCTGACATCTTGAACATATGTGGTGTGCCCTGCCGTTATGCTAAGCTATAAAGAATGTCCACGTTGTTTGGGACAAAATATAACATAAAATTGTGGCTGTCTGAGTCTCCATGAACCTTCCAGTTTCATTACAGGTTGTCTGCAGGAAACTACAGCGGCTGTCACTCTGCAAGTGTCTGCAATCAGAAAATGCTGGCATGAAGCTGATCTGCATGTGAGGGGTGGCAGGAAAAACATAAGAGTAGAAAAGAACCATTAAAAAAAAACTAAACTAGAAGTTCTCCAATCAAGCTCAAAGAAGAAACCAGGCCTTCAGGAAAATTCACTCCAGACTCTAGACGTGTTTATATCAGATAGAAATTTTGGGACTGAACCGTGTAACTGGATGTGAGGCATTGTGGGGGAAATGTTATGATTTGAAGTTTCACTACCTTCAAGCACATTCAGCTTTGTTATTGTTGATCAAAGAGTATTATTTAAGGTTTTAAGTCCAATTAATGCTCCTCATTACACCAACAAATTCAAGAGGGAAAAATCCATGAGGAAGTAGAGGGTTACTGGACTGGCCATATTGGATCTAAATCTAACATTTCAGGATGATAAACAGTCAGTATCTTGCAAATGAAAGAATTAAAACTCCTTTACATGATGGAACGGCAGCCTCAAAGTTTTTTACTTTCTTGGTTATGATATTCCAGCATTTTATTTATATTTAAAGAGTGTTGATGGCGCACAGCTTACTTATTCAAATGAGTCACAGATAAATAAATGACCATCAACTTCAAGGAGGTGCAGCAGTAATATCCAACCATGAAAAGGTCTTACCGCATCAGTGAAGCCTGACTGTTGGTTGGCGTGCTCCAGCTGCTTCTGCAGGGGTATTGATGCTCCGGGAATGTATCCTGCAGGAAACAAGACACATTTTCCATCCATCAGACATTTGTGACCTCACACTTATCTGTCCTAATTTTCTACTTGGGCATTTTGAACTAGTTTCTCATTTAAAGCTTGGGAACACGGCTTACCTGGCTGGGAGGTAAAGTGACCGTGAACAGGGTAACCGGCCTGTTGGTGAGGGAGGTACTGCATCGCTTGAAATGCAGATGGACCTGGAGGAGAGAAAAAAAAAAAGTTTCTACAAAAACAAATAATATTCCAGTGATCTAAACCCTGACATCCTTGTAAATGATCATGTACACATCTGTGACAGGCCATGTTCCTGACCTCTGATTTGAGAACTGCTAGCAAAACTGACTGGCACCGAGGGTCCAGGGGCATAAGTGGAGGGATGCTGGGCCTGAGCCACGCCATACGGCTCATGGACCCCTTGGCCTCCACTGAACTGCCCATGCTCTGCTGAGGCTGAACTGAACCCAGGAGTCTGATAATGACGGGCCTGAAGGGAAAACAAGATAAATGCAATATAAAGAACAATAATGACGTCTATAACGTTTGCTTTGAAAGTGTATTAAAGTGTTTATTTTTTCTGACATATAGACTAATTTAAATTAGTGCTTCTTAGTTTTAACTTGCTCATCAGATTTTACTGTATTTAAATTCAATGTCTTGACAGAACATAATTTAAAAACTAAAATTCATTATTAGAAAAAGACTTTAATCTCTCACTAAAAATAAAAAAAGTGAATCTGAATAAATCCTGGACTTTTTAGTAAGCAACTGAATCAGACATAAATTTAGGATTGACAGCATCACGACAGAAACAGTGAAACAGTCCTTTACTTACAGGGATCACAGCAGCTGGGAACAGCTGTTTGCTACGTTCTCCAAGCAGGGCACCAGGTCGACTGTGGCTTACTGGGCTTCCTGAGACGAGAAAAAAATTAACCAATAAAATGAATGCGACAAAAAGACATTAACAAATTCTGCCTTAGGTTTGGCTTCTCACCTTGAATACTGAGAAGGTGCTGTCCTGCATGCATGGGCAGACTGGGCTGGTAGCTGGCGGATGTCAGTGTTGTGATATCACTGAAAGGCGGAAGAGGAGGAAAAATGGAAGAGCCTTCCGAGAGCACTTTGATACAGAATGGAAACAAATAAGCTAATAATGTTGTTTGTATTTAAAAATCACTACCTCTGCTCCTTTCTACGTCTCTTTTCCTCCTCATGGAGAACTTTCTTGAGCTGTAAAAAAAGCTGATGTTTCTCTTCTTGAAGTCCCTGAAGTTTTTCCCCCATCTTCATTACCTGATATTCGTATTTGGATAGGGAATCAAGACATAATAAGCAAAGGGATTGACATATTTGACATCGTTGAATTTTATTAAGACTTGGCCAAAATTGTCATTTTGAAAGTGGAAAGAGACCAATGCAGACAACATGTAAGACAGGGTATGGTTAGTCAGACTTTTCCCAACCTGCTCTTTGGTTTCCTCTAAAGACATCCTTTCCTCAATTTCTTTAGTCCTCTTTCTCTCCTCCTCTTCCTTCAACTTTTGCTCCATCATTTTATCCACCTCCTCCTCCTCTGCAAAATTATAAACACAGAACGCAGATGTGGAAAAATACATTTTGCTAAACCATATGAAAAAGAAACAGCTTAATGGATAAATATATGTAGTGTATGCCAGAGTTCATACACAATGGAATACAAAATGTTACCATACTAACATGCAATGGTGTAAACATGATGTGCACATGGAAGGAAATAAGTTACACACTAGTAAAAACAAAGTAACCAATTTTTCCCATCTGTTGCAATTCTGATCATTTAGTTAATCATTTAAAACAAGTTTAAGCAATGGCTTGAATCACCAGGCACAAGAAAATATCAGCTCAACTTTACTTTTTGAGTTTTCACAGCGAACACACCTTGTCTCTTGCGCTCCCGTTCCCTCATAATGTGCTTGTGGAGGGCTCTGGCCATCGCGTTGGACAGCTTGGGTCTCTCCAACAGTGCGGGCATGGTGACAGGGAGTGGAGGGGCCAGCTGTTGTACATGCACATTTAAGTTGTGAAAGGTTACGAGCTTTTATTGGGTATATAAAGTGCACCTAAATGCATTAGACCAATTGTTGTATACGCTCTCGAGTAGTGTAATAATAATTGAATATAGTAAGATCTATTGTAATAATCTCGTGTCACGGCCAAAGGCCTAGCTAACTAGCTGCAGTCAGCTAGATGCTAAGCTAGCTTCGTCTGTAGCTCCTCCTGTTTTTGCAAACATATTTTAGTAAAATCTATCACCAGACTCAAGAGCATTTAAAATTAAGATTTATCCAACGTAAAAACGTAAATCTTTATTTAACGAGATACCTGAAAGGATGCACAGGAGAGTATATTAGCTTGACCGAACTAGCTGCTGAAATTGTAACAACGCTTTTTCTTGGCATTTCAGTCATTCTTACTTTATAATTTCTAAAAACATACCTTTATCGATTTGTGAGTCGTTTAATTAGAATCTAACCGCTGAGCGGACTCCGGTGTTTGGCTTCTCAGATGTGATTGGTGCCGTCGGCTTATGCTAAAATCCTTGCCAAAATATAAACATAAGAGCGGAATTTTGGTCCGGGTGACAGAGTTACATTTCCGGTGCCCCGCCCTTTCCCTCCGGCCATCTTTAATCGTTAGAGTTGTAGTTCCGCATTGTCACTTCCCGTTGTAAACAGACATTTCCTTATTCATGTGATCCTTATGCTGTATAACGACCTGAAGCACTATTTCAGACACAATATAAATCAGTACATCATATGCTAAAAAATATGCATATTTCCATTTATTAGTTTGTGTTGTCAATCAGGTAATAGTTAACTGAAAAGCAGACTATTTCAAGTTGTGTCTTAAATTATGTAAATATATATTAAAATAAGCAACTTCCATCCAAACCTTTAAAATTATTTCCCTCCAGTTTTATTTGTCCCCATGTAAATATCAGCATATTTATTTCATTGCAAAAATGGGGAAATATGATGAAACTACCTTCCTGCATAGAGATGAAAACATCCATCCATTTTCTGAAACGCTTAATCCAATTGGGTCGTGGGTGGGCTGGAGCCTATCACAGCTGTTTACAGGCGAAGGGCGGGGTACACCCTGAACAGGTTGCCAGTCTGTTGCAGGGCCACACATAGACGGACAGACAACCACTCACACACACACACACTCCTAGGCAGAATTTAGAGTGTCCAATTAACCTCACATGCATGTCTTTGGACAGTGGGAGGAAGTCGGAGTACCCGTTGGGAACCCACGCTGACATGGGGAGAACATGCAAACTCCACACAGAAAGGCCACTGTTTCAAACCCCGCCCCCCTCAGCCCGAACCAGCCGCCCCCTCTGACTCAAACAGAGTCCGGGGCTCGAACCAGTGACCTAGAAAACAACAAACTAATAATAAAAATGTTTTGCGAAACTTTGAGAGACACACTTTATCTGAGCAGCCACAAAATCTTACAAAACAATAAAACAAACTATGCAAATATATGAACAAAAGCTATGGAGGTAGGACTGAGCCTTAGTACACAGTATTCTATCATGTTCAAATTGCAGTGTTCAATAAAGACAAGAAGCACAAATGGATTTTCATCACATTTTATCATGTATGGTCATGAGTGGAGAGAAAGAGCCAGTTATGCAGCTGTATACAGAGTTCAAATTGTATTTTTTTCTTAAAAAAAAAAAAAGACAAACTTTTTTTAAAAAAAGAGAAAATTGCACTCAGCTTTACAATACCTTAAGAAAGTAAGCCATCTAAAATTAACAAGAACAACAACAATAATCATAATAGCAGTCAACATAATAGTCTTACCACTGAAAGCAGAGGATGATTGTGTAGTCTGAATTCTAATCATTACTCCTTACTAAGATCGACTGCAGGGCAGCACATCATACTGTCATTCACAGCCTTATTCAAATGGGGAATTGGGGAAAGAAAAAAAAAGATAATCTAATCACTTATTTTTTTCCCTTGGAAATCAACTGCTGCTAAACAGTTATCCTTCACCCTGCCAGAGACAAAACTATGGTTTTAAATGGTGAAAACTATTGATTTCTTACCCTAAACTCAAAACACGCCTTATTCTAAATTAAAAGGCAGCAAAACTGGACACCAAAAAAATTGTTTGTTTGAGTCGGTTAGAGCTGATCTGAACAAAGATTACGTCTTTCTTCCCTTCACCTGATGCAACTACTATTACAACCTACCTTTAAATTTATTTTAGGATTTCTTCCAAGTCATATTTTTTTTCAGGAAAGTGTGATCAATTTTGACACCTGAAAAATAACTGGCCATGCGATTACTCAGAGTTGTTACTGAGAAGTGGAGGCAAAATACAATTCAGACTGCAGAATAATAAAGATGGATGGGAGAAAGGTGATGTACAAGAGGTGAAAGTGCATTTGACATATTTACTGTTGGAACTCTAGGCTGCAGAGCTGGATTTAATATTTAAATGAACGTATGGTGGAGGTCTCAGAAAGGTGGGTAGTGGTTGAAGGGGATCAGATTTCCCTTTGGCTGTTCCCATAGACACTCTCATCACTGTAGGCAATGTAGAGGAAAAAGTCCTCTTCATGATGCTCCTGAGAATAACATGAAGAAAAATGTTGGAATGACGTCAAAAAAATGCATGTTGTGGATGGTTTTAATATGAGTGGGACAAATCAAGACATTGGTTAACAAAAGACATGTGAGAGGAAGTCAAACAGAGTACGACTCTTGCCTGGTACAACAGTCCCATGGTAGCTGAGGTGGGTGGAATGACATTGTTTACAAAGAAGAAGAGAGCATCCTCCGCCCGCAAGTGGATTCTTTTCCGGATGAGGAAATAAAACTGGCCCACTGATAAAAGAGAGTATAGAGTTGTAGAACATTTTAACATAGCACACTAATATTTCTAAAACAGTGATAAGACTTTACAAACTGCCATTATTACCTGTCAAGTCGGATGGGACAAGGTATTTCTTCTTGTCCAGATCTCCTATTCTTGCTTTTGGCGCTTTCTCCACAATAACCTAAAAAAAGAAAAAAAGGAAAAGATTATCAATAATAATAATAAAATCTATATATACATACACATACATAAGATGAACTATTGTACAGTGAGTCTTTAAGTAATGCATATACCACATTTTTACAGAACATATGCTCAATTGAGAAGAACTTTGATCATGTGATTCACCTTTCTCAGAAAAAGGATCTGAAAACATACCACCACGGTCACTCAAGCAAGGCAACACAGAAGTCAATTTTGATTTAGACAGCATCAGAATCAACTCTGGTATGACTTAATCAGGAAAAGAAAATAACAGCATTTCATAATAATGAGACCTGGAGCTTTGTACGAGATTGAAGGAAGGATAAAATGAAAGTATTTTGAGTATCTCCTTTAGTTTGGTCTAAAAATAGGACTAGAAAAAAACTAAATACCCATGCACCAGGATAATAGGAAGCTATTGTTGCATAGCTTTAATAATTAGTTGCTAGAAAAAAAAATAAAAAATCACCCACATCTACATCTAATGACATAAGAAAAATTGGTTGACTTTGCTGTGTTTTGCTGTTGTATGAGATGATGTGGTTACAAGAGAAATATCTACCAGCCTAAAGACCACACATCAGATCTATTTAAAAATAAATAAATAGAAATGTCAAAAAGTCGTGTGGCGATTAGAAAAAACGTTTGAAAGCTTGAATAATGGAGCATTTATATTTCAATAACCAAAGAAAACGTTTTTCCAGTGACGGAGGCTTCCAAAAGAAAAGGCAAGGACACAAGAAAAATGATTCGCAAAGGGCAGGTGAGGTTTTGACCCAGACAGTCTCGTTATGTCAGTTTGAGCGGTAGTAAGTCAAAGACTGTGGACAATACATCACCATTGGTCTAAACGAAGTAAACAAGTGCCCCGTTTGTTGACACCAACTGAGGAGCGTTTCAACATCCAGCCTAAAATAACTGCCAGTAGCATATCTTTTGATAAAACGGTCAACTCAGACGTTAGTGTGTTATATTATTAGACCACAAAATAAACCTAATGACGATTTGAGCTTTTCAGGCTTACATGGAGCAATCATCTCTATTTGGCCTGTGAAATGCGGCCGCAGTTCTTCATGGTTAACCTCTATCGTTGTTAGCGATCTGCTATACTGTTTCCCAACGTGGCAGTCACGATATACTGGGAAAATTCTGCGTGATACCCGCCGGGGACTATTATTTCTATACTTTAGGTGACTTTAGTTGATCTTACAGTTCCAAAACTAGCCTTAAAAGAGTACGCTTCAAGTCAGAAATCCAGTTAGCCGTGATACTGCTAACAACATAGACGGGGCCACCAAGCTAACCGTAGCTACTTACTGGAACCCTGTCCGGATACTTCTTCCTTATTTTCTCCCCCTCGGACCGCCTTTTCTCGAATGGATGCTCCTCTTTGTATTGAAACTTCATCGTGAAGAGATGACAGACAACAAAGTCGGTCACTCCGGGGTACTGTAATTGCTGTTTGGTCGAGGAACGACTCAAATCGCTGACACACAAACACGGACAAGGCTAACTAGCTTTAGTTGCCACAGCTGTTTTCCTAGTGCGATGCAGCGGAAGGATACAATAACAACATGACGTAGATAGAGTCTAGTTTGTTGGGTGTAGCTCGTTCTATTTCAGATAAGATAACTTCGATGTTTACTCGGGTTAAAAACAAATGCCAATAAAATATATTTTAAAGAGTTTCAATTTTCATAAATAAGATTTTTCTTGGGAACTATTTTATTTTTTCACAACTGCGCATAAAGACGTGGGGCAGGGCATCGAGGAGGTATCTGTCCTTGTCATATGACCGCGGCCCAGCAGCAGGAGCGGAGAGGAAATTCCCAGGTCTGCGACATTCAGCCATACTTCATGTTAATACAAAGGTTCGGTGATAATTCAAAGAAATAGACCAATATATCTTAGAAAATATAAGGGGGGGGAGGGGGGGGGGTAGTATGCAGGTAATAACTTATTTAGTCCACTTCAAAGGTATACATGATCATAGAAGTTCCCCTCAAGTTTCTTGAATTTGAATGATAATAAAAAGTAAATTAATATTTTATTTCAATATATTATATAGAATAATATATTGATTTAAATATATAATAATGTAAAATATTTTCACATGTAATTGGAACAAAGAAATATCAGTACAAAATCATTTGCAGTACTTTATAAAACACTATTAA
>JBBDHI010000005.1:9191520-9205473 GCA_037177115.1 Craterocephalus stercusmuscarum | reverse complement strand
TTCACTCTGATTTTAGGGTGTCTACACAATTGAGCCCTCTGTAGGCTGAAAACTTTTATTTCCATTAAAAGACTTGGTATCCTTTTCTTCCTAAGACATTGCCCTGTCGTTATTTGTATAGATATCCAACTTCATATTGAGATCTTATGTATCTAATGTGTTTCTTTAAAGTGCTCCTTTAATTTTTGTGAGCACTGTATATTATTCTGTAAATGCGAACTCCAGTGGAAGATTCACGCAATCAGTCAGCAGGTTTTTATTTTAGTGTCTTATGAAGTCCTCAGCAGTTCTTTTAAAGGTCTTACAACTGTAAACTGTGGTGGCTTATAAAGGTCGGTGCAGC
Organism: Craterocephalus stercusmuscarum; assembly: GCA_037177115.1. Lineage (NCBI taxonomy): Eukaryota > Metazoa > Chordata > Actinopteri > Atheriniformes > Atherinidae > Craterocephalus > Craterocephalus stercusmuscarum. The sequence goes on along the minus strand of JBBDHI010000005.1, from coordinate 9,205,130 downwards.
ATTACTTCTATTACAACTGGATAGTATTTCCTCATTTGAAAGGGGAGAAAAGAACAAACACTTTCCAATAACAGCTTCCTAGTTGATTTGACTAAATAGACATGGTGTACGAGGTTACAAACAGAAGGGAACTGCTACGGTAGAAATTCACATCAACTTTAAACTTCAGTGGTAAGTGGTTTAAGCTTCAGATTTAATTTTTTTAAAGGCCAGTTTAAGTAGATATTGGATTGCAAACTTAACAAAATAATCATCTTCGGCTGCTTACATCAAAATGTTGGTCATTTGTGTGTTTTCTCTTGTGAGGTTTCTGTTTCTTCTCCATGGGAATAAATAGCCGACGAAATCTATCTGTGATTCTGACAGGACTGAAAATAGTCATTTTGAAAACAAAATGTTAATAGATATATGAATTGTTTGGTTTTATATGCTTTTAGCTCCTGTTGGCACAAATACCTGCAGCCTCACAGCTTGCAGAGGTTCATTCTTTACGCCTGTCCTCCTGTCGCCTTGCTGTGGTTTGCATAGAGCATAAATGGCCCTTTGTCCATCCTATCTATTTCCTTGACTCCCTGATCCTCTGCCATCTCTCCACCGAGGCCTCCGTCTCTCTTTTCCAGTGTAATCACATCGTTACCAGTCTGTCCGCATTGCATTCCTGCTGGCCCGGAGCCCAGCCAACCCTCTCACATACTGCCCTTCTCTGTTCGCTGCTCAGACAGGCTTCATGTGAGATGTGTTACTTTTGTTATGTGGCCACACAATCGGGCAGTCAGAGCTTCAGTAAGCAATTCCTGTGTGACCGCGTGATGTTGTATTATTAGCCGTCAGTAATAAGGCATCTGATTTTGCGTGGCATCGGCATGCATGTTTAACTGAAGCATGTGGCCCACAGATGGAAGTCCAGGCACCACCGGGCACCACCGTAGGCTACGTCAAACAGGACTGGCACCCTTTCCTGCCAAAGTTTTCTATCCAGGGGCCAAACAAGGAGACCGTGTTGAAGCTGGAGGGGCCGTGCTTTGCCTGCAACTGCTGTGGGGACGTCAACTTTGAGGTAAAGTTGGAGATGTGAGGCATGTTCATTGAGTGAAAGAACTATTTAGACAAGCAGACACACCAAATTATTATGCTACTAACATTTCTCACATTAAATCTGAAGTCTTTACAGGACTGACAATGAAGAAGAGATGCTTTTCCTGTCTGTGATCAGGTGTTTGAATTGGTTTGGTTGTAAGGCAGGCAGGAAGGAAGTCACTGCAAGCTGCTCAGTGTTGTGGAATATTGTTACCTCGTTTCTCTGCGACTTTCTCCTTCCCTACAACCTGTGTCCTAAACTTAACCTCTAGACATATTTCCATACAAAAATAAATAAGTGTAAGCTATTTAGCTTAACACCTTACCGTTTGGGTCAGCATTTTCTAGCTTTTTGCAGAAAGACGTAGCATTATGACAACTGAAGTTAGAAGTTTTCATGAATAATCAACTCTTGTTTTGATTTTCAGCTGAAGGGGAAAGACGGCGACAAGCCCATCGGTCGCATCAGCAAGCAGTGGAGCGGACTTTTGAAAGAAGTCTTCACCGACACGGACAACTTTGGCATCCAGTTCCCGCTGGACTTGGACGTGAAGATGAAAGCTGTTCTCATGGGCGCCTGCTTCCTCATTGTAAGATGCTCTTGGGAACTTTGTTCCTTGATCTCACAATGCTTACTGGAATCTGACTTTCATGAAGGTTTATGACTCCAGACCACAGACTCCACCTTCTAATTCCTGATATACTCCCCCGTTTGGAGGTTTTCCAACACCTTTACCTATGTGTCTGCGTCCTATGTGTGCCTAACTCTGTAATGATCAACTCTTTTCTGATGCTAGTGCAAAGCGGAGGCTAAGTGAAAACAAATTAACTTTTGCAACATGCTATATGTTGTGTGGATTAATACAACATTTAATTAGTGAAAAACAAAAGCTCTTATCCTTTCATCCATCATCAATCACCCTGTGGATGAGAGGTGTGTGCTTTTCACACACCTCCATCCTCCTCACCTCTTACCCCTACTGGTGGCTTAATGATGTCTCACCATCCAGTCATGCCCCCACACTGGCCTGCTTGTCGAGAGATCCCCCAAGGAAGTGTCACCCTTCACCTGTCAAACGAAGTGCCACCTTAGATTCATTCTCATGCTCCCTCCTCTTTCCTCCTCTTCCTGTGAAATACCTCAGCCAGCTATGACCCCGACACTTCCTTTTTCTCTCTCAAGGGTAACGCAGGCCAGAGCAGAGAACACGCGGATGCATCGCTGTCTTGGACTACGATAAGCCCCTTTTCCTCCCAAAATCACACCTCCCGTTCCTGCGTCTCATCCCATCTGTCTGCCTACACTGAAATACACACACATGTTGACGTCTCGTCTCACATGTGCATGCATTTCTCCTAACTCCTCATCTCCCCACGTCTCATACAGAAAACATTTCCTGTAAACATGATATTCGTAGTATTATGTCAAAATCACCGTTATGTAACTGTCACACAATGTATTTGATATATGATTTAATCCGTGATGTGGCGGCTTCATTGCAGCGTGGACACTCCCTCTATACTCCATATACTCCTCTGGCACGGACTCATCCACTCCCCTCTTTCATCTACCTCTCCTGGACGGTAGATGAAAACTATATGGCGGCAGGCCAACCGCCCCCCGTTTGACCGCAGAATGTCTTCCACACCTTTCCATCGGGCCACACCATAGGTTCCAGACTCGGGGGAGGGGTCCACGGTTGTGATGGTGGTGAGGGGGGGCGTTTCTTTCAATCTCCTATCTCCGTCACACTCCATGGGGTCTCTTCCTCAACCCCACGCCACTCTGGGTCCATCGTCGATGACGTAGGGCTCTCCTGCAGCCACCGACCTATTTGTATGTTCCCCATCTATTTCTAAATATCCACTCACAACAACATCTGTGTACCTGAGCGCAAACTGCAATAACAACCACAAACATCAATCACACTTAAATTAACCTTTTATTAAGCCAATTATTTACCAACCACGCCCTCCTGTGCAGTGAAGTTCCACAGCTTCCAGCTCTGTCTTCTTCCTCTGAACCGCTGCAGCATCCTAGATTCAAAGAAAGCATTCCTAATCGTCTCTTAAATCTAACCACTGTCTAACACTCCCTCACTGCTATCTGTATCATCATGTTCCATCTCACACTCATTTATCCACTGTTTCCATGTCCTATTATGCCTTATACTAAGCCTATCCTCCATTCTAATAATAAACCGTTTTCTAACTACCCACCCCGTATTTATCTGTGCACTAGACCCAAACGAAGACTCAACCTCTGTACAGCATAAGCATCTGGCTCTCCACTTCACTCTTTTAGCCCCCTCATTTATGCAAACCTCACGCGCAAACCTCCCAGTGTCTGCTCCCCCCTTTTTGATGCCCTTACCAGCATTAAATGTAGTTCATCCAGTGTACCATCTGGTCGTGTTGTGTCGGGTCAGGCTGAGTCGGGTCGAGTCAGGTCAGATGTAGAAGCTTCTTTCGTCCAGTCTGCTCGAACATAGTTGTAGAACAAGTTACTCCCAGCGCAAATTCTCAAAATGACCGTACGCCGTCCGTACTCAAGTTTAAGTTTTCACTGATGCATCAAATCCCTTCTTATCTAATTAAGAACGCAGCGTGACTTCGTTATCATTATGTCGAAACGGCACTTATAGTTCATCGATGAACGAGTTCAACTAATCAAATACGCTGCGCAATACGGGTCCAACAGAAGTTCTCTTGTCCTGCCCCAACGTAGGACTATTCGGCGCGATCGCTTGGGTCTGCAGTCCCCATCGATGTCACCTGGTATGACACCCTCGTATCCATGCCTATGCAAAGCACTTCTCCCACTCATGACCCATTTTCCACTTTTATCGTACTTATTTATTTATTCATCCATTTATTTATTTATCCGTTCACTTATTTAATTATTCTCCATACAGTACAAACATACAAGTCCGTTGTTTTGTACGTATTTATCACTTTTGACGCCGTACCATTAGGCATCCATCATTATTTATTTCAGCCCTAGTTCGTTTACTTTTATTTAATGTTTAAAACTATATAACCCTGTGTCGTGACTCATAAGTATTATGTGGCCCTAATTTTTATTCACGTCCCGAGTCGGCGTTCTTCGCCTGTCCCGACGTCAGCGTAGCATGTCACGATTCCCGTATCGTACATTTTGCCTGTACGGTCCTAGACCACCGTGGCAGAGGGGGCCAAGTTAGTTGTTCTATTTACCTTCATATTCTCTATAGTTTGAATGTATAGCACACAATCTATTATGTAGTACTGGAGTCTTCCCCGAAAACAATTTTATTGCGGTCCGTTTCATTTATTCAACCAAGGTGTTGTTTTTTTCTTGACCTGGTTCTCAAAACGGACCACAACAGACAGAGTTAAGGGTAGGACTACAACAAAATGCGCAGAAACAAATAAATGAATAACTCAAGATGTTTCCTCGGTCCGTTGGAACTCCTGTTGTCTATAGAAAGGTGTTTGGTTGCCCGTGGCTGGCAAAATGAATAAATCCTTGAACAAGGCCTACTTAAGAATATTGTTGATTTTAACAATCATCAGAAAGACTGGCCCACCGCCTACAAGCCAAAGAGAGGAAAGATGCAGCATCTTATCAGAAGGAAAAAAAGAAAAACAACAATAATCCAGTTTGGTCTTAGTTAGAATGCAAATTTTGTGCTTGCTCAGCTGCAGGCTATGTACCTTTTTTTTAAAAAAAAGCCCTAAAGGTATCTCCGTCTCTTGTCTACATTTAGTGTAAAGCAATATCTTTGTTCATGTTAGGCAAAAGAAGAATAAAGAGAGAAAAAAAAATGTTTATGCTCAAAATAATATTTGGTCTGAATTACAAAAATCACCCATCGGATCGAGAAGCGTGCCACGTGGCTCCATGCCTGAGTAACAGAGTTTTTCTTTTCTCTGGGCTTAACTTGATGGCTTGCTCCTGAAAAGGGGTTTCCTTTGAAAACTAAATATCTCTCTCGTTGGTCTTTGGTTCTTTGTTGCCTTTTGCTGGCATGACGTTTAAAGGTCACCCCCTCATAACCTCAAGTGTCCATCAGTCCGTTTGCTGCCGTTCTTTGCTGCATAATGAGGTTAGGGGTGATTCAAATGGCGTACAGACCCCTCAGAGGAATCCGTGCATGAAAGTCATTAGCCCGTCCGGGCTTCACACAAGTTCGCTTGTGTCTTATATCATAAGGATATAAGACATAAGGGGGGGGGCACATGGCTCTAAGTTCTCCTTCAGAGACTCCCATCTCTGAGTTCAGATTGTCTTTGAAACATTTCCATCTTGTCTGCTCAGATCTGTGTGTCTTGGCTTGTCTGAGCCCTGTATACTCCAAACGGTGTCGGGTATGAGCCACCTCTTGAGATTTGTCTTTTTGTTTACTTTGAGCAGGGAAAACCAGCGTTTAGACACGCTTCTCGATACCTACAGTGGTCTGTCAATATTAATTGTACTCATTAGTTATCTTTTCTTCTGCTTTTTTCTAATCTAATGTTTTCTTCTTAAAAATCTGTGTCACATGTAATGATCTCTAAACACGCGTGCACGCTCATTTTTTCTCTCTCTTTGTGTTGCTCTGCAGGATTTCATGTTCTTCGAGAAAGTGGGAGAAGCCAACCAGCGCAGCTCGGTGTTTTCGTAACTTAGGAGGAATTGGCGTGCAAGGATCCTCTCCTGTTTGCTTTGTATGTACTTTATTACATTTGTTCTCTGGTGCCAGTCCCACAATCCATTTATAGATGCATATGAAGCAGAGTGATCTCCTAAGTTCTTGTGTAGATCAAATATATTTGGACATCTGTCCAAACTTAGTCACTGATAACTGGAGGCCAAATTCCAGTGTTTTTCTTACACTCCACACCGTGGGTAAATGTTTGATCTACTTTCAAGTAAAGGACACACCAGAGCCAATCACAACCCTGCCAAAGAATTTCTGACTTACTGTGGATGTCGAATTGCTCAAAAATAATAAATATTGTGTTTTTATTTCCAAGATACTTCAAATTTATACTGTTTTTCTGTAATTTCTATGGTCCACTCATGTTTTCTGTAGAAATCACAGTAGATGGAAGCAAATGTATCACTGTTTTGGACACACAAGCTGATTGCATTTATTGTAGGAACGACAGTAGCTACCTGATGGCACTTTGTTTGTCCATCCTTTTGATACTGTCTCAAAAGTCAGCATGGACATTCTCAGTCCCGACAGACTTGGATCACTCCTCTGTATTGAAAGTTAGAGAGTTTATTTTCCTCAGTCATTTTCCTCCTGGTTTAATACCAGCCAAAAAAAAAAAAGAAAAAGACTGGCAGAAGCTCTACTTAGCGAATGTTAAGCATGTAAACGACAAACTAACATGGATGACATGATAAACATGAATACTTACTAAATATCAGCTCATTTAGCATTGTTATTCCATCCATTATACTAAAGAACCTCAGCGTGGTCGTAGACTTTAGTTTTTGTGATTTATCAAGTTTTTATGCAAAAATGTTTGCATCATGTAGCTTCATTAGAAAGTGTCAGTGCAAGAAAAACAGGCAGTGAACCCAGCAGGTGGTGTGAACAGATGGTATTCACCAAAGTGCTCTTTTTCTGTCTCTTCCATGCCTTAAGTCGAAACCACGGGTGTCTTTAGCCACTGGTCTGCATAGTAAAACTGCTACAAGGCTGTGGTAATTAGTGCTCCTTTGGCAGTTAAGTGGTCGCCATGAAGACTGACATCACTGCTCAAACTCGCCCATCTTTACTCCGGATGGAGCCTGTTGAAGATGGGACAGCAGGGGAAAGCAGCCTGGAACCGCTAAGAGTAGGAAAAAGGAAATAAAAAGCAGAAGTTGAGATTGGTGTCGCACTCGGAGGGAGGAAAACCTCGCTAGGTTGGAGAAACGTTGTTTGTCACGCAGAGGCATGAATGTGAACTTTGAGCCTGATTCTTGTTTTGTTGTTTTAGTCCTTCTGTGGGGCGTTGATGCCACTAGTGCTCACATCTGTATTTTGTTAATATGCCCTATTGCCTTTGGATATATCCGATGACCAATTATATCGCCTGTATGGGAAAAAAAAGCCAATATGTGTCCAAATCTTTAATGCAACTAGTGTTTCACTCCATTTTGTTGTTTGTCTGCAGCATGTGCTTAGTTGTATGAGTAACATGATCAGCTGTAAGTGATGGCGTCTATTTTTACGTATTTTTATCCTCTCTTTTCTACCATTTCTCATCTTGTGATTTATATATTTTTTTCCTACAAACAACAATGTGTATCTCAGAAGTAAAACAAATACTAAAGACCATTGCTTGTGCCCTTCTTTTGTGTTTCGCTCTACTGACCATACAGGAAATCAGGGGAGTGGCCTCAGATCTCTGTCTAAACATGCAACATCTGGTTTCACTTATGTGCTTTCGGGGGAAAATCCAGGCTCTCGTTCTCTGGTGTAAAACTCATCCAAAGTCAGGATGAACTTCTGTGTCACTATCAGCGACTTTATATGTGTTTTAATAAAACTGTTAATGTATATAAAGATTATTTTTTACGCCCTTAAGAGTCAGGAAGACATGAAAATGTCTGACACAATGCTGAGACACTGGCTGTGTTACTGCACCACCTCCTGGGAGAATGTGACAAAGGCATACACAACATGTAGAAACATGTCCACATCTTTATTCAAGGCACTTTGCTTATAAATGTCCTCATGTAGTCCTTACTGTACAGAGATGAACAACACTTCTGTGTTTGTTCCTAGTTCTCACATTAAAACCTGAAATTTTCTCAGCTGCTTAAATAACATGGCTGTTTATGCTTCTGTAAGATTGTTGTACACGATGTGCAGATGAAAATGTCCATTTCTATCAGACAAATACAAATAGAACGTGACAGGGAAATTTAAGGACCGCATTGTTTTTGGGAAGGACACATAAGAGATTACACTTAGTAAATAGATGTAATCTTCCAAAACAGATGAGTAAGTTTCTCTCCGGAGTGTTACACACTTGTAAACATCCCTGGTGGTGTTGGCATAGACCAAAAACAGCCGGGGTTAACACGGTAAAATGTTAAAATCTCTTCCAACAAATTAAAACTGCATTTTAGTTTATAATTATGCTGATAATAAAGAGGTGTTTTAAATGCACATACATTTAACTTGTGTGCAAAAGTGAGCCTGCACAAGTAAAAAATATTTTTCCGTCAAAACCTGGTGACTGAAACGTGTTTCAGTGCAGTGTTAAAACTGTGGTTTAGTGAGGTACGGTTTATTAAACCTGGTACAGTCCATCTATCATACAGTTACATGAATTTTAAAATCCAACAAATACAAAGTGCACTGAACAATAATCCAATGTAAAATAGTTACTGTAGCACATTTTTACAATGAAAAACAGCTTTCATAAGAGTTTATTAAACACTAAAGCAATACATATGCAAGTTTATTTAAAAAAAGTAATACATAAAAACATTAGTTGGAAGACCAATAGTCTGTTCACTAAGTTCCTGTCGGTTATTTTAAGATGTTTTGCATGAAATTCCTTCATTTTTTAGGGGGTGCAGTGTCCTTTGATGAGTACAACATTGCTGTGAAAAGTCAATTTCTCCTCAGACTCGTCTTTCTGTGCTAATCTGAGTCCTCTCCCTGTCGTTGGGCGCGAGCCTCTCTTCCCGATGCCACCGGATCAGGAAGCGGCTGGCCTGCTGCAGGTTCCACTGGAACTTGGTGAGGATCTTCACGCAGTCTTCTCCAGAGCAGAGGCTGAGTGAATACAGCTGCTCCAGCTAAAGAGAGAAAAGCAAACACCAGGACAAAGCTCAGAAGCAGACATCACAGTGCCACAGATAGTAGTTTGGATGTTTAAGGAAAAAAAAAACATTTGAAGAGGAGCAAAATAAACGAAACTTAAAGTAAGAGAAGCTACTGGTCGTTTGCTTCCTGCTTATCATGCAGGAACAGGAGGGCAACAATACTAATTTACTCACAGCTACACCCAGATAGTTATGAATTATCTGCATGATATGGTCCTCAGTATGTAGGACGCATATATTTTTACTTCCTACATCTAAGTAAATACTTTTGTAGTTCCCAGATAAAGAGTGGACAGCTCTGTTTTACTGATTTAAACACCTTATTCGGGGAGATATTATTCAACATAATTCTTCTTTAACTTCATAAGCCAGAAAAACAAAAAAAGAGTGAGCTGGGTTAGCTTATTAGTGCAACTCAATATACGACCTACTGCTGTAATGTTTCCAAGAGATCATCAGGTGCAGCGTACATGTAGCCAACACACAATCTCCCCGTTCATCAAATACTGCCGTTTTATCAAAGCCAGTAGTGTCTCAAAGATATGAACTAATGTGACTCATCGGCTCCTTCCTTTGCTAGATTTATTCCACATGATTTCGAGCTTCCTGTCAGTTTTATCATCAGTGATTTAATCAGAAATGATTTAAGCAGGAGCACTTTCAAGTGAGAGAATAACTGCTTTTAAACTAGATTAAAACACGGGGTCTGCATACAAAACAGAGAATGTGACGCCACTTGATGGGCTTTTTATTGTAGCTCCTTATCTTCTAACATTTCATTCGAGCTAATTTCACCTTAAGCTTTTGTCTTTTTTAATAACCCTATTTCTCCTTCCTGCCTTGTTCATGACCTGACCTTGAGTTGTTGCTCAGCCCGGACTGGGTTCCAGTCGTTACGCTGCAGGGCGCTCTGAACCTCCTCAGTGGTGACTCCGTGAACCGCCTCCATCACCTGAGTCGGACAAAAAAAAAACCCCGCATATTTCCTTTAACTCGGCAAGGTTTCGTACAGAAAAACGCCTCTCTATCGGGGAGAAAATCATCTCTTATACCTGTGCGATGAGACCATCTTTTGTGGTCAGCACATGAGGAGATTTCTCCCGAATCCTGATGCGATCTCTGTCTCCGGTGTCCTCGTCCAGCTGTGGGGTGGAACGTGCCATCTGGGCCATTTTAACCAAGTTGGAGTTTCCAGCCGCCTGCTGAGGGGGAAGCTGAGGTTGTGTCTGTGTCGGCGGGGGCTGGCCGGTCTGCGGAGGCCACGAGGAGCCTGGGGTTGGATGAACGCCGGGCTTCCTCTGAGCTTTCAGGATCAAGCGTTTGAGGTTGGGGGGCGGTGGGCGCGGAGGGGGGATTATGCTGGCCTCACTGAAGCGGCGAGGGTCCTGCTGCACCACCATACTACGAGCGGCCATCATTTGAGGCACAGGTCTGCCCGGCTGATCCACTCTGATAACGCTTACAGTTTGAGCCCGGGGCCGTTGTCCACTTAAAACCGAATCAAAGCTCTGAGAGAGACCTGAGGAAACAGTGAGATGCCTTTTTATTGCCAAGAAGCGCTGAGTCAGCATAAGGTGTTCGGCAGGCGGTTGACACAGCACAACTTTGTGACTTAAGTTAATAAAGACAGACTGGTTAAAAGTGAGGATACTAGTAATTACTCCACATGTGGATTTGATTACACATGGAGCAGATATTTAACAAAATGATTTACATATTAAGTGCTGTTTACCAAAATTAACAAAGGGATGCTGTGTAACTTCTTACCACTAGGGGGCTCAACCTGTAGCTGTAACTACTAAATTAAACAATCTCTCTTTTTCAGGACTCCTCAGACACCACCTTCTTATTTTGTTCAAATTTGACTAACTAGCACGAAGCACAGCCCGCTGTGTTTTATCAGTGCAAAGGAAAGTGCTGCAGGTCACATGATCCATGAGAGACGGATCCGCTCATGCCAAGTTGCATGCCTAGTTCAGAGTGCCGACAGGTGTCAAACACTAAACTGACCCCAGAAATCATCAATTAGTCTTAAATTAGGCTGATAATGGGGTCAAAAGTTTAATTTAGGGGAAATAAAAGGTTTAGGAGCCCTAGAGGCTAAAAGTTACACAGTATCCCTTTAATTGACAGAATGTGTGAAAACCCTCTGTGCGCTCAGACCTGAATTAGCTGAATCTGCAGAAGTGACTAGATCGGGTATCTAGGATGTCTTTTTAGTCTTGAAAACTTATTTTTATTTTTGCAAAGCACGGGACGTTTCTCCACACCGGGACAGGGTGACCGAGCAGACTGGTTAAACTAGTCATCCAATCAGTTTCAAATCTGATAAGTGATACATACCATTCTTTAAACTCGTGTATGAATTTAATTTAATGGCTGCATTCACTCTCTTACCAGCACATTCAATATTAAATGAAATACCCAACAAATTCTAATATTTCTGGTCAGAGCTGGAGCTAATAAATATCCACAACTAAGGCAGAGACATCTAACCTTTGTAATTCTGTTCAGATTGTGTAGTTAGCTTTATTTTTAGCTCCTACCTTTCATTTTCTGCAGATTGGATTCCTCCCTCTCTCTAGCGAATCCCGATCTCCAGCTGCCACTGCTGCACAAGATCAACACAAGCCTGTTTAGATACAAAGTCTCACCTCATAAAATTCATGGACAAACAGCAGGTGTAAGTGAAGTGCTGCACTTTACAGAAACTCAATCATTTATAATACATGTGCAATAAATAGACGTCTCTTTTTTGTTTGTTTAGTTATTTTCACCAACAAAGAGAAAAGCAGTAAAAGAAGAAAAAAAAAATCCAGAGAGAACCGACCACTCAAAACACTATAATGCTTTCAAACCGTTCCAGGAGAAAACCTTTGACCTTGTGGAGCTGTTTTTTGGATGAGTCAGTAATTTTTTCTGCTGCGCAAGTTTCCATTGAACATAAAGTTATTTTTTTCCCTGCACAAAACCAGCCAGACACACTGCAGGTAACAGGATCCAATGTGGAGACAGTTATAAGCATATACTGTATATATATCTTTTTTTTTTTTTCCCATGTCCTGTCCAGCATTGTAGCAAGCAGAACGATGGTTGCTTTGTTCAATTGGACAGATTTTGTTTTATAAATATTTGCCCCCCCTGATATTGGATACTGGACTTATTTATTCTATTTTATTTGTTTATTTGAATGCTTGATTACAATTGCATTTAACATAATATTGGTGGACCTGACAAGAGAAGGGACATTAAGAAAAAAAATGATAGGGGATGAACCAAAATACAGAAAGACAGAAAGAAAAGAGAGAAGAGAAGAAAGAAAGGAAAGAAAAAAATAGAAAGAAAATAAGTCTAATATTTTTTTTTACCAACATGCTTGTGTCATGCTTTTAGAGATAACTGAAAATATACTAAACGCAGTTCATGTAAGATAGTGAGGGTCACTAACTCGTCTAGTCTCTCTGGCGTCCCCCAGCTTCGGTCGGGGTTGGTATCTCCGTGGCTCGTGTGCTGCAGACTTCCCTTCAGGGGGGCGGAGATGTGAGGAGAGCTACCAGCAGGGTTAGGCCCCGTGCTGCTGGAAGTGGTGGTAGGGATGGTGAGACTGGTGGGGAACCAGCCGACGACCAGCGTCCTCTGGTTCTGTCCCCGCCACTCGTTCAGTTCAAGGCTGTGCAGAAAGATAAACACGTGGTCATTTTGAATTAATTTCAAAGATGAAATGAAGCTACTAACATCAACGAGTTTACAATCTGAATTTATTTTCATTACAAGCAACAGTCTGGCTACACTCCTCATTTTTGTCTCTTAATCTCTTTGTCCTTGTGTCATGAACTGTTATGTTAAATACTAACATCAAGCAACATTATCAGCCACACATGGAGCCCAGGTAAGGTTTAGCATTAAAACTCCATGTAGTCCTGAGCTAAACACGGGGCCATATCGCTGAAATATATTAGAGTTAGAGGGAAGGTTGTGTTTTTTTTATCTTTATTCTTAAGGTGACAGGTTCAATGCAAAATCTTCTATATTTTGCCAAAGAAAAAGTCTTCATAACCTTTTTGTAAATAAGATGTTCGGCCTCGCAAGATGCAACGGCAGTGAAGTGGACTTTTTATAGTTTAGATCAGTCCCCCAAGATAACATATAATGATGTTCTTGAAAAAAACTTTTCCTATGAAAATGATTAATTATGTATCCGATGGGTTATCCTGCAGGATACTCTAAATATAAGGCTTGAAAACAGTCTGTCTTCATAAATAAGGAAGATTAATGTGGATTTCTGCATTATTATGTTAAAGTATTAAGGTGTTAATTTAGATTCATCTCTTCCTTAATGGTTTAATTTTGACAGTCATGATAAAAATCCCACATTCATTTGATAAATATAGGTTTTATATGTTTCACAGGTACAGTATGTGGCAACCACCTAAAATGATCTTACGACCCACAGTTTCGGAACTGGGTTTAGAGCACTCATGCTGCCAACAGGGGTTAAGACTGAACAAATAACCTGAAAAACTGAAATTTAAAGCTAAATACTAAGTACAAATGGGTAGAAAACCCTGTCTGTGTATTCAGTACTTCCTCACATTAAAAACAGCAGACATTAGCTTGTAGAGGTAAATGAATTATTTTTCTGGTGTATCATGTTTCTATGGGAATTAGGGGTTTCATTGCATGACTCAACTCCAACTCAGAGGCTTGCAGATCAAATTTCTGAAGATTTATG
>JBBDHI010000005.1:8891539-8902542 GCA_037177115.1 Craterocephalus stercusmuscarum | reverse complement strand
AAAAATTCACAAGGCTGTTGCTCCCACAGGGATTTTATTGGGGTATATGACACATTATCAAGAAAGATTTGATATAGCTAGTATTAAACTAGAAACTCCGACTGGAGACTAACTTACTATAAATGCTAAGGTATCAATATGTCTTTACAGTTATTAGACTATCACTCACTCTTTAAGTTATCCCGGCACCCTCTGAAACGGTAAAGGCATATAATTTGGGGGTGCCTCTATCTCAGGTACTACACAATAAACTTTGAAAAAGTTTACAGTTAAAGTGAAATCCAAACTAAGAAAACACACTGTGTTCCTTTAACAAAGCTGGAAGTCAGGGAATCCTGTTTCCCCACATAAACATACACCCACACTTTAAGGTTTTCCTTGGTCTTTCACCCCACCCTGACTCCACGCCGCTGACGCAGAGGAAGGAGGCTGGATCATCTTCTCCAAAAGGTTCATCATCCTCTCTTGCAGCTGCAAGCACTGGACCTGGAGGAGGTTCTGCTGGTGCACGGCTCGACGGACCTCCCTGCACGTCTCCTCTATTGCCCGGCTCGACCTCCTCTGTTGCTGCAACATGGCCTGCATAATCTGCAGTTTCTTTCTTTTTAGAAACACGCGCCTGTTGGTTTGCTTCTTCCTGGCTGAGATGGGATGAGAGCTGGAGAACAGAGATGGAAACACGGGACAGTAATGGAATATGTTAATGTTATAATGAATATATATAAAGAAAATAATAGGGGGGGAAAAAGACACATTTCCCTCTTATAATTTCAGGATTTTTCCCCCAAAAAAACATTGCCAAAAATCTAACATTAGGCTTTGATATATTATCAGCAAATAACTCAACAGTAAACATTAAAAGAAACAAATTAGGTTGATTGCTTCCACATGCAATTAAAAGACCCCCTCATACTCATTCATGCAACCGTAACCGCTTGTTGCTCCTGTTACCTGGAGCCCTGTGTGTGCATGCTGTCAGAGCTCAACGAGTCCAGCTCTTCTTTGATCTCCATCTCATCTGAGGAGCCAGTATACTCTGGCAGGAATCCCATCACACCCTCCTCTGGCTGGGACAAGAGGTTGTCTGTGGACTGGGAGGAAGTGGAGGGACCTGCTGTGGGGGGCTGAAAGTCCAACGAGTTCCCTCTGCCGTTCTCCAGCGGCTTGGTGAGGATTTTTTCGATGGGCTTGTAGTAAGGCCAATCCGGTGTCTCACCACCTTCGACGGCTGTGGATTTCAGTCTCCTGTTGGAGCAAATAAAGTTATTTTCCCAGAGATGCAACAGCTGGAACTCAGAGACACAAACCTGCATGTGGGGTAATTACCTGTACTGGAAAGACATGTTGGTGATTTTCATTTTGATCTCCTCTTTAAAACGCTGCTCTCCGGTCAGCTGGAAAAACCTCTGGGACATCTTCTCGTACACCTTGGCGTTCCTCTTGCTCATTTTCAGTTCGTTGTGGTATTCCTCCCACACGTACAGGAGGGCTTTCATTTCGCCATCGGTCCAGTTCGGGGCCCGTCTGTGTTTCTCACTGTGGCCTGGCATCAGGTAGCTGAAACTGTCCTCTGTTGCCATTGTTTTTTAAATGTCTCTCTCAGCCTGCGCTGGCTGGGTTTTGCAGAGATGGGATCTTCAGTGGTTGAATTTGAAAGTCTTTTTACTGTGCTAAGAGCTGAGTTGAGTCCGCAGTGAAGTGGGGCCACATGCATGAAGGAAAACACACACCGCCGTCCTGCCTGTGCCCTTCCCCCTAGCCTAGCTGAAAGAGGACTCAAAATGGGGCCTAAGGCAGGAGAGCAATCCGGTTAAAAGCTTTTAATGCCGCATGATGTCACCGTGACATCAAGTTGCCTTGGCAACGCAGAGAAAGGCGCTTTATTTTCCCTCCCCTCTTTCCTTGCCACTCCCATCCGCTCTCTTTTGCCCTCCATTCTGCTTCACTGGCAACACAAAAAGCTTTTAGCTGAAAGGCAGCAGTGTGAGCGCATAAGATTGCTGGCAGTTTTGAAATATGAGCCTCTGAGGAGGAGGAGGGGGGAAAAAAGGAGAGCTCAGGATATGTGTTTCCCTGGCAACAAGGCATTGGAATTGGTAGTCAGCCAACACGCTGCTCCATTTAAAAGCTTTTAATAATAGACAAGTCAATTTGAGCGGGTGGAGAGGGAGGATTTTCTTTATCTGGAGTCGTGCAAACAGGGAGCAGACAGTTGCAGCTTGCAGTTCGGAGCTGAGAAGCAAAGGGAGGCGTTTCTGTCAAACAGTGTGAAGCTCTGCCGGTGGATTTTACATGAAGAGAGATCAGATGAAAAGGTAACACGCGGTGAGCAACTGTGGGCAACCCTGCGGAGAAATACAACATGCTGTCCTGAGTAATCAGCTTTCTCGGCCATGGGTGGTAAACAAAAGACCCCTCCAGAGGGGGTTTCTCTGACCCCTCCCCCCCTCCATAAATCTCTGCAAGGGGGAGAGCACCCCCACACTAAAGCAGCTTAATCTACTATTTTATGTGCATCCCCCCCCCTCCTTCTTCTCTTTTTTTGCTCTCCTGTTTCCTTCAAGAACATTCCTGCACCAAAAACCACGCCGTCTTTCAGCGAAACACCTTTTTTTTTCTGCAGCACGTTGCTTCCTGCTGCGTCTCCTCATGTGTTACACATGAAAAGAGCAGAAGATGCATGTCATCTGTTGTCACATTTGTGCAACTAGTTGTTGTCAGTCCTGCTTAACTCATTTTTGGTGTGATTAGATTATCAACCCATCTGGTTTTTACTAACCTGACAGGCGGCCGGTGCACAGCGTATGCTGAGCACTTTGTCCAATCCATCACATCTGTCACTTTAGATAAGGTTCTGACACTACAGAAATGGAAAAGGAAATGAAAGTCAGTGTGAGGTTGTGAGTGCAAAGAGATGCATTTGGTCTTTTGGGTGTCTCCTGACTGGCTTCCAGCCAGTAAAATCTAACTATTTCAGGGTTTTCCACTACTATCCTATTCTTTTCCCTAAGAATGACAATCTGTTTGATAAGTCTTGAAATGACTTATATGATTCTGTTTTACCAGATGCGTGGGATTTTGATCTCTATAGTTTCACGAACCGTTGTCTCTTTCACTGTAAAAGCCCTTATAATTGTGGTTAGATAACTTTGTAAATGTTTCATTCATTACAGCAGAAGTAATCATTTCTGCTAATCTAGTAGCCAGACTAATCTACAGATAAACTGCTCATGTTTAGAGGCTGAAGTGAGTGAGTGATATACATAATCTAGCCGCTTTCTTGCATCTAACCAAAGAACAAGACATAAGCACAACTATTTTCCAGAAATATTTCTATAGATTTTTACTGAAATCATACCACTAACTCTGGCAAATACTACACTTACACAAATCATCTCAGAAGATCAAAGTAATGTATGATTAAGAGCAATAATCAGCTTATTTTCTAAGGGTTAGAGAGTAAACTAAACAACTTAAAATACCCTTAGTCCAACCTCTGAATTCCACTCTCAGCTAAAGAAATGTGTCGGTGTCACAGTATTTTTGTCTGTGTCAATGTGATACACAGGAAGTAGACTGTAAGGTGTAATTACAGCATAACCAATTTCAAAAATAACCCAGTGCAACACGGTGGCATGAACGCAGAATTCTGCACAGGGAGAGGTTTTTCTAGTTTTTGGCACTGACTTATTCAAATGTCAGATTTCAGGAGTGTACGAAAGATAATATTTTCATGGCTTTAATAGCTGAAGTTTGTGGAATTCTTTCTCTCTGGTGTTCAACAAAGGTTGAGTCAAGTCAATTAAACTTGGTTTAGTTTCTTGAAGATATTGCACTCTCCTTCTAAAAAGCTTCTTCAGTCCCTATGGAGATAGTTGGGGATCTCACTTAAATAGCCTGTGAAAGCGCTGACGTTTTAGAGTCTACAGTCGTTTTTGCGAGTTGTGACTCACTGAGGTCTCATCAGAGTGACTATTTCCAAAATGCCAATCACTGTCATTCATTTGGATTGCTAAAACAATGCTTTCAAAGGAATGAAAAAGGTCGACTCAGACCCCCCCAAACGGCTTTCTGGTGCAAATGCAGGGCAAACTTAAACAGTGTGTACCTCTGGTCACATTGCATCCATCTGCAACCAAGAAACTGTCTCTAAATTCAGTAATCACATTACTTTTAGGCTGCTTAAGGGTTTGTGTTTTTTATTTTCAGGAAGCATAGCGGCACTTTGATTTCCTTAAGCATTTAACAGAATCTGTGGATTTCTGATATATGTGGGGATTTGCATGCGTGGGGGTTTGTCTTTGCTCTTAAGGCTTAGTCCTATCACAAAAAGCCCATAACGCTGCTCAGCTGCTACAACAGCTGAATCTTAAGGAGGTGATTTAAATTTTTTTTTTTTTATCAAGAAAATTTGAAATGGAGGAACATGCATATCCGAACTACTCTGTTTATAATAGATGCACCGCTTATAGATGAGCTGATCTCCTGTGTTCTTCAGTGATGACTGTGCCTATTATCATTATAATATTTCCAAACCTTTTATATTTTCCCCATTTATACGCATTCTGTGCATGACTGTATATATTGTGCATGTCTTGTTGCATAGTCATTTCTCAGGAGCTGCTGGCTTTCTATGCCAGAATACTCTTTTCTCAGACTACAGATTCACAATTTTCATTTAAGCCTGGTCATTTAGAGCTTTTTCTGCACTAAATCTCTTTTAGTTTGGGGTAACGTTTGCTTATTCTGATAAATATTGGCAAACGTGAGATTAATTGCTGAATAAATTTTTGATGTTAAATAGTGAGGAATAAGAAATCTCCCTTTAAAAAGTCAAAACAAATGACATCTGTGGACCTGAGCAAAAGTCATCACTGCATAAAATGATCATGAACCAGATCAGGACTCCAAGTTTTCTCTTTGAATCTTAGAAAAAACATTTAATGCAAATTTGTGCACATAAAACACAAACATACACATTGCATACATAAAGTACATAAAGTATAAATGCTCTTAATGTTGGCCTACATTAGCATGTCCACGCATACTGTTGTTTATCACCTCCAGCATACCTCATAATAAACCAGTCCAGAGTGGACTGAATGCAACCTGACTGGACCACTTTGGCCTCTGCTGGATCCACAGTACAGTAGCCTTTTGCTCCTGTTCACGGTGAAAACATGACAAAACAAATGATAACCACATTCTGTCGTGTGATTAGAGGCTGGCGTGTTCTACACAAAAATACAGTTGATACAAGCCATCTGTTTCTTTCTGATACTAAGTAGAAAGCGCTGTGCAAATCTGCAGTCAGGCAGGGGGTCCAATCCGAGCTTTTTGGGAATTTACTCCCACTGGGTGGGGTGGTTGTAATCCACGGTAGGTTTTTCCTCTATCAGTCTTTAATGATTAATACAAGAGGAGATATAAAGCTTTCTAGATGCCAAACAATTAAGGAATGTCAGTTTGTGAGCTTATCAAATACAAAATACTGATAATGATTGGCTTCAAAGAAAGGGACTGGCATGTAAAGTGACGGGCAAACCTTCAAACAGCAGCAGCTTATCCAAACTGGTGAGTCACACCCGAAAACAATGAAATATAAAATGTAAAACATAATTTTAAGTTGAAAATATAAAAAACATGAATCAATGGAAACAATATCATATAACAGGTATTCATAACATACAAAGACTACAATCTAAAGTTAAACCTCCAAAGGAATGTAGTTCTGGGAAAATACCACTAGAGGTCAGCAAATATCCATGCTTGGGTATCCGGTTAAACACTTCAAAGATTAATCTGCAGTGAAAAGTTGCTTCTGCTTGTGGACTAACACTTGAAAAAAAAAATCAAAAAACAAAAAAAGCATCTTCCCTTCATTTTAACTTCCCCTCAGTCCCACATAGCAGCAGTGGTAATCACATCATCCTTTCTGAAAAAACAAAAAATCACTTAGTTACATTCTCGATATCAAATCTCACAGTATAAATGAATGTTTTCTCTTTTTTTTTTTTCCTTTTCTTTTTTGAACTAACACTGACTCGCACGAGCGCAGTGGCTTCAAACGTCCCACTGCGACCTCGATGCTGTCACTGCATCAGGACGGACGAAACGGACTCATGCAGCCATAAGAAGCTGAAACTATTTCTGCAAAGTCTCTCTGAATCGTTCTTCTTTATAGTCGCTTTCCGCCTGTTCACATCGTCACAATCCCAGGGTTGTGTGCCTGCAGACAGCAGCCTGGCTTCTTGTGTCTTCTGTGCCTTAAATGTCTCTGCTCAGTCTCTGGGTAGACACTCCTCCTCTGTGATGCCCTGAGCCCTCAGCTCCTCCAGAACGTTATCCAAATGGCCGGGGTCGGGGTAGCCGTGGCCCGTCAGGTTGGAGCCAAACTCTGTCTTGTGGTGCACCTCGTTCCAGATCACCGTGTCGGACTCACCGGTGGTGCTGGACGTGCCAACGGAGAAGATGAGCCTGCGGTCCCATGCAACCAGCAGAAGCCTAAGAACCTGAGCAAAGAGATGAGGGATTAGATAAGACTTTAACCATCGTAATACTCATGGAATTCAAAAGGGGAAATGCACGTTTACCTTGCGCCCCTTTTCACTGTCAGGGAGGTAGCAGTGCCTGGGGAACCCACGGGCGGTGAAGGGTTTGCCTGCATTTGGGTGCTCAGGTCCCTAAGGAGCAGGAGAAAATGAGATCATCCCAAAGGAATAGAGGCTATTGATACCTAACAGCATCTCTGACTCTACCTGTATGCCAGGAGGGATGTTGTATATGATCCGAATGGTTTTGCAGTCAGGGTGTCCAGGCAGTGAGTGGGGGATGACGTGGTACTCCATCTTGCCGGGAGGCTGATTGCCCGTCTTGACTCCGTAGATGGTCTTGCAGGTGGGGCATTGCAGGCTGCCATCCTTGTTGCCATTGTTGTACATAGCGACGAGGCACTGGAGGTGGTACTGATGACCACATTGCGCTAGACGGCCCACTGACTCAGCTCGGGAAATGCCACCCACGCCAGGACCCTTGTAACCTGACGGTCCCGCCAGGGCCTCCATGCAGATGGTGCAGTCCTGACAGGGGAAAACAAGCAAAAATCGTATTTTCAAACCATTACTTTTTTTCTTACAGGCTCTGAGCAAACAGACTTGGTACTTAAAGTGACAATAAAGCATCTTAGAAACTTCCATCTACCGATGAGATGTGATGATTTGAACATTTAAAAGGAAAACTAGTTTAAAATAACACTTTAAAAGAAGGCAAACCCACCTCCTCTGGAGGGTTACGGACTTTCTGAAGGTATCGCTTCACCACTTCCTCAGGTGTCTTACCTATGAAATCAAAACTCAAAGTTCAATCATCTTTTTTATTAGCCACAGCTGTATGATCACAATTCTCAGTCAGACGGGTCACAGTCTTCTTCCAACCCACCTTTGCGGGCCTGTTTCTTCGTGGTCTTGCGGCAGCAGTGGCCCAGCCCTGGCACGGGTTTGATGTCGCTCTTGCTGACAGGTGGAGGGTGAAGCACCAGCTTGGGAGGGCGGGTCAGGCAGACAGGAAGTCCCGCCGCACTCATCAAGATCCCTGTAATACCTAAGAGTAGCCAGCAGGGGGGGAATATTACACCCTGCAGTACTCATTGTTTACTCAGCAAGCTCTTTAACCTGAGAATTATCCATTAACCCTCCCAGTGGATTTAGTGGGATACCATTTAGACATGAAGCTAATCATCAACAAATTTTAAGAAGACCTAAGATGCTCCATCAAAGTCTAATTCATAATAATCTAGTAATTAGGATTCATTTAAGAAGAGGATAAAAGGTAAGACCTTTCGGTATATTTTTACCTGCCAGAGCTGGATGTACAGGGCTGGATCCATTCAGGTTCTTCACTGGAACAGTTGGCACTCTGAAACACAAGAAAACAAGCGAGGATTAATCAACATATCGCTGACAAACTGAGAGAACGCACCTAAATGGGTCACCTCATCCCAGACAGGAAATGTCTAAATCTGTTGAGTCACATACAGCTGGCTGCAGCATATGCTCATTCCCAGTTCAGTGCATGCCACCGGGTTAAGAGGCTTTTGCAGAGTCACGCGGAGACACACACAGATGTGGCTCATCGGAGGCTTAACACACTGTCCTATAATTGCCAGATAAAGGGGTTCCAGCTATGTGAGGTTTAAGGTTAGGACTCCGTGGCTGCATCTGTACAACAGTGTTAATGTTATAAACAATCACACAACACGAACATCCTCGTTTTATAAGACAGGACAAACAACCCATTTCCAGAAAAAAACAGCTCTAATCTGGCTCAGATACAACTTTTCTGCTTTAACTCCTCTAACGTGGTGAGCAAAGTAAACACAAGTGTCAGTGTTTTTCGCCACCTCTGTGAAGCTTTTCTGTCTATAGAGAGGTGAAAACATTCACACAAATACGAAAACTCACAAGAACGGACTGCAACAAGCAGTCCTGTCAGAGGTCGCGTACTTACGGTCTGCCACTTTTGATCACAGTCATGGTTGTCGCTTGAAAGCAGCAAAGACTCAAGAGACGATTCAAGATATTCCAGCAAGGAAATCCACTTGTCGCAGTAGACGGCACAATCGACGTAAAACGCCTCTGACTCTGCCTGCGTCTTGGTCTGCGTTTGAACTGCCGTCACGTCTCTTTCCTGCTTTTATAAGACTAAGCCACCTGTTCCCATCTGTTGATTGAACTCTGGTTGTAGGCCAGCGATTTGTTACAGCAGGGATTACCTGTCGGTTACTACGTCACTCTGCCAGGCGGTCATAAGGCTGGCAGGTATAAGCACGTAGAACGATGTTCAACACCAAAACAACACATAGGCATATCTTTAAGTATCATTTAGACATGAAATATGCCCGGATATTGTTTGTTATGTGTCACAAAACTATTATTCCCATCCTCAGAATTCACTAAGTACCAATCAATGAGATGTTTTATTTAATTGGGCAACATTTTTTCATATGCTGGGTGTTGTAGGCGTTTGCTCTTCAGTTACAAAGAATTTTTTTGGCACTGAAGGTAATTTAGTCCACATTTATAATTTATTGTCCGCTGATCAGTCACAACATTCAAACCAAGAGGATGTTTGACTTGGGTCTTGTGGGTTGCAGGATGAGGTATGGGCACTTTTTCAAGTTGCTTTAGTTGCTCCTGTGCAGTTTTAGAAGTGTGGGTGTGTGCACAGCTTCATCTCATTCCCCAATTTGCACACGCTCGATTCATCTACATAAGAGCTCTATTTTATATCTCAGCCTGTCTCACTGGAAAAACAAGCAGAGGAGGCAAGCTGACAAGGCATTTAACAAAAAGAGACATCCTTGTTTCAGAGCCATCATTTTGAGCCAACATCGTCTAAATATAACATGCGACACGAGCACATCATCTGTGCGTTTTTGTTGCCATTTCAGAGCTGAATACTTTCTGACAGATGCATATTTAATCTGTTGGAGACAAAGTAGATATTTCACATTATGCAGCTCCTCCAACATGCCTCCTCTCCCCTCTTATAGCATTGGCTGTGAATGAATTTCCAAGGAGGGTGGAGGACTTTTTATTTGTTTCTGCCAGTAAGTAATGCTGAGTTAGGATGGGGATGAGCTTCCTGAACAAGCTTTTAAACACACGGACATCTCATCGCTGGCTGATTATAAGCGGTATTGCCATGACTTGACAAAGGCTGGAAAATTGTGACTTATCTGGACTAATGTTCGTTTTTGAATAACCTAATGTTTACAATTTATTTCGGATTTTGCTTTTTAATTCTACAAGAATTTATTGCTTTGCACGCTACTTTGTTTAATTACTTCTTTGGTTCCTACAACAATACATTTATATTATTTTTAGAAGCTTTGGAAAAGGTAGGATAAAAGACTAGCTGGTTTTTACTGCCTCGTGCTAATAAAAATAATGACTAGGCTGTTTTCTATGGTTGTTGTACTTTTCATGACACAGCAGCACAAAAATAGTACATCCCAACAGTTTTCCATGTAAATAAATGATGTAACAAAGACATGGAAAACCTTGCTGTGCCGTTCACTTCCAGTACTGGTCAATCTGATTATCCTGTACTGTGCCACTATATTTGTTTACCAACAAAACGTCCCAGCTCAGGCATTAACTCCCTGCCTGTACCTTCTTTAGGTGAATCATAAAAACATCGGCTCAAGCCAGAACCGGATGGAGCTGATTGTCATTTGAATACTGGGCAGGAAAGCGTGAGCGATATGATCAAAAGATTAAAAGAGATGGGAAAAGAGCAGAGAAAGGGAGGGAACCACAGCAGGAGAGGAGCGTCACACAGTCACGTTTCTGTGATCCCGAGCTAATCTGGTAGCATTAGAGCAGCTTCCATCTGCATGATGGAGACACACAAGCTGCCATGTACAGTGGCAGTTGTTCACCTTGCAGATACAAGCTCATACCATAAATAAAATCCATGAATAACACAAACTTTGGGAGCAGAAATGTAACTTCCGATGTGGCACAAAAGCTAAGGTTGGTGCCTCATGAGGAACATTTCAGCCAATGCAGCCGGACAGGTGGACTCTCCAAAGCAGAGCCCTCGTCACTGTGATTATCTGTGACGTTGGAGACCCCTTAGACTTTTACACTTCACTTAGAGACCAGATGCTTCATTTCACTGCAGCCACACTCTCAAAGACAGCAAGGTTACGCACCTGCGAAAGATCATTCTCTTAAAAAAAAAGTAAAAATGCAGCAGAATACACCCATGTCAGCACTAAACTAGCTTATATCTCTGAAATAACTTTTACCAAGGTTTCAGAATAGAATAAGCTTATTAGGACTATGACTCAGTCACAGTTTTTACAGGTAAAACTAAGTGGGTCATACAATTTAATGTCTTTCTAAATTGAAAGACTTCTCAGGTCTTGTCCCAATAATAATGCTCCATCCATCCATGTTTATTTCAAAGCACAGTATCAGTATCTACAGTATTTGCAG
>JBBDHI010000005.1:8773212-8788954 GCA_037177115.1 Craterocephalus stercusmuscarum | reverse complement strand
AAGGATGTGTAAATTCTTGCTTTATACTGTTTCTGTTTTTTATGCCTTCAACTCTTGAATAAAAATATTAAACAGAAAAAGTCTGTTTCTCCCACTTAAATATTTGGGATAAGGGTGATAAGGATGTTATTTATCTGATACAAGAAATAAAAATGATGTTTTGAAAGAAAGCACCAACAGATATAAATGGAAAAAAAAATTAACAAAAACAAACATCCTTCCAGTGAATTGTACCCTCATCTCCCATTTACAAATATATATACAAATATTTTCCATGTTGGTTTAGCCTGTCATCCACTGATTACACCGTCGGCCAATCATAAACCGTTTATTGAGAAAATTGGCAAAAGAATGGCGACGGTTCATTTTCAGCCTCTGCAGCTCTGGAAATGTTAGAGATCGGTTCATAAGCAGCTGAGGGCCTTGGTTTTTCATTGAGAGTGTTAGGAAGAAGAAAATGACAGGGCTGTTGTTACAACGCCTTATAACTCTCAGATCATTAGGCTGGCTGATGAGCCCATCGGTTACCCGAAAGAAAGCTTCATTCTCCTTCCTACCAAAGCGCTTGCTGTACCAGGAATATTTCAGGGCTTCTGGCTCCGTCCACAAAATTCAGATATGTAAAGCCCTTACACGAGATGACTTATGGGGCATTTGAAATCACAAGACCTGTTTATGTCAGGCTCGCCCATTATCTGAGAAGCCTGACCGACCTGCATTCAAGCCGACCTTTACATCCACAAAAAGGTCAGTATCACAGGACTGCGGAGGGAAAAGCGATACGGGGAAAAATGTGCTGATGACCACAGTTGATGCCAAGCAGTGGAAACTGCTTCAAACACTGCATATCTATACTGTTTGCTCATAGGATTTATTTTAAATGTCACTGTCTTGGTTTTTCACTGAGCTTTACACACCGACAACAGCCCGAGATTCACAGGCAGTCTCCGACTCATCAGTCGATAAACTTATGGGAAAAACTCCTCAAAATACAAAATATCTTCACAAAACAGCAAGTTAATAAAAAGAGCTAAAAATATCTAAAATGTCTCATTGTTTACATTATTAACACCTAATGTGTTTCTTTATTAAAAAGACCCTGGACGGTGTATAGGACATGGTACAAGTGCACCAACAAATGAAGCACAAACAGTTACACAACCGCTGCTCTTTGTCATCACAACTGAAACCTTAAATCTCCTACACATTTTAGAAACATGGACCTGGAAGCTGCTTTGCAAGGTTTAAAAGGAATCTCTCGGATGCAGTTTCATTCATGATATCATCATCCCAGAACCCTAAAGCATCTGAACCAATGAATATCTAAATAAACACTCTTTGAATATATTGAGTGTAAGAAAAGCGGACATGAAGCCCAACAAGTTTTCTGACACCACCATGCCGTATCGCTAAGACCAGCTTTGCACTTTTTTCTCTCACTAAGAATTATGCACTGAGCTCACACTGTTTGTGCAATAATCATTACTGATGTACACTTCTCACTTGTCCACAGGTAAGACATACTGTAATGATTGACTTGTCTTGCAGTATAACATCTTCAGCCCATCTTTGAAGCTGCTGAAAAACAGCTCAAACACTTAAACAATCTAGGGATACGTGAAGCCCCATAAAACCCACTAAATGGTAGTGGGTGGTAAAAGGAAGGATAAAATTTTTATCATCTGAGCCACTCATCAATGGTCAGCGTCACTATAAACCCCATAAATTTTATATCAAAGACAAGCCATTATCTGGCTTCTCATGTGCATTTAAAAGTATTCCGGCATGAGAGATGATGGCCCTTTTTCTTATTTTCCAGAGAGGAGAGACTAACTATCCACAAAGAAGAAGGAAGAGATATAAAAAAAATGTATCTAAAACCAATTAGACAATTTAGTACCACTGATGTTTCTGTGCCTGGGTCTTATGGAACAATCAGAGATGCTCCTTACTTCTAGTAACAGATGATCTGGTCTGTATTGCAGGGAGACATTGCTACCACAATTTTAAACATTTTGCACTAATATGTAAAACTCCTTGTTTGCCATGTCCCTTTCTTTTTGTAAACAGGTGTGCAACTATACGGAGGGTTGACCTGTGCTCAGGTCAGGACTGTATACAGGCTGGTATCCGTACCCTCCTTTTTCTCAGCAATGCCTTGCTAATGTGGACTGAATGTGGTTTTGCACTGTGTTCTTCAAACCACATGGACTCCCCTGGAAAACATGTCATACTGAAAGCAGCACGTGGTCTAAAATCTCAATTAACTTCATTCATTCAAGCATCAACTTGTTGACAACTGTCTGGGACTGGTCTATTGCAGCTTTAGGCTGATAAATTCTTTTTGAATATGACCACTTTTGAATAAAGTACAGCAGTATTTTATACTTTATAACTCGCTGCATCACCTGACCAATGTGACGACAGTACGCATTTCCACTGCATGATACCTTGGAGCGTGGAGAAGTCTATGCTGAAGGTGTATGACTTTAAATTGAAATTAGTTGTAGTATTAGACAAAAGTAACGGCATAAATATCCAAATTCCCAATCGGCTGATCAGCAATCCCCCATAATTAACAAAATCAAAACAATCGGCCGGTCACTCAAACGTTGAACCTGTACCTTACATGGAAACTCCTTTTTTGCCAAAACATGATTACAATCACATGTTAAAATAACCATTTTTAAAGAGATAAATTAGCTCTTTAATTTCCCTTATTTGCATCTGTGTCAGCTGCTTGTGTTGCAGACTTGGAAATATATAATGGATGTCATGAACAAATGAAACCTCCACTTTTTTCTGATTTGGGGTGTGAACACATCTCTCTGCTGGAGCTAAAACAACCACAAAACCTGCTCCTGCTGCACCACCTCTCAGTCCTTCCAAAAAGGCAACAGAGCAGTCTCAAAAGAGTTTGCAGGACCTAAAAGTTGCTCCACTCTGCTTTTATCTTTGTAATGAACATGTCACTCTTGTGAGGGCGCCGTGACTGCAGAGACCATCCTGAAAGCTGCACACATCAGCTAGAGATGGCAACGAGGCTGGCAGCACTGCTATTAAAAGCTGTTTCCCAACTCTGTGATGTCGGGTCTGGAAATGCAGCACGTGATGTCTGCATCATAAGGACCTAGAGTGCCTGAAATCATACAGTCTGCATTTGTTGCTAAGAGTCAGTCCAGCCTCAGAACAAGTTATTGTGGTTTCAAGCAGCATCCTGCAAACCTGACAAGTTTCCTTTAGATTAGAAGAAGAATTGGGAACTTTTCTGTTTCATTTATCAGAAATGTATCTCTTTGCTATTTGTTCTTGAAAGATGTAAAAGATTAGAGTGTTTGTGGGTGTAAAAGGGACTACATGATAGACGTATTTCAGCAAATCCAACTGCAATTAGCTGTACTAGGACTTCCATCACAACATTTATCACATGACTTCCTGTTCTATTCTGATGGAATTGGGACATGTGCATTTGGAATCACAACACAATCCTTCAGACAGACACAAAATGATGTGATTATATAATTGACAGTCATATTTTCATATTTAGGCCTATCATTTTCTGGCTGCAAGCGGCTCTTATCATCAAATTGAGAGGTCAGATAGCCGAGGAGTCAGAAAAACGAACGCTCCCAGCCAAATTTGCTGCAATTACGAATCCTGATGTATGTCACCAGAGGGTATTTTGAGAGTGGAACTGAGCCAAAGTGAAGCACAGAGGTCACTGTGAGGTAAAGGAGCTGCTCGGAGACTGACAAGAGCAGTGACTGAAGCTAATGAAGCACTGAGAGAGAAATCAGGACCACATTCACTTTAAAACCAGACAACGTCTCTGTCAATGGCTACCTTTCTTGATAAAAAAAAGATTTATCCAACACATTTTACAGTTTTGGGTGTAGAAAAAAGGCGGAAAATCACTCTGTCTACTACTAACCATCAGCACTGATGTCTTTGCACTGCAAGATGAAGATCAACATTGCTTGACTATAATATAAAAGTAATATTAAATGAGCAACTTAGGAAAATCTTTTCAACAGAAATCATGGAATAAAGATTTTTAATATAAACAGAATAGTGCTATAATGGTTATTCTGCTTCTTATATTCAGGTTTATTATTTGCAGGATGGATGACGGTAACAGAGACACTTGAGTTCCAGTGTACACAGATTCAGTACTCAGGAAGAAGAGCAGGTGCTTCAAACAGGAGGAAGATCTCAGGTGAGTTTCTTTGAATTTGCCCTTGCTCTTTTAATCTCCCAAATTACCACTAGCTGGCGAAGAAAGAAAGAAAGCACAGGACGAACAGAGTGATCATTCTTTAAAAAGGCAAAGAACAGGGGCCCAGATGCACGTCAAGTCGTGCTTTATGATCTGAGGGAGGTCTACTGGCAGCAGGTGCAAGACTTAAGAGGAGGCTTCAACAAATTATGCTTTCAAAAAGGTGGTAAGAGAGGAGAAAGGCTTAAAGCTCAATACACACAATTACTTATTATCAATCATATTTGGTGGATTTTTTCTTTGTTGTAATGCTTCTTGACATTAAATCGTTCACTATCGGAAATTTCCTTTCTTTCAATGCTCCAATATTTTTGAGGATTCCTAAAGCCGCTACTCTACATGAAATGCTGCAAAGGGGAAAAAAGAAAAAAAAAGAGCTGAAAGGCTACACTATTGACAAAAAGTCTGTGGATTATGATTTTAGTGAGTCAATCTTTTCTCATTTACACAGAATTTTACTGTATGATGTCATCGTATTGGCTGATATATTATATGTGCGGGTGTAATCAGTTAATAGACTATTGGAGCTCATGATTTATGTCTTTAATCATGGAAAATGTCCCGCTTTGGTGCCATTAGTTAGAGGCAGAACAGATTTTCTGTTCAGTGATGAGGTATGGCAGCTCAGTGAGAGGTCAGGGTTTACTAGAAAACAACAGCTTTTCTAAATAAACACGGATTGCCTTTGGCCGGATTACACTCCATCCAATGTGGATAAAAGTAACCTGTCCTGAAACAGTAGTATGAAATCAGAATAATTACTTTGAACAGATGGAACTATAGTCATATTTCCAATCATATAAACCAAAAGTAAAAAAGGGGAATATTTCAATTATTTATTTGTGTCCTGAAAATTTCAGCTGTGTCATATGTGACTCATATGCTAAACTGGTTGTAGCTCAGCAGGCAGAGTGATGGTCCTTAAATCTGAAGGTTAAACTCATTTATAGAGCACATTTAAAAACAGCCTCTTTGGCCAAAGTTCCTCCAAAAAAACAGAAGCACAGTGAAACAGATTTTTAACATAGGTAAACCAGATCAAAGGCTTGCCACAGCCAGTGTGACCCTATGTGGAGGTTTAAGGGCCATGATGACAGAAGATTTAAGTAGTCCAGTAACTAGCACGAGCTTCAAGGGAAAAACAATAAAGGGTTGTATGTGTTGGACCACAAACCGTGCAGAACAACTTTCTGTGTAAAACATAAGAACAACTTTCTGAGATAATTGGCGTTGTTAATTATTTTTGACAGAACTGCTGATGACCCTCGCAGGAGGACTGAAAAAACTTACCGGCTGACAGCTAAAATCCATCACTCTCTCTCTGTTCTGGGGATGGGCATTGTTGCTGTCAGTTTCTAAGCCTCCGAGTGACACATTACAGTCAGACAAAAAAGCTTCCTTGAGAAAAAATAAAAAAGAGCTCTGTCTATTCTGGCTGTCTTGACTGAAAATTAGCATTCCCATTGCAAGTAAAAACCAGATGTTAGCTGGTGTTAGTGGGATGTTTTACAAGTGTTAAAAAGCTTTACAAGGTATTAGGTGTACCACTTTATATCAAATCTGCTCCGAAAATTGACCACTTCCTTTATTACTAAAGGCCAGTATATTTTTCTTGACCATCCTTTTAAACTAAGATAATTTTTATCTTTGAGTTGATTGTTGACAGATCATTTCTAGATAAAAGCAATACCAAGTGAGCCGTTTCCAACAAGGCTACAGTATGGTACGCATTTTCCTTGCATAACCACCAGCAACAACTGGGAAGGCTCGAAATTATCCAATCTGACCTATCCAACGTTTTTGGGACGGAAATTACCCTAAATAGGCGGCTTGATACACAGGACTTTTGCTTTTACTAAACAGATTTACGAGGGATTTTCCAAGAACGGCCCTGTGAGCGGACCATAAGAACAAAGAAGGATTTATAAAAATGCTCTTATCCTTAAATTCCTGTCATTATTAGCCCACATTGTTCGCTCCATTCTGCTTTTTAATACTTCTGTAGGATTTCTTAAAAAGAAACAGAGCTTTCATATGATGTTGGGAAAGAAAACTGGGTACAGATAAAAGAAGCATTTATTTAGCTTTGGCAGTCCAGCTCGTACATCTGCTTGCTTGGAATGTTTGCAGTAATCCATCATAGGAGGAGGAGAGTCGTTCTGAAACTGAAGACATGATGGAGTTTTTTTTTTATTTTTTAAATAAAACAGAATTTATCTTTGATATTGTATAAATTAAAAAAACTTTCATAATACACTTTGAACAGAACATAATCAGAATCCAGCTCCAGTGGACATCACGTTGCTTTTATCATTACCTTGTGTCTTGGCTCTCTCTCATTTTATGGCCTCTTGTTAAGACTTTGACCACAGTGCAGATGGTCACCCCTGAGCTGAGCCTGTGTGTGTGAGTAGTTGCTTGGAAGTGAAAATCATCAGTATTCCTCTCACTCTGGAGGATTTAGCTGCCAGAACACAGCTTTTTCTGCCAACTTTGATCCCAGCTCTCCTCTCAGGACCAGTAAGGTGGACAACAAACTGCAGACCTTATAGCTCGTTAATGGACCGACGAGGGGCTCGGCGCCTCAGGCGAGTTCAGTCTGGATAACGTGCACAAAGGGGTGAAAGAGTACAGTACATAACCAAAGCTTATCCACTTTTTCCGTGCTATGTCAGGGCTTTAATCAATTCCTGACTGCAATAGAGAAAACTAATAAATTAGTTCACCCCTCGGCTGTGAAATTAATAGCGTAGTCAGATCCGTGGTAGCTGTAACCTGTAGATGCTTGAATCTACAAGATGATGCTTGATCTAATGATACTGGTGAGTAATGGTTCCTGCCACATGTTTTTTTCGTTCTAAGCACAGCCATCAACTTTGAAATGCCACTGAACATTTATCATCGTTATTTAAAGATCTTAATTTTAATTTAACAGGATATGACATTAAGCTTTAATGAATTTCAAAAGAGTCAGTAACTGGATATGAACTTACTTCAGGTCCTCAGAAGTCCTGGCTCGGATCAGAGGGGTCTCCACAGAGTGGTCGAAAACCGCCCCTTCTGAGCCTGCCGATAAAATGCAGCCTGATAATTCACCCAGCAACGCGTTCACCAAAGCCTTTAGTCCACTTAGGATAAATAATTCACCCATTTTTAGCTCAGTTGAGTTTGAGAAAGAAAACTAAAGCAGACATTATTACACACACCATTAATTCATTTTGGCCATTCAGACATTTAATTTGCTCCCAAAAAGGAACCAAACCTACCAGTGTTAAACATTTGCTGCAGGTATCAAATAATCCGCGTTTACCTGTGACTGTCAGTTGCTCTGTTGTCATTACAAGTTCCTCCTCATCCGCAGTGAACAGGAGTCTGCCTCCGTCCCTACTTCGTACCTCCAGCCTCTGACACTGGGCCTCCACAGCGTCGGGTCCTGCATGACAAAGACCCAGAGAAGAGACCAGTGGATGAACCAGTTGCAAACATTGCAGGTTGCATGAATGTGCCAGAAAGGAACATGTTAATAAAACAACTCTACACATTCATAAATCTGAATTATTTCTTTATTTTAAAATAAAAGTTTGATTCCTTTTTAAATCTGACATTTNNNACATTTCACACTTTTTAAACTTTACACTTGCAAATAAAAACTGTACTACGCCTATCTGATCCCATCTAAGCTACTTATTAGAAATCTGAAATATTCTGTGAAGCACTGATACAACAGAAAAGCACGAGCCACAGTTTTACAACAAATAAAAACAAATCAGTGGTGGATTGGTGAAGAATATCAGTTCTTCTTCTCCAAACTCTGATCTTTTTCCAGATTTGTATGCAAATATTTCTAATAATTCCCTTGCTTGTGCTCTTTTCTCTTTTACATGAATCTATGAGCTGTAAAGTGAGGGAATTTAATTACTGTCACTAACCTTTATCTTATTCTAGACAAAATGCACGGTTTCACAAAAGTAGGCACTGGTTCCCTCAGAGAGGTCAGTCGTGACCAGAAAGAGTCATATCACCAGTCTTATCAAATCAGCGTCAACTCAGTACTTATGCTGGCAGAGATCAATAACTATTAATATTAATAAGCGGGTCATTTGCTCCCTAGTGGTCATTAATCATGTGAATGACTTTGGTAATTTGGACTGACTGATGGTTAAAGCTGATGATAAGGAGAAACTATTGCCCTTTCAATGAATGAATTAGAGGTTATTGTGCTGAAGAAATCACAGAGTTGACTCTGGAGAATTTGAAAAGGAATTTAAAGATCAGCTTTTGTGCTAATTTTTTTAATGGTATTAACAAGCTATCAGGCAATGCAGAAGCCCAAAAGTGAGTAAGCATGTTACCCAAATGTTCTAAGATGAGACCAACTGTTATGTTACACTCCATAAAGCAGGTGTTTCTCCATCAGCTGGCAGACAAGAGGCAATTTAAACTCACCCACTGTGAGCTGACCAGTTAGCTGGCCTCGGCTGTCTCTCGCATTCAGCGTTACATTCTTTTCTGACCGTAAGACCAACATGCTGTCCTGGGGGGAAGCATGAGAAGGGGAGAAGAAAGACACAGAAGGAAACAGAGAAAAAAAAAACATAAAAGATACATTTTAAAGGGATAAATTCATTATCAACACAAGGTAAAAATAAAAGGAAAGAAGAAAACATAACACTTTTTTAATTGTAATAACCGTTAAAATCTCCCATAGCAGCTGACTGATAAAGTTCATTATGGACTTGTTCTGCTTTTGTAGCAACTTTGTGGTTATCGGACATCTGAGCCATGGCACGGTTGTCTGTGAATTTGCAGACCAGGCTTTCAGCCTATGTGCTTTAAATTCATAATTTTTACCTCTGAAAAGGCACAGAGGTTATATTTTCACCGGTATGTCTGTCCATTCATCTACTGTACCTGTAAGGAACTGAAGTCAAAAGTAATGGACGGATTTTGATGAAGTAAACAACTGCTTAGATTCTGGCGGCGATGAAGAACACTTGAACGTTCCAATAGTCCCCAATAACCACCAGAGGTGGACATTTTAAGACCCTGCTGACTCAGCATTTAAAAAAAGATAAAGGTGGCGTTTTTAGAGGTTTCATTTTTGCACCCTAAAAATCTTTATAAACGCAGCATATTGATTTAATGTATCACATGTCGAGGGCTTAATAATAAATGCAGGGCGGGTCATTCTGGCATCAATGCATTCAGTGCAGCCATGTCCAAAGCATCATTAAATGCCTGCTCCAGACAAAAACTGTCTTGCCATCTTCTAAAAAATGTCTTTTCATTCTTCTGCTTCTTTTAATCTTTTTTCACTGATGTTTTCAGCACCCCGCGCATCTGCCTGTTCACAACATACCTCAAAAACCTTTCAGGAAATGTCAGAGATGAAATAAAGGAGCATATAATTACATTTTAGGGATTTTGTTCCATTATGGGAGATGGGGATCATTTTACATCTTCTAACATAACATATTTTGCCCAGCAAAAGAAATACAAGATGACATCAAGGTAGATGATAAAATCGGACGTTGTTTGACCATGATCATGTTGATATTCTGCATTTGTTGACCCAGACGGTTAAAAATATTGGGCGGCACCAAAGGAAAACAACTAGCTTCACACAGCTGCCATTTGTAGAAACAAAGAGAAATCCACCATCATCCGTATTTGTGCAGAACATCATACAGATTCAAGTCCAATATACTTTATTTTAGTTAATCTGTTTTGGATCTTCGGTCTTAGACAAATCAATCTCCTGCAGTGACAAACATCCCTGTATTATTTGCTAGTAGCAAAGCGTGTACAGAAGGGATGTCCTGATCCAATCTCAAGTGTTGTTTTTTACGCTTGAGTGCTATGCAGTCAATTAGCATACTTCAATTTTGATCTGTTATTTATGTCCACTGCAACAGCAGCTTAAATGGAAGGTAATTAGCACATGACTAATTAGCAAATCAATACAGACCTGCATTAATGAAGCCATTTCTCAAGGGGTGTAGGGGGCATTTATATGCCAATCTATACACAAACAGCACTCATTTTTCTTGCATAAATAAAATAGCTGCGACTCACCAATACCACTGAGTAAGTGGAAACTGGCACCACCGAAGGAAAAGATGAGACAGAGGCCAGGAAACGGTACCTTCAATGCCACTGCATTACAAATTACTTCTTTTATTACTGAACAATAACTTGGTGTATCAAAGATTTATTAATGGTTTTTCTGTTTCCTATTGCAATATTCCACACAGAATAGAAAACGATTTATTTTGATTTCTGTTATCTTGTTAATGTCATTTTGTTTGAAGAAAAAAAAGCACAACTGTGCGGTGCCTCGTTTGTTTTTCCTTGATTTTCAAAAAGAAGAGACTTAAAGAGCATCTTAAACAAAGGTTATTTTTCTCAACTTCTTCACAGAACCGCAAGTCTATGAATTCTTACTAATATAAAGAGCTAAATTTACATTTGATACATTGTTTACTCTTCTACAGGAAAATACAAGTATCAATAAAACTTGCTACAGGCTGATATTTAAATAAAATCTTGATCTGCATATCCTTGGTTTGTGTTTATCAGGAATTCTTAGAAAAAAACGAAACATCTTGCTACAGCTGGAAATGCCTGAGGATCCCATCAGTGATAGAAGTCAGTAAAAATGGAAGCTGTATAACTAGCACTCTACACTTCACAAGAGTCTGTCTCCGGTTGTATAAAAATTTCAATCACAGAAACTTCTAGACAGGCATTCATTTAGAAAAAGAATATTTATTCGATAAGCTGTATTTATTATGTATGTGTAAAAGTTTATTCAAGTTAAACTCTAATGCACACAGTTGATTTCATCTTACAGTGTTAAGTTCACATCCTAGTGATTATAGCTGTGTGCAATGAAAATACAAGCAACATTTACAGCCATTTTGATTTTCAGCTGGAGCTAATAATTATGCTGTAATGCAGTCTCAGTTTCAACCAACTTCCTTCTTTCCTTTAAAAGGTGCCAATTATTTTCTCAAGTGTATAATTATCTCAACTTTCTGCAACCTTGCAGAGGTCATTTAGTTCATTTTCATTCCTCTGCTTACTCCTTTCAAATATCTAGGCACATCATGAACAAGTTCACCAGGAAGCACAGCGTCGTGAAAGAAATTAGCATTCCTAATTTGAATTATGCCTTTAAAGAGTTTATAGGTCTTAAATGGTTTCCTAAGGGGACCGTGTCTGAGAAGCTCTTGCTCGCCGTAACACTTCCCTGGGATCAGATAAAAGGATTTTTAGTCACCGTGCCTCTCGTGGAAGGTCAAGTGCAGATCAGAGTGAAAGCACATAAATAGAGCCTGCTGCTGTAGGTGCCGTGGGCCCCATCAGACTGAAAAATTACCACCACTGCTATAAGGCAAAGGATGCTTCCCTGCATACAATGAAAAACAACACGGCCGAAAGCAAGAGCCTGATGCGCTGCTTCGGTGGAATGGTTTTTAAAAAAGCAGACTTATATGTTGGCATTTCTATTTGAACGTAAAATATAAAGTTTAAAGCAAAGATAAAGAACACTGTTTAGGGTTTAAGCAGTAGTCCTAACCATGTATTTGCATTCACAAATTAATTATATTTGGTGCTCATTTCCATACTAAAAAAAGGCCATGACAGCATGATATTAAAGCATGCCTGTTCACCTTTTTACACATTTTTCTTATATTAAAATGCTCCTTGTGCGCAAGTGGAAGACCACCAGCCAAACAACAGTGGTTCTACCATCCAAATTCAATTTCTGCAGTTCAACTTGTATATTGTTTACATATGGAAAGTGTGCTGTGAGTGTCATGAGCACCATGTGCTTATTTATTCATTGACTGCTGGCTGCACAGAGAATTATCCCTCAGGGACAATGAAGTTTGCTCCACCAAACTAGTTTGCAGTGTTTACAGCGAGAGTGCAACAAGCAGATGTTTTAAGCTGTCTTCAGCAGGTGTGAATCTAAAAATAGTGTTTAAGATCTTCTTTGACACTTATCACTTATCGAATGCAAGTATGCAAGACTGAGTGAAGGAGTGAAGTTTCTCTTCAATAAAGTTACACCTGCATCTGCTGCTATTTATAGTTCAGTCAGACTCCCTGGAGACAATAAGGAGAGCCAGCAGTCAGAACGGCAGATTTGATTAACTGTATCGGGCACTGTGTTGCCTCATACCACACAATGTTCCAGACTGTTCCATTTTTATATTTAAAGCAAATGTGCACTTTTCCCTTTCTCAGAGAATATATTTCAAATATTTCTTTTTTGCATGTTATAATACATTTTCCACATAACTGACATATTTTGTTATTACCATTTTTTAATGACATAATAGTTGAATGTTCACAAAATTTCACTGAAAAAATACTTGGAAAGATAATTGACCAATGGCTAAACCACGCCCACAAACACAATGAGCCAATCACAGTGAGCACAGCTAACCCCATACACTCGGACATTGAAATGCATTGAAGGTAGTTCGTTTTTGTTCATTTTTACATGTTTTTTTTAAGTTAAAAATGGTCAAGCGGTGTGCATGGGGTACATGCAGCTCTGACAATAGGTATCCTGAGAGGCTGGGCAAGTCTGAATAAGTGTATTTTTTTCCCTTTCCTAAGCCACGTCTCCACCGAGAAAAGTGTCTGCTTTGGATAAGTTATGCGGCAGACCACAAAAAAACTGAACGTGGATAAAATCAACAAGGATGTCTACATCTGTTCTTCTACAGTTTCACACGTAAAAAGTAACGCGCTGTCAGTAAACACCAGTAACAGTAACGGCGTTGTAATGATGAGCAGAGTAATTAGTTAGATTACCTTGTGACTGAAAAAAGTAGTGCCGTTAGTTAACAGCGTTTCTTTTAACGCCGTTATTCCCATCACTGTCCCTAACGTTAGCTTAAGTTAGCTAACGCTAGCCAAACATACTAGTTTTGTACTTTAGTATTGGAACATAAAAGGTGGGGGTTTTCACAAAGTCAGGGGAAGTTCGGTATTTTGCAACCTGAACCTATTTTCAAGCATAAAATACATTAATATTGTCACCCAGTTTTGGTGTAGTTTAATTTGAGCTGTCTGAGCCTCCTGACCAGTGCAATAATCATTATTGCACTGAGATGGATATTTGCATTTCTCTGTTTACAATGGAGTAAATAGAGCAAAATGATGAGATCATATTTTATCGAGATGATATTTTATCTTTCTGTCCCCAAAAATCATCATTTGCCTCCTGTTTAATATCTCCTACTGTGACACTTGTCATAGCGTCTGTCACCAAATGTTGACTGATTGTCCGAATTAGTGGATGGGGGCATGGCTTAGCCATAGGTCAATTGTTACATAAGAGATTTGGAGTAGTGTTCCTACTAAGAAGAAATGTAGTGATGTTACATGCACTCCTTGCTGGAGAGGGTCAAAGATACTGAGGCTGATTTTTTTTTCTTTCTTTTTTTATTTTTTGCCCAATCAGAGTAAACACTGATGATATAGAGAAATCTTAGGTACTATGCATTCCTGGCTTTCTCTATGTCCACCTGCAGCTTGCAGCACTGGGCTTTCACAATGTGCAATCAAATTAAAAGCCAAAGCTGCAGGATACACACTCTGCTCGCTGATTTTTCTCTCTGTGCACATTCAAACTGAAAGGAGGTACTCCGTGAAATCAGCCTCTGTTATTCTAAGCATAAATTAGCATAAATTGCATCTTAATGGTCCATGACTAAAATTCATTCAAATACATCAATTTATTAAAACACACATGTAATTAAACCTAATGGACTGACCACTCTGCTAAAATAATTCACAGCAAGTCTTTGAATTTAATTTGACCACACTTGGTCCGAAAACAACAGCATACATTATTGCCCTGAGACAGATACAGAAAAGGAAGCAGTTCTAAAATAAATGGCTAAATCCAAGACTTTTTTTTTTCCTCGGGGCATTTCTGTCAGACGTATGAAAACAATGTGGTGAAAAGGGAAAAAACAATGCATTACTCAAGCAAGATAAAGGTGAATTGTTTTCAAAAAGAAATATTCTTTCTCATATGTTCTACTTATATCTGTTTATACCAAAACAATTTGAAAAGGTGGGTGCATAAGAATATAGTGGGATGGGCAAACAGCCATGTCCAAAAACAGGCAAATATCCCATGAGTAACCAACAGCTGATTCAATTCCACACATCATTTGTCAGACAGCTCAGCCGAGGTACAGCTCAAACCTGCATTAAAAAAAAGAGGCCAGCGTTAATCACACACGATAAAACGATCATAAAACAAAGTCCAAATTAGAGCTGACAGTGAACCATAAAGCAGCAGTGATACACAATCCCCATAATCTGTGATGTGAAGAGCAACAATAGCTTTTAATTTGCAAGCGTCTCAACTCTGCAAAAGAAATGTTCCTGCTACAAGCACATGATTACAGTTGAATGGGATCATTACAGCCACGCCCACTTTGCAGCATGAAGTGGGCAAGAAAAGAAAACATTGCATTGTACAGTATATTCTTACATTTCATATATATTTTAATTCTTTGCTCAGTACAACAAACTGGAAATAAAACAATAACTTACTACTTCGTCCTAAACATAACACTGTATCATGTTGTGTGAGTCACATAGTAGCAAACACATCATACAGAGGATGTGAGCTGAATATTACTCAAAGTATAATAAGTCTGCAATCTGCTGCCTGCCATCAGAATTACTGCAAAAAACAGCATTTCTACATTTTATGAAAAACTGACCTGGAATTGGTGATAAGAAGGTTCGAAATACTGGGGGTACTGGGTGGGCTGCTGGGTCTTGTGGGGTTTTCCTCAGTTCCCCTATGGCCTGGCGCAGGTCTGCACTTTCTCAGTGCTTCTAGTTAGCTTTATATGCTGCATTATGGTGAAACTGGAAATGGACTGTACTTGCGCTTTTCCAGTCAAGTGGCCACTCAAAGTGCTTTAACACATCTGCCTTCCTCCATTCACACACACAGTCATACAGCACCTATGGAGCACACATGATGCTACCAATCCCATTCATTAATACCTGATAGCCACATCAGGAGATTAGGATCAGGGGAATCAAACTGCCGACCTCCTGTTTAGAAGACGACGGCTGAGCTACAGCTGCTTAGTGTCGTTCTGCCTTAAAGGAAACATATCATGCTTTTAAATCCTTCCTTTTCACATGTAAATAATTAATTTATGTTTTATATAAAGTAAAACTGCAATCCTTTGGTCTGAAATCGTTGTTAGTATAACTCCACACACCCCTTCTTAACCCTTGTTCTGAGGTGCTTCTTTACAGTCAATGAGAGCAGCTCAATTTGAGGCTGTCTCTTTAAATCTGAACGAGATATTTCACCCTTCCCGGTTACAGCGTGTTTTTTTCTCGGTTCAACTCCGCCCCCTTAGCCTCTTAGCCGCTAACGATCGGCAGAGAATGTTTTTCAAAAAT
>JBBDHI010000005.1:8684181-8697969 GCA_037177115.1 Craterocephalus stercusmuscarum | reverse complement strand
AATACTCTTAAAACCCTATTGTGTAATTATCAGATTAGCCATTCAGCTCATAAATACAAAAACATTATAAAAATATTTCAGCATAAGTTTTGGCCAGAATCTAAACTAAAGTTTGCCATTTCTATGAAAGTGACAAAGTGATTTACATTTCAGAGATTTGGAACAGTTACTTTTTGTTTCGTGCTTTACAAAAGCTTATCTTCTGTTCTACATCTGCAGCACCCGATCAATGATCAGTGATAATCAACGGGAACAACATGGTTGAAAAACACATGAAGGAAGCAGCCAGGCATTCAGGAGAAACCCAGCCAGCTCCCACATTCTCAACCACTGCTTGTTTACCTATCTCACATTATGCGCCCCGGCCGAGTTATTGGACGTAACACATTAAGCCTGCAAATCACTAAACCTATACCTAATCTGCACAGACATGTTCAATGATCAACCCAATCTTTAACCTTGGTGTCTCAGCCAGAACAAATCGGGTGATCTGGAAGCATGCGTCGTATCAGTTTAGCGGAGCGGCTGTACAACACATCAATTCCCTCATCCCTGATTTAACGTGCAATGGGGCAGCAGCGAGGGCAGCCATGCCCCTTGAAAAATGCAGTGCTCTCCGAACAGGGAACAGTTCCCAAGTCTCCTCTTCTGTTTTCCCTGCAATAGTCTTGCCTGTCTCTTCCTCTTAGGGTCATGTTTGGTTTACTAATTGTTTATTGTTCCAAAGAGTCCCCTCTTTCTCAGAACTCGAGTTACCACAGGCTGCGGAAGATGCCTATTTTTGGCTATGAAAATGGTGAAGTGGGGGTGGGGATCTGACCTTTCTTTTTGGTCTGCTGGTGGTGGGTTGCTGTGTGTAGTCATGGGAGATATGGTTGTTAAGCGGAAGTTTAACATAAGTACTCGAGACAACCTGTGCGACCGCAAAACTTCGAGATAGGAATATGTGTTTAAAAAAAATGTAAGAGTCCGCTGATATTACGTATCAACATCTGCTCACGAAAACACACAGAAAAGCCTTCAGAATCTGAGGGAAAAAACACAAGATAGAAAGAAATTAAGATAGGGATCTCTCGAGTAATCTCGGTTTGTGCTGGGAGATACAAGGCTTGCCTCAAAACAAAGATGAGAACATGTCAGAAAAGACGGATCATGTCGAATTTCCTGAAATGTTACAACAGTTTTTTTTTTTTTTCATTTTGGTTTTTACTGCTTGTGTTTACATCTCTTTCAGGCCATACTTAGTTTAAACTGCTATGAAAAGCTTTAAATCATTTGGATTACTCTGTTTTAAAGAGGAATTATGTTAGAAATGTCACTTTTTTGTGTGTTTGAAAGCAAGTATTTTGACGTTTGACGACACTGCTAACTCAAAAACTCAGCCCTGGTGTTTTGTTTTGGGGTGTTTTTCCCCAAATATCTGAAACCACACTCAGTTCTCCTTCGTGGTAGCAGCTAGCTTAACTGCAGACAAGGAAAAATTTTATGGTAAAATTGACTGTCAAGAAGTTTTGGTTTGTGTTTGGTGTGTAGTCTGTATGCTCTCTAATACACTAATGGCATGCTCTGAGAGGTACTGAGTGCTACACATCTCAAAAGAGGTAGACCCGGAGGGAGAGAGAGGCAGAGTGGAGTCATGAGTCACTCCACGCCCCTTAAATGATCCACTTGAATAAAGATGCAAGTAAACGGGAAGAAATTGAGATGCTGAAGTGATTTCTGTGTTTATATTTTGACCAAAACATGTCCGAGGTATTTTCTGGAAATTACCTCACTCAGTGAAAAAAAAATATATAAACAAGAATCTCTCAAAAATTAGCGGCCAAATGTTCCACGAGGCATTAAAGCAGAACCGCAGCATTGTGCACCAGTTGCCGTCCTGCTGCAGGTCTGCCCAGTAAAACCATCTGCTTTCTGTCTTCAGGTTCCTGATGTGTGATGGTGGTCGTGGCCGGCTGTGACGGGCGTTGCTGATTGCCTCTCGTGTCCCATTAGATTCCAAGAGGACCACCCTGACTCCGGATCTTGGAGCAGCGCACCGTCGGTGAGTTTAGGCTCTCACTTGGCAACCACTGATCCCAACAGGCGATGATGAGAGGTGTAGATCGCACCTATGCACCAAGCCGTGCGCCTCTCCCCTGAGGCACAGTGTCTGATGTGAAGGTGTAGATATGTGGAAAAAGTGTGATTTCCTTTGTTGTTGTTGTTGTTGTTGTTTTGTATGTGTGTGTGTGTGTGTGACAGAGAGAGAACGTCTCACACTTCCGGTGACATCTGGTGGAATGAACACAAACCACCAAGCTGTATTGACACTGTGTCAGCTTTCATCTGAGCATGCCTCAGCTTTTTGCACAACAGAAATTGTTTTGAAAACAAACCCGGAATTAGAAATTGGCGGGATGAAAGTGTGTGTGTGTGTGTGTGTGGTCTTGGCATCAGAAAGGCAAGTGTGAGAAATGGAGGACAGAACCAGAAGCTTGGTTTGTGTGTCTGTGTCTTCATTAGAGCGACTATCTTTGTGTGCGGTTTTATGCCTTTAAGAATCCGTTTGTGTGGTACGACAGTACCACATGATCCCCTGTGTTTTCATTAGTGTACAAGGTTCGTGTGTGGTGACCATGGCAACCCCTCGCTTTTTTTTTTTTTTCTGTCTCTCTCTGTCAGGCAGCAGCAACCTCATGGGCCTCAGGACATACTAGACCCCAGCCTCCATCACACATCGAGCCCCCCACCCTTACCCAACAAAGTCCCCGCAACTCCTTTTTTTATACTGTTACGTACTCAAGATTTACAGGCAGCGCTTTGGCTACACATCCTCCGACACATTGGTGGCAAAGGAGTTCACACCCTTTGTTTTCTGATCGACTGCATCGCCTTTTGAACGTTGGAAGATCTCTTGCTCTGCATTTTGCATGTGCAACTGCAACAACTGACCACCAGAGGAGTGAAAACACGTTAAAGTGCAGCCAGACGAGTGGAAGTGTGGCGAAAGTGCTACTGGGTAATGTTATTATATGATCATAATTATTGCTATTCTGTATATCATTCATATTAATGTTATAATGATTAATAAATACATGTTGAAGCATGACTTTGCAAAAAAAGAAAAAGAGAGAGAAAAAAACCCAATGCTGTACATTTTTAGATATTTTAAAGAAATACAAAAAGGTATTTTTGTAATCAAGACCATGTTTAAATGTTTTGATTGGTTTATGTTGTGCTAAAGGTGTGCGAGGAACTTTCATACTTTTTTTCCTCTCTTGGCATTTTTTGTTTTGTGCCATTATAAAGTGATGAGTCACCCTGCCATACCAAAGCAGTCCTGTCGCTTCGCTACATGTCCTTCCAACCTAACCGTGTAGGTTTTTCGGTTTGCTTATGTGTCCTTTTGTTTTTAACTGATGAGCAAATGCAGAAGTCCGTTCTTTTGTCTGATCAGCTGTGCAGTGATGTTAGCTTTGAGTGACAACCTGATCCAGCTCATAAATTTGCGGTTTGCGGTAATCAGATGTGTTCAAAGAGGCATTGACAGGAATAAGCCATTGCTGGTGAAGGTAAAGTGATCCCAGAGACGGCAATACATGACAAACTGAGCCCTGCTATTATTAGGAATTTGCTCCTTTATTGTGTAGCAGGAGGACAGAAACACAGTATAAAGAAACAAAAGACCAAAGGCATTTTTTTTACACTGGAGAGCTATCTAGGCTTGTGGAATTATTCCATTTCTGACTGCTTTGTAGTCCTCAGTCTGATTTCTTATGAAGTATGACATTATTTTTGCTGCATGTCCCTTTTTGGTGTCTCTGCAAAGAGTCACTCTGCATCTGAAAGGATATTCACTTTAAGCAATTTGTCTCTTTTGTCTAATTTTAGGAAGCCAATGTGATTCAACCTGCTTTCGTAAAGTTTGAATTTACATAGTAATGATAGGGGTGAAAAAAAATCATCTTTTGTAATCTGGTGTCTTTCTGGGTTCCGCAATAATGTCTCTGCTATATGACATATCATGAAGTGATCATATTTCTGTAACATTTTGATGCCAAAATTATCATTCTT
The DNA here is from genome assembly GCA_037177115.1 of Craterocephalus stercusmuscarum. NCBI lineage: Eukaryota > Metazoa > Chordata > Actinopteri > Atheriniformes > Atherinidae > Craterocephalus > Craterocephalus stercusmuscarum. Next base: position 8,693,913 of record JBBDHI010000005.1, on the reverse strand, counting down.
TTCACATTTATAAAAAAGAAAACGAGGAAAAAAAAAAAGCTTCTTGTACTTAACGTCACATTTCAACGATGATGTGACAATCAAAAACTCAAATGCTGTAAGAAAACGTGTTCCCTGCGACGTTTTGGCCCTGATGTGTAAAATCATGTTGGGATGATGAAATCATATAGTGTGTGTTTGTAATGAATAATGATAATATGCACCATATGCAGGTATATCATAACGCCTGATTTTCTGAAGCAGTTTATGCTTTTACAGACATTTTTAAGCCCAGTGGGGCACCAAATTTATTAGGACAAGTATTTATATAAAATGTGTGTGAGTATGTGTGTGTGTGTTTTTAATGGGCAGTTTCTTTTTAAAATTCATAGACGATGCCCAAACTATAATTCATTGTAAGTATTATTGTAAGCTTAACTGTATATTCATTCGATAATTTTTCTATAGCTTCTTTTTTGTTTGTAGCTGTCTGATTGAAACAGTCTATATGTGATATGTGAATACTGTTATACCTACATAATTCACTGTGAAATCCAGAGAAATAGATGGTCCTTGAACAAATGGATTCTTATCAGATGTAAGGTACAGAAGTTCCTGGAAATTAAATAATGATCCCTCCTTCTGTCAATGAAAGATATTCCTTTACTTGGTTCAGTATACTGTGTGTAGCTGTGTGTTGTGCATGTTCACAGCATGTGTGTGTGTGTATGTGTGTTTTGTTTTTTCTTCTTTGTTTTTTTTTTCTAAATGCATACAATACTGTTGATATTTATGTACTTTAGCCGCTGTAAGGAGAACCTGTATTTCAGTGAATTGCAGAGGTCTGTCGGACTGAAACCAATTGAGAGGTTTTTATTAAAATGTTCAATGAAGACGTTTCAGGCCATCTGCCATTAAAGATTGACATCATCTTTGTTGTAATGACTGACTTTTTTATTTCAAACATGTTGGAAATGTGGGTTCTGATGCCAAACAATGAGTGATAAAAGAGTAAATGAATATTTTGTTTGGACCGCCTTTAGCTCTGATTATGACACAGATTAGCTGTGGCATCGTTTCAATAAGGTTCTGCAATGTCTGCAGGGTTATTTTACATTTTTCGCAATGATCTTGTATTGATGCAAAGCCTTCTCCAGCACATCCCAAAGATTCTCAGTAGGGTTAAAGTCTAGACTCTGGTGGCTAATCCATTTATGAAAATGGCGGCCCAGGTTCCCTGAACCTCTCCATCACAATTTAGGCCCCATGAATCCTGCGGTTGTCATCTTAGAATTCACCCATGCCATCAGGAAAGAAAAAATCCATAATCTGGTCATTCAGTATATTCAGCTGGTCACACTGTTGCTGCACCGTCAACCTGACCAAATGCAGCAGCTACCGAACAGGGTAAATCTGGACCCAGACTACATGACCTTCCTCCACTGCTCCAGAGTCCAATCTTTACGCTTCCTTGAAACAGAAGCCTCTTTCTCCAGTTAGCCTCACTGATTAGGGGTTTTCTTATGGCTACATACCTGTTCAGTCCCAAACTTTTCAGGTCCCATGCATTGTGCATGTGAAAATCCTCCATTAAACAGGCCTGAGTTCTACTGTTGTTTTTCTTATATTTGATTTCACCAATCATTTAAGTGATTGTCAACAACAGTTCCCAATTATCCCTCCTCATAAAGCATTGGACAATTCTGAATCCAAGTTTTGTAGTTTCTGCATCATTTTCATGCTTACTCTGCTTGATGCATGCCAATGGTTTTACCCTCCTTAAACGATCTTTAAAAGATCTTTTCCATGACCATTGGATGTGTCACATGGTTGTTTTAAGAAATAAGAGGCTACTAACTGCATTAGGCGGTGTTATATAATTTGCTGCCAGCTCCAAGATAAATGCTCATGCAGCAAAGCATCCATTAAGGAGGCTTGTACCTATATGCTTAGTTAAATTAGTGCCCACTTTTTGTGGTCTGGCAGTGTACCTGTGCTTTAAATAATGCAGTTGTAACAAGTCATTGTTAGCTAGCTAAATAAAAAAAGTCTTTAGTTGCAGTAACTAGTCATTAACTATTGATTGTGGCTACCTTAAAATGTTTTACTGACATTACCCACAAAATGCAGGCAAACGTCTAACAATTGTTGCCCTCGGCATTCAAAGATTAATTTTCTGATTATCAAAAAAATACTCGTCCATATTTAAACAATGTGAGGAAAATGGGAAATTGAAATTGAAAAATGCCACAGAAAAATAAACTCCCCATACAGCCCACTAGAAGAAGACTATAGCTATTGAATATAGTGTTGGATAAAGTTTATTTGAAATATGGTGAAAGTTTAATGTTAAAGTTTGCCACTAACTATAAATCTGCTCGGTTTCCACCAGTTTTTCCTGTTCTAACAACAAGCTAATTAGCTTCCCCCTCACTATCTGGTATAAACACTGCATTCTCTAAAAGTGCTCTCATGGCCCTCTGGCTTCCTCCTACAGTCCAAAAACATTCATGTTAATCTCATTGGTGATTATGAACGAATCAGTAAATGTAAATGTGTATGGTTTTATACATGGTGGCCATTGGCTGCCAACAGCTGTACCTTGCATCTCACCTGGAAGGACCCCTGAAAGACAAGCAACCACCATGTGGAAGTTAATGGGGATCCTTTTGAAAATAAAATAAATACAAGATCTGGTGACTGGGATAGGTTACAGCCCTGCAGTAAGCCTGAACTTGCTCAAACAGGAGCAGAGAATGAATGGATATGCAATTTGATGTATGCTACATAAATAAATAAATACATTGAATAAATCTAAATACTTCAATCTGGCAATAAAAAATATTTTTAGGCCCCCCTCGCCATTTAAATGTCTAAATAAATAATGACTTTTGAAAATATTTAACTCATATGACCTTCTTTCTTCATCCCTGAGGTCAACTTGTGTTTTGTCTGCGTCCTCTTTATTCTTTTTTTTGAGCTGGTGAAACATCTATGCTGTAATCTTCAGAGGACAGTATGCAGCTATTACAAGAAAGTGCCCTCTCCCTCGATTCACATACACTTATTTTAGCTGTGTGTGTATGAATGTGGATGATGGATATGAATGAGAATGAATTCAGGGGACAGTAGTAACCATCAATCATACAAAGCTAAGCAGTACAGAATAAGGACCAGATGAGAAGATTAGAGTTAGTCTTAAACCTGTTAAAACACCTGCATACAATAGCATTTACTTTTTCTCTGTCACACTTGTCATTGCTTAACACCTCCCCCACATTCCCAGAAGACCATCAAAACATGATGTGAGATCCTATAAAATGGTTTGGGTGCCAAGGGACACGGAGACCTCTCTTTACCCTCTATAAGAATAGTCCGACAAGCCCAGGAGCTGGCTACTCCTGAGACAGAGGCCAAAGCCAATTTAGTTTCTCTCCTGACTGTCTCCACTCTTTCTTGTCAGCTCAGTCACACCAGGTGGTACACAGCAGCTTCTCTCATGACATGCACGTTTGCTTGTGCCTCGAGCTGTTCATGCAGGGTGTCAGAGCAGAGTGAAGAGAGGGCTAAAAAGGCTTCTGTGCACAAAGGTACATACTCATCAACTGGCAACACATTGTAATGGTGTTGAAAAGCCCATTAAGTACTGGAGATGTAACTGTTGTCTTTGACTCCTGGTCTTCCAGTGGCAATGTGGCAGACAAATGTACTTGCTTAAGAGGGGCGACAGCTACAATGAACCATCAAACTCATTGATGCTAAATTGATGCTTCCGGTGGCAATCAGTGTGTCTCTTACATCAATTGGTTCACTCGAATAAAACATTGGCTAAACATTACCACCGATTCCCAAAAGTACTTCCATAAGGTGCCCATGGTGAATTTAGTGCAAAACTAAGCAAAATACCAAAATAAACAGTCAGTTGTAAGATGATATTAAATTTCTGACTCTGTGGTGGAGATAAATCAGAAAGCCTTTATCGTTTAACAATGGACCATAAATCTGTGTCACAGCCATACATAATTTATTTAGTTAAATATAGAAGTTTCATTCTATTTATTGCACAGCAGTCTGATCACAACTGTGTATTGGCATCAGAACACTTTATTACAGTGTTCCCGCTGCAATGCCACTCTACACTTCCTGCCTTACAAAGGCTACCAGGGTGAAATTCATAGATCAAGGTCTGCACACTTCTCTATTGGTTCTGGCATTGTCTCCCCTTTGGTGAATCAGCACAGACTCTACTGTACTAGCAATGGATCATACAAGTTTTGGATGTAGTCACATCGGACATGTATATAGTGGCTTGAATTCAAAATGAAATGAATTTGGATACAATTTCTCAGCACCGATTAACAACTGAGTCATCATTCATCATGGTGTGTGTCACTGCACAGGCCTGCACAGTCACTGTCTAAACATCGCTGGCCTGAAAGTTGCCGTGCCTTCTTCGGAACACAGCACTCCCCGCGCACACACCTCTGATGTATTTTGTGATCGCCTCTCTATCAAATACGCTAAAGACTTCAGAGTGAATCAGTGAGTTTAATTTCACAGCTGGGAAGGAGTGGAGTGCGAGGAGTGGCTTCTTCCTGCCCTGTCCTTTAAATGCTCCTCTTGTCCTCTCCGTCTTTTTCTTGTCCACCTCCTATTATTTTCCTCCTCCCCCTCGCCTCTCATCCACTGCTTCCACCTCCCTTGGGTGGGCCCCTGCGCCCTCAGTCTCTCAGCAATCAAAACACTGAAGGCTAACTCTCCCACGACTTTCCTGTTTCTCACTGATTTCATGCTGCTTGGGCCTGCTCTGCTAGATTCCACATGATTACAGGGAGATATTATTTTAATAATTCAAGTTGAGATCCAATAATCATATAAGTGTGTGTGTGTGTGTTTGTGCAAACAGAGTGTGTCATATGATAGCCTGATTCAAGATGACATCATAGACAAGACAAGCCCCTTATCCTCCAAAAAATAAAGAGCTCCACAGCACAACCCAGTGGTTTACCACCAGTAAAGCATCCGTCCATAGTGCTGGGTCATTTACTGCTACCAAGAATGGTGTAAAACATTTATCATGAATCTCGGTATATGTACAGCTATTTTTTAAAAAACGAGTAAAATCTAAATGAAGGGGTTCTTCTATGTGACAATCGGACTATATAAGGTTTTACATAGTTTTACTCTTTTATGTTGCTGCTTGAAGCATTCAAAGCATGGAATTCACTTTCTACATCAAAACATAAAGAAAGGAAGCCCACCAGCACACTTCTCCCTTCCTTTAAAATCTGCTCAGCCCTCCAGCATCTGAGGGGAGTCGGGGGAGTTCCCTCCTTACTGTGGGATCAGGGGAAAACTGGTGTTCAAAGCACCCCCTGCCTCTGTAAGATTACCGCGGTGCATGGCAGGCTTTTACCAGCCATGATAGAGGGTACCACTAGGGTGGGTGCTGTGACTGATCAAGGGTAGTCCTCATGTTAACCAGTGTATGATTGGGTGGGTGCGCAGTGGGTATGGTTATACTGGTTGTTAGCTATCCATTTTGCATGGTTGATATATTCTGGTCTTATAAGGCAGAAACACAAGCGATATTTTGGGCTCCTGTGGAAGGTTATTGTAGTGATGCTGCAGATAAAGCTGCTGCTGCTGCTGATGTCATGGATAAAGTATGATAATCGCAACATGATTACAATACACCAAATGTAATTTACACAGAGAAAGGAAAAAACTGTGATTTTTCTCTTAAGTTAGTTGTTGTCTTTCCTTTTTCTTTTCTTTTTAATGTGTTTTTTCCTCTCTTTTTTAAACTGTGAATTGTTTTCTCTCTTACTGGGCTGGATGAGCTTTCATATTATTTCCTTGTATACCTTGTATACAAGAGAACACACAGATATCAACAATTGCTACCCTACATGATGTTTCATACCGTAGAATCAAAACATTTTATGATTATTGTGCTTATTTTCATCCTAAAGAGTAATCCAAAACAAGTTTTTAAAACACTCTAGGTAAGATTCTAGCTGTCTCATGGTAGCAAACAGATCGGTGCATCTGGAGTGGAAAAGTGGAGACATATTGCCCCCTTGTGGCCCCAGAGGGTCATTGCATGTACATTCATTTTCTTTCCCTTTCATAACCAAAGGGAAAATATTTGGCATTTATGCTACTGAATGTACTGCATTGTTGGCAATATCATGTGGTGAACTCTCATTTTCTAAGGATATTCTGTCCTCAGAGGCCAACTCATGACAGCAGATGATGTTTCTGTGGAATTACACAATAGCTATTGCCTCTTGGAAGCAGGCCTGAAATACCGTAATGTTACATTAAACCCTTTTCGTTATAAAGATAACAAACCTACGATTACGATAAAATGTAATCACCAAGATGTGATCTTTGCGCCTTATCAATAATTATCCCGACCTGGAAGCCACGTCACCTGCGAGGTTATTTTCAGTCATACTTCTGCCATTCTGCTCACATCAAAAAATGCATCAAATAACACAAACATTACACCTGATTGACACATGAAAGTTGTTTTAATAGAAACATTAGTGCAAATGGAGCATTTACACATTAATCATCTAATATTAATGATGGCCTGCTGTGCTGTCTGCTCAGCCTCATATAATCCATTATGAGTTCACTTGGGTGCATAACTGCAGTTTCTCAGTTTGCTTAGCTTGTTTTCTCTTCTGCTGACCCCTCTGACCCCGTCTCAGGAGCCAGATGATTCTTAGAGCTCATGTTTCACTCGCTGCTGCAAGAATTCACCATTACTGACCAGCTCATGGCCTTTTAACGCAGGGGCAACCTTTTCCTCCAGACTGTTTCCCAGATGTATCTGCAGCACAGCACAATGATGATGACTTTTCCTTCAAAACTTTATCAAAAGTTTTTTGAGGTACATCTCACAGAAAATATTTACAATAGAGTATCAACTTAGCCTTGTCTTATTATTAGAGTACTAAACAAAATGTGCCGTTTATACAAAAATAAAGATTTGAACTTCAACGTCCAGATTACTGCTTCTTGAAGGTCCGCTTTGCATCGACCCCATCGTAGCTGTAACTCTGCAGGAAGAACACAAAGGTGCGACCAGTTTACGGAGATGTTTATTGAGATCATTATTGACATATGTCTGCGCTCACTGACCTGCACAAGCTCTCCTCCCACCAGAGCTCGTGTGGTGGTCAGGACTTTGCTGTTGTCTTTCCTGGTGAATTTGCCTTTCATCATCTCCCCCTCCATCTCCCACGCACCCTGTTAGAGAACATATATCTGCTACCAATCGCCTTTAACTGATTCCACGTTTTACTAAAGCAAATCATTTCCTCAGACGGTTTAGTCATGTCATACGGCACTCACTGAGACTTCAGTGCCATCAGCCAGGGTGTAGTCGAACGGGACGCCCAGGGTGAAGTCGATCTCCTTGGTTCGGAAAGTGCTGGACTCTTTGATGTGAAACTTGTCTCCAGTCTGCTCAATGGTGATCTTCAGGCTGTCGTGCTCCGCCAGCTTACGTTTCATGACATTGACACCTACACAAAAGTTCAAAGAGAGTGCAAGATTGCTAAGTGTGTGAGTCTAACAAAGAGTACTGTTATATTAGCTAGATGAATAAACCCTTCACTGCTGTGTGTCTGACATAGCCATGTCAGACCATTTGGAAATACACAACTCAGCAGTCATACTGCAGCCAAGATTGCCTTGACTAACTTCATCATAAAACACACACACACCCTCTCACACTCTCACCCATTTGCTCCATGAACTTGTCATAGTTCTCATTGCGGTCGACCTTCCAGGTTCCATTAAACGCCATGGCTGCAGGCTTGTCGGGTTGTGATGAAGCACCGGGACACCGTGGGACTGTGAATGCCCCACTGGCCTCTATTTATACACAGCCCTCCCCTCCTCTCACTATAACCCCCCGCCGCCACCTCCCTGAGATGGCGTGGAGGATCCTCTTCTTTATCTCACTGATTATCTGTCTGCTGATGTAGCCATTCAAAGTGTGTGTCAAATGTAGGGTGATTGCTGCACGACCTCGAGGGCATGATGATAAATAACCAGAGGGCAACTCCCCTCAGTGAATATGGCACAGTTAAACACTGGCACACTGTTCTGCAGGAGGGGGACACAAAAGAAAGAGCTGTTTGTGTGGCTGCTCATTGCTCTCACTCAACTGAGCCTCTCTGTCCCACAGTTTACGCCTGGCATGAAAACGATTGTTTTAAAGCGACAGCCTGAGTTTCTCAGTGTCATATTGGACTTTAAAGACCACATATGATAATTTTGACGGGACATATTCTGTTTTAACCAGTGAATTACTGTGTTTGATGTGCAAACAATACTGTTTATACTTCAGAAATACCACAGTTTTTGAATGGATTAATGGGCAATTTCCCAGAGTTACACTTGAATATTGATGCAGATTAAAGCAGCAGATAAGTTGTTAGCTTTGGATATATGTTTTTCTTCTCTTTTTAGATGTAGTTTTAGGCGAAACAACGCTCAGTGGATGTATCTCCATATTTAGTGAGCAAAATAAGATTATATCAATTATCAAATTATTTACAAGTATTATTAATCTTTAAAAAACAGCATTTCATTCAAACTACAGAATTGCAACTTATTGTTTCTTTAAGACTTGCATCCTAAAGGTTCTCTTCTGCACTTATTGGTCAAAATTGGTCAAAGCTGGCAGGTTATTTGGCATGTGTTTCATGATGATGTTGCAAACTGTAAGAGGAGAAGCCTGATTTTAAAATTGTTGAGGGGCTGAAACTGTGGGTAAAATATCTTCTGTGAAGTTACAGACACAACCCTTTTGCAAACACAAAAAGCTACATAACAGAGTTTGAAAAAACCCACTTAAACCCTCACACATACATACACACCTGTCTTTTTCCCTGCAAATGCACATGTACAGGCAGAACTGGGCATAATATTCATGCAATGATTAGATTGCATTCCACAATGATCAAAGGTTTTCAGTGGGTTAAGTGTAATTCTGCTTTAAATGTAGATAAATATAAGATGTTCTGGTGTGATGAATTTATCTTTTGATCCATTACTACATCCTCAGGTAAGTACCAAAAACACTTTGGTACTTTTAATCAGAAGTATACTAATTTCTAAATTATTATAATTTTGAAAAGAACATACTTTCTATTTTTGCTTTCATAAACACAATAGCCCATGTTAAGACTTTGAGATTTGTTACAATATACAGTTGAGCTTTGACATTACAGGCTATCCATTTTAAGGCATGAGGTCTGCCATCTGGATTGCTTTGTGAAGAGATGGAGCCAAACTGTGGAGACCTCACCTGAACTGCCAATAAAAACCCCTTTCCTATTCTGTTTTGTTTCATTTTGTCAGCCTTTGCAGTGATACAGTTCAGCTGGAAAATTGCTAACTGATCTTAATAAAACACTGATGAAAAAGTGTTTAAAAAATTTTTTTATACAGTAAATCACAAAATTCTCTTGAATAAACTGTAAAACTTTAACATGTCAAACAAAACAGAAATCAGTATTAGAATGGGGGTTCCACCAGGCTCAATTTTAGGTCCATTACTTTTTAGTATAATACATCATAGATTTTTCCTTTTGCAGCTGCGAAATAGCCACGATCTAGATGTATGCAGACGATAAAGTTGTTTATGTATCTGCAAAAACCCCTGAGATGGCAGCAGATAGATGCTGTCAATTACCTTTGAGTAGGAAAAGACAGTCTCAATGTATA
>JBBDHI010000005.1:8406485-8417331 GCA_037177115.1 Craterocephalus stercusmuscarum | reverse complement strand
GAGGTGTTTCTGTACAGTCAATGAGAGCAGCTCGTTTTGGTGCTGTCTCTTTAAATCTGAACGAGACATTTCACGCCCCCTTCCAGGTCAAAGAGTGTTCTACTTGGTTCGACTCCGCCCCCTTTGGCCATCTTTGTAGCCTCTTAGCCGCTAACGATCGGCAGAAAACGTTTTTTCAAAATTAACATGACCATATTTAGCGGAACCGCAGCAAATACTCTGACGTAATAGACAAGAAAACATAATAGCGAATGGAGAAAAACTAAACAGACTGAAAAATATGACCTAAAAAGAATAATAAGATATATACGCGGCACCGGTAGTGAAGGCAGGTATTTAAGGGCTTAAAAAGTGGCGTTTGCATAAAATGTCCCCTTTACAAGGATCCCGTGATCATCCATCTCCGTTGCTGTACGATGACCGTCTGCCCACCCATTTTATGTTGTCAATCTTATCAATTTGTTCTTTTATCTTAAACAATTATCCTGCAAAATATCTTGTGGATTCGTTTTGTTTAAGCGTGTTCTGTTTATTTTATGCTGCAACTTCCGTTTTCTTGGGGACCCACGGCAGTTTTTAAACTTCCAACATTTTACCCCCTCAATTGGTGTGGAAATACTGAAATAATTGGCCATGCAAATCCATTGAAAAAGCTTTTATTCATTAGACCCCTGAAGTAGAGGGTTTATGTACTTTACCTGTAATATTAAAACAAGATATCATCACCTACACTGTCAGCAAAGTAAAATATAAGCTTTTGCACACAAATTTTACTTAATTTTATTCATTTTTAAAATGAAAATTGTCATTGGTATTGGGTCTTAGAGTTTGTGTTGCAATTGTCTTGTATGTTTTGCTGTGAATTATTGTTGTGTTGTCTTGTATTGTTTCTACTGTGCAGCAGTGCCCTTTTAACCTAGCTTAATTTCTCCAGAAAATGAGATAAATAAAGAATTCTTAATCTTAATATTGCTCGACTTCTTCATTTCTTCAACCTGGCCTCTATCATGTACAGTATTTCCTAAATTCCCTGGTATGAGGAAATTCTCCAGGCAGAGCCTTCCGCTACAGACTACATTTTTAAAAAAAAAATGTGCAAAGAATAAAACAGCTCATTCTCATAATACAGCAATTAGTTTGTGCTTCAGAGATGTTTTTGGTTGCAAATGTCAGTAGACCCATTTCAGCTCGCTTACAGACCCACTGATTTTCATGAGCAGCGACACAGTCACCTAAAGTGTTTGGATTATTGTTACACTTCACAAGTGACTTCTCTGAACAAAAACCCAGTGCAAGGCTGGCTTTGAAAGGAGAGCTGAAACTAAAAGCTGGAGCTGCTGCAATGCTAAAAGGACTCGATAGTCAACCTGAAGTAGTAGGTGAAACGACTGCAGATGTTTGTGTTGCGCTGACAATAGGTGTAAAAACATTTTTCATATGTGCACTGAGGGAAGAGGCAGCTGAAGGGCCGAACATGACTATGTTGAGCCATTTGTTCACTGGGTAACTGAAAATATTCATTTCTTACTTTTACAAGAAGCACAAAGTCACTCAATCAAATCCCTATAGTTTACATTCACCAACCCCCACACGTGACATATCATGTACAAAGAAAAGCTATTAGCAGTTTAGCCTATGGGCAACAACGGGGGAGTGTGTAAGCAACATTACCTTTCTAGATTTTATAACAGATCTTTTCTGCCTGGGCACGTATTCCACCACACTTCCCACATATATCCACAGGAATACAGGAAAACTATGCACTGAAACTGAAAGATGACATCATAAAGCTGCAAAGCAGCAGGAAATCAGCTTATACTGAACAGGTTTGACCGTTCTTTGTTGTGGAGGTTTTTCCGTCCTCATCTTCACATTCTGGGTCTGGATTTAGCTCAAACATGTAATTTGAGGCATTATCGTGTTGAAAATTCACCATGTTTGCCAGTTTTCCCTTATCTAAGAGTAGCTTACTAACTGGTGATTAAAGTAGTGCACTTTCACAACTGGATCTCATTTGCTCCCTCTGGAAACCTCCACAAGTTTGACCATTCAGAAGACCGCGCCCCTCTCCTTTGCACAATTATTCCCAAAGTACTGTTAAATCTGCACGTGCTATGCTTTGAAAATGAAAACATAATCTTGCTCTTTTTTCGTCCAGAAAAGAAGGCATTTTGGCGAACTGACAGGCTAAAACAAAATTTTGCGTCTGCCTCTCGACTGAGTCCAAACAGAAACATCTTTCTGTGGAGAAGAAAAAAAAAAACATTAAAGTTACTCTTTGTACAAAAACTGCAATCACGTTGAAAATGTTTTGTGAATGAAGACGTGTGTGTCATTACTGTATTGTTCAATTTAAGAGCAATTTTCTTTCAGCTGTTTTTCTTTCTTTCTTTTTATAACACAGTGCATTCATCAAGAATAAACATCAAAGAAAAACTGCAGTTTCAACCCAGACAGTGTGAAAGCATCACCTGATTCAGAGCATACAGCAGCAGCAGCAGCAGCAGCAGCAGCAGCGGTGTCACTCGCCTGTGACCTGCTGTCACTGCATGATAAATACCTGCTGGTGGTTTTGGTCATTCTGAACATAACCGGGGGACTCTGGGACACCGAGGAGAGCTTTGTTTCAGCTTGGCGTGAGGTGCTGACTTCCACTGTTTGTCCCTGTTGACCCTCCCTACCCAACATACTTGCTGCATTTACACACAGCAGATGGCAGGGTCGCATGTGTGCAAAGCAGGTCACCAAAAATTAAATCTCTCCGAGCCACAGAAAGCTTTCAGACCCTGAGAGCGTTAACACGGCAGCGCAGGAGAGCCGCTTGGCCTCCGTTCATTCGCCTCTTATTGCTTTTTGTGATGTTTGAGCTGCTACGGTGGTTGCGTGCGGCCCGGTGTGTGGGAGACGGACACATTAAGCAATGTTGTGAGCAATTCCTAGTCACCCAGCAAAGTGCGCCACGCTTGGTAATTGTTGTTTAATTGGCAGTAAAATGTTGTTTTCTGGTTAGACAATTTACAAAGAACGTCAGGAGGGAAGCAGCTCTTAATTTCGCTGCCGCCATGTAGCGGCTTATTAAAATCTTGGCGAGTTTAATTGCTGTTTTCTGAAAATGTGCTGCTGCTTTATAATAAAACATAGTTCCTGGGAGGATTAGTGTGAAATGAATGATTGTTTCTTGAGGAACTGCGTTGCGTTGCTCAGCTTTGAGGTTTCATTTGCAGGTGGCACTGCTATAACTGCGTCCGAAAAAAGGACAAGGATGACATTTGATCCTGAAGACATTCATCAGGTCTGCTGTGATAAAAACAACTTATCTGTTGATGCTGTGAACTGCTTATCATATGTGCGACTGGCTGCTTCTCTGATATCCGTCAGTCTGTATAAAAAAAAAATAAAACAACTCTTAAAAATGCTTTTTCCACCCGAGGCGACTAAAACAAAATAATCAGGCGTCCAAATCAAAACCCCTGCAAATATCTCTCCGTCCCTGCTTAGTCTCTCTGCTGGTGCATTCTGTATCTTCTCCTCCATCCCACTATCTCTCTCTCTCACCTCTCACTTTATCAGGGCAGTGAGACCCCCTGGGAGGCTCTGATCTCCAGTGCACATCCTGAAGAATTAATGACTTCTAATGTACCAGTTAATGCAGAAAAGGCGGAACATCCATCATAACTGACAATTTAATGGCGCTTTCATAGACGGGCCACTCACATCTCTCCCCATTCTCCGTCACCCCCCCACCCCCCCGTTCCTCTTACTTGCTAACACGTGCTTGCATGTACATGCATATGCACAACCCGACATCATCCCATGGCTGACATCATGGTAAACGGATCTAAAAAGGGGAGACACTTTACATACAAACAGGAACGGTACTGTAGAAACTCAGAACAAAGCAGGAACTAGCTTAAAAAAAACTGTTCAAATAAAGTGGGAAGATCACGCTGAGGAGCCTTCTGGATCCTGCACTCTACACACAAGCATGTGTAACATGTAGATCCTAAATCCTGTTGAATATTTTGTGTGTGAATTTTCCTTCAACAATTCTGAATCAGCTGCTAAATGGCCACAGCAAGTAATTTGTCATTACTTTCCTGCTTATTAGTTATGCCCGTGTTTGTGTGTGCCGTCCTGCTAAGTAGTGCATCATCCTGACTTGTTACCAGCGATGCTTCATTGCTTCATGATTACAATTTAAAGAACTGTGGATTTTCAGCCGCCGAATGCATCATTAGTTTGTGAATGACACGAGCTGCAAAAAGCTAGATACTGTAGGCTTGCTTTTAGTATTTTTGCAGCACACTGGAATGAACCCTTCAGCTTATAGTCTCACTACACTTACAGTGTAGTGAGACTATAAGCTATACTGTAAGAGCAAGACCAGGCTTGTTTTAGGCCCACCACAGAATTCAGTAGTTTTTGTTCTGTATAAGCTCTAAAATTGTAAAATAGAAAAGGTTATTCTGGGTGGCATATTTGGAGTGTAATCATCTTGGCAATGTCTCCTCCAAGCCTCCAATTTCATGCAGCTGGACCAATATGTGTGTTATCTGCAAATACTAAGTAAACTGAACAGGATAATAGAAAACAATAGTGGGGAAAATTTTTTGATATCTCTCACCTGCTGTGAGGGAAAAGGTTTCTCTGTGTGGATTAATGTAGCCATTACACTTTGTTTTCATTAAAGCAGTCCAGAAACTGTTTCCTATTACCTTTTAATGGTGGTGAATCTTACGTTTGGGTTTATGCAACTGACCTATATTGTTTTAATTGGATTGAAATGTGTTGTCAAGACTTTTCTTCATGATCAACGTGGCAGCCATTAAATGGGAAGTTCGGTATTTTTCAAACTGTACCTATGTTGTAGCATGCTATACGATCATTTACTCACCCAGACAGTTGTGGCGCAACTTGGCAGGTGCTGGTCGGCCTCTAAATAAGGCATTACCTGCCATAAAACTCTTTCATTTTACCAATGTGTTGTTAGCACATATACTAGCAATGCTAACACAATTCTTTTCTGTAAAAAAATGTTATCATTGGAGGTGGCTATTTTAACAAAGTCTCCTTAGAGTCTTCTTTTAACTGTGGAACATCAATGAATCCATTGGGGGCAGAAGACATGTCAAAATGTGTACAACATGATTTTCAGAAATCTTATAATTGTACAAATGCTGTAGAAGTCACAGAAATGAAAACGTAAAATATGATATATTTGGTAATGTAGGGTTGGATGTTAGTAGATTTTGTTAGTCTCAATGCAACAAAACCAGGGCACAGCATGGTCTGCTGAGCTCTGACGCCATGTGCAGCAGCTCAAACAACACAAAAAGCAATAAGAAGCGAACGAATGGAGACTGACTGCTGAGCCATCAGTGGATGCTACCCCGTTAGCCTAAAGACTGATTGCAGTCAACAAGCTGGATATTTGCCGTTAGCAATATCATGTGGATATTTCGGTGCATCCTTAATGCCAAACATACATCATAGTTCTTTATTCTTTTTTAAGTCACTAGTTTTGAATCTCTATACCTTATCAAATTAGACTTACTGTTTGATTCGCATGAATATAATTTCAGTTTGAGGCACCCAAATGCACTCATATCCAAGAGCACATTCCTAACAGAAAGTGCCTACTATACGATAAACTCCCAATTTAAATTAAAATATTTACTAAGGAAGGCAATGCTAAGGAAGACGTGAGGCTTGTTGTAGCCTCTATAACAAGCTTGTTCAGAGGTAGAAATCAGCTGCTGAAACATTTTTCAATTATTAATGTTCCCTGACTGATGTGGTAAACAAAATCTAATGGATATTTAAGTAAGGCTAAATCAATTTCCTAACATAAAGACACAGAGGCTTCTCGCTTCTTCAGCTCAGAAGTAATGCAGCTAATTCCTGTATAAAAGAAAAATCATAAAGTGAGAACACACTTTATGTACAACAGAGTGATTTATTTTCATTTGCTTAATTACTGCACTAATCACACAATGAAGAGACATGTGGCTATACAGTGAAGGCAGCAGCTGCACATTAACGCACTGTAATGTCACTGAACAGATAGAGAAAATTGCTTGGCTGCAGAGCCTCTCTGAGTTGATGTAGAGGACCAATATTCCTGGGAACAGCTTGCACAGGCAGCTAATGTCCCTTTCAACATGTCTAAAATTATGTTCAGAGAACTGTCCAATCAATAGGATTGTCCAGCGATGGGAGACCAGGCCACCTTGCAGCCAAATGACTCTGCGTTTCATAATGGTGAGCTAAATTTATTGCCACGCCTGAGCAGGATTTAGTCTGAGGGCAGGATGAAGCGGAGAGTTTTCACTTTGCTGTTTTGTAGATGGCACAAAGATAAGTGAAAAGTGTGGGAAAGAAGGGAACACAGCAGATGCAAGTCTTAGTATACTGGCCTGAGAAATAAGTTGGAAATGTTCATGAAATTAGTGAGAAACGTAGTGAGGAAAGTGAGAAATGTAAACACAAACAGACCAAAAATGTGAAAAGAGTTTAAAGTTTAAATGTCGATCTTGGGCTGAATGAGAGAATAAATAATGCAGACAATCCGCAGGACGAAATGAGGATGAATGATCATGTCCACAGAAAGGAAGATTTACCTTATTTGTTTCATATTCATAACTTATCATTTAAGACATTCACTAAATGAGCATCTGTTAGTTGTTTGCAAAAAGTCTGCCAAGATAGAGAACACCATGAGTACAGTGTCAGGTCACCCAGTGCATTTAAATTGAGCGACTATGGCTTGACTGCAACATTTCCATCAAAACGGGCTTCCTGTTAGATAACTATGTGAAGATTTGAACAGTAATGTAACTGTGATCAGCTATGTTTGAAGTAAAGATCCTTATCGCTTAATGTGTCTATGCCATAGATGGTTTTACTATTCAAGCATGTTTGGGCAGGTGAGCCATTCCTATGTAGCTCCGAGGGGACAAACTCCACCAAACAGTTTTTGGGATAATAAGTTTGGTAGATGTTAATTCATGGACCTTATAAGCACTTTAAGTCCAAGTCAGGCAGAAGAAATAACTCACCAAAACATCTGTGATTACAACAGGTCTAAAATTTACAAAGAAAAGAGCTGTGCACTCCGCTCTGAGATGCTGGGAGCATATCCAAACAACACCCCAACTGACAGATCTCAGATCAAATCAAATGAAAAACACAGGGCAAGGAGAACAGAAAGCGAAATGCTTCGATATGAAATACCAAACACACATCCTGCGAGGATCCGGCAGATAAACATTAGCAGAGGATGAGCATGCTAAAAATGTTATTCTAAAACAAGTTATCTGCTGACACTACTTTGCTGTAGGGAAAATTGTTGCATCCTGAATGTGGCTAGATGGCTGTCAGTGTGTTACAGTACGCTGATGCTGCACACAACCATGCTATTTTCCAGCATATTCAGGCACAGACAGACAGATGAATACAAAAACTCATCTGGATGAAGTCTGGGATGTGTAGCTTTGGCACTGCTGGGGAAAGGGATAGTTCAGGGATAGTTTTAGTTGACCAATGCAGACCAATACAGTTCATCCTTCAACTTTTGATATTCCTATCCTGAATGGAATGGCCTTTTCCAGCTCACTCTTCTTCCTGTTCTTCACCCCACAGCAGACCTATGGAAGATTTTTCCAAGGGTTATGTACTTCTCTCCCATTTTTGTCATCTAAACACCAAAGAAGAGAATATCATCTGAAAGAATGGTGTTCATTAAACTGGTAGAGTTTCACGGACTTGAAGGCTCAAAGCCAAACTTCACTCCTCTAGTGATGTCCCCTTATCAGATCTGATGCAACACATGCGTTCACCTTTCAAAGCTAATTGAAAAAATCATTTTCAAAACACTGCATGTGCAAGTACTTTATAACAAGTAAAACTCTTTGAGAACACCTTCCATGATACCATCCCATTTCAAAATGACACCACATTTTTCTGCTGTAAGGCAAAAGTGGGCAAAAGGGGAGCAACACTCACCTGTCAGTTTGTGTAAAACCTGCTAGTACACGGTTAGACTATCATTTGCCTTAGAAACTCATTGTCAGGTTAAAGGAAATCAGTTTAAGATTGTTTTTGCTTTGCAACATGGTGCATTATCCTGCTGGCGGAAGCCATCAGAAGACGCTCAAGGGATGGAAATGGTCAGCAACAATACTGGTAGGCTGTGGTGTTTAAATGATGACTAGCTGGTGCTAAGGGGCCCAAAGTGTGGCAAGAAAAGACCCCTCGCACCACCACATAACTGCCAGCCTGACCATATCATCTGAATGTGGCTAAAAGAAAGACTCAACAGACCAGCCAGTGTTTACAGTCCTCTGACCTTGTTGCTACAGCCATATCTGCTTCAAGATTAAACATATTTTGGATTCAGAAATGGTACCAACCATTATGGTAACCAGTGGTTATACTGGTGGCTTTGCATCATCCTCAATCTTTCTGTTAGTCTCTCCTTTGAACTCTGACAACAAGCCATTCTGGTCCAGACAACTGTTGCCCACTGGTTATTTCTCAGTTTTAGGCCATGTTTTTGAAAATCCCAGTAGATCAGCAGTTTCTGAAATTTGACTGCTGGCACTGACAATCATGCCACATTCAAAGTCACCCAAATCTCCTTTCTTCCTCATTTTGGTGCTCAGTTTGAACTTCAGCTGTCTTTGTGACTAAATGCATTGAATTTTTGCCATGTAGTTGGCTCATTAGTTATTTATGTTTACAGACATGCATGCCTAATAAAGTAGCCAGTGAGAGTATATTGGACAATGGAAGACTGGAATAAGTTCTTACAGACAGAGGAGTCAGAGATATTTGGTTTAAATTGTCCTATTTATGTTCATTGTTAGGTACATGATCCCTTGATGTTTAACTGTCAGTATCAAAGATGGATGTATGAGGGACGGTTTGTCGGAATAGCTGATGATCTTTACAAAATTCAAGTGATGCTCAGCTGGTGTGGAGATGGAGTCCCAAAATTGTCATACAGCAAGTCACTGACTGCTGTCTATCTATAAAGTACTGTAATTGAATCATGCAGACAGAAAATGTATAGTCAAAGGAGATTACGGCTAGCAACATGGGTCAGAATTTTCAGAGCTAAATTCAAAGCTAAAGACATTGGTAATTTTGAAGAACCATGATGTAATGTTTTTAACTTTAAACAGCATATTAGTTTGCATTGTCACATTCCTAAAAACTACCCAGAAAAGTGAACTTATCAGAATCTCTGCTGCACAACTTTAAAAGTTTGTGTGTATTTGTACTTTTTGGAGGGCACTGCAGATATTACACATTGTTACCACCGAAAACATCCACAAGAAAACACATCCAGTGTTGTTGATATTGGTTTTGCTCAAAATGTAGAAACCCAACTGGGACATCTCCTCGCAACAACAAGCATGTGGCCTGACATGTAAAGACAGATCCCGGCACGGCGGATGCTGGTGTGCAGCGAAGCAAAAACACAGCACAAAGGCAAATCTGGGAAAATAAAGGAAAACAACCTTTTCACTGTGAAACAAGTCTGATTAATATGTATTTTACCTTCTTTTTCTCTCTCTTTTTTAGAATATTTTGATTAAGAAAGCAGCAGTTTCTTTCTGTTTCTATGCTTCATGCAGATTCAATCAAAAGTGCTCACAGCTGCACCTTTGAAAAATGTACTTTTTAGGGGAAAATCTGAATGGTTGCAGATGCCTTGTTTTGCTGGGGACACAGCTGCTCGCAAGGATGAGCAGGTCAAAAGTACAAGATAAGCATGTTTGTATTGAGTGGGCAGATGGTTTAAAAAAAAAAGGAAAAGGAAATCATTGTCATTGACCTGCAACAAACTATCAGATGGCCAAACAGCAGCACATGTAATCAAATTACTTGCAAACTCACATGAAATAATAAGACCTGCAACTCAGCCATGCTTCAAATAGGAAACATTATCACCGTTTTGGAGTCAATTACAGATCTTTACTCTGACTCTGGGGGTAAATAAGGTGGTGTAGTTGCTTGACTTTGGGGGGGAGAAAACAACTCTACAACACTGGGTGTCCATATTCTCAACAGTTTTCCTTACACTTATATAATTGCTGTGGAAAATCTGCTGAAGCTCCTTGTGTATTATGTTTATGAGGTAAAAAAACAAGCAAAGAAAAAAGAGGCAGCAAAAGCCCCCTCACAAACACACACACACACACATCCTTTTTTCCATTTCCACTGGCTAAGCAGCAATCTGAAGTCAAATAGCCGTTGGTAACCAGTGGCTGATGTTTAGCACAAGCTCATTTAATTCCTTTATTATTTCCCTGCAAGCTCTCTGCTTCAGAAATCACAGGAAATTGATTCCATTATCTGTATCACTTCTCCTCTGTGTGTAGCACCTGCATACAAAATGCAACACACCCACCATCTTAACATCTCTGCCATTGAAGTGACATTACCATTGTCATGGCAACAAAGTCCCCTTTCCACAGAGAAACTGTGAGGCGAAGCGAGTTCATTTGTACAGCACCTTCAACAACCAGGCAAAGCTAAATGCTCTACATTGAGGCATAAAGGCGTTTCTGAGAAAACACAAGGAAGACAACATCAAAAGGGATTTTTTTCCAACAAGATAAAAGTAGGTAAAAAATAGAAAGGCCAGATTTGTCAGGAGATTAAAAAAAAATGAATAAGTATATCCTCAAAATTTTGCTTCAAGCTGTGAAGGGGTAAACAGAAATGTTGGTTCAAAGAAACTGAATGGTGGTGCAAACCTAAAGTTTTCTGCGAGTTTGTCACAAATAAGTGGAGCATAAAAACCAAAAGTTGCTTTTTAATATTCTTTTTTTTAATT
>JBBDHI010000005.1:8202626-8212987 GCA_037177115.1 Craterocephalus stercusmuscarum | reverse complement strand
CAGAAAAGTAAAGCAGTTCCAACTCTCTGTACTAACATTTCCAAATGTGCACTCTCTTCATCTTTCCTCCTCCTCTCAGCCTCTACAACCCTTGAGCCTGAGGGTGGGAGGGTGGGTGGGGGGGGTGGGGGGGAGTGTAGTAAGGAGACAAGAAAAACGAAAGCGCTTTCAGTCTCATTCTCTGGTAAATAGCCCCTCTCCACACTAGCCCTTTTAAGTTGTGATTGCTTTTCTCTCCCTGCTCTCCACTACTGCCGCAAATGATTCCTCAAACCGCTATTTCCTGCTCCATCTCTCAACAGATAAGACTCCTCTTCCTCTTTCATGTGCCTCTTTGCCTCTTCATGCCCCCCCCCCCAACCCCTGCCCCTTCTCCTCAATCCGCCGTTCAGCCCGTCTCTCTTTTTCCTGTTTAAATTTAACTCCTGCGAAGGCGTGGGACACTGTGTTACTGGTCAAATATTTTCCCCCGGTAGGACACTTTGAATGAAACGCTGTGGTGTCATTTAAATAAGAAGGAACAAAAAAAAATAGATTGAATTCTCTTCGGGAAAGGTTTTGGGTGATCAGGTGCTACACTTCCGAGTCACCTTGAATTATTATATTGTAATGACTGAGCTTCAAGCTACATCTGTTTGTCACCTGATACAGTCCTACAGATGTTTTCACATCTTCCTACTAATGAAACAAAATGCTTGCACAAAGTAACACAGCAAAGTCTAATAGTACATAAATAAATAATTCAGGATTTAACTGGACCAAAAAAAGAACTAGTACAAAAGTCTAATTGTCTTCATTCTTGTTCATTAGCCTTGAGGTTTTGTTTATAGAGCTAGCGCTAAACTTAAAGCCCCTGGTGTATTTCGTAACAGAATCGAGTGCCGTCTCTACCTGTGATCGTGCCGTTTAGATCATTTACTGCTCAACGCATTGTTCCACAGTTGGAGCAACACAAAGCATCGAATAACTATAGAACGAACCTGCGTTCACCTTCTAATAAGCAACATTTATGTGCAGGCGAGTTTCCCTTATTAAGCGCACAACCCAAACTATGTGCCTCTGCACATAGTTTAGGTCTAAAAATAGACTAATTATATTATATATTATATATTATATATATTTTTTGCTCCAAACTGCTGAGTGAGAGAATGTTATGTGTGAAGTTTCTTTGTAGTCTAAAAGGAGTTTTCCCTTTCACTTCGCCCAAATGCTGCACCAGCAAAATGGCTTCTGTCTCGCTATGACTCTGTTACGTTAGAGCCCTGACATATAATATTACCTTGAGATTCAGTTTCAGAATATTATGCTTTTTAATGTAAATTTCAGTGGTTTATAATTTTCTCATCCAGAGACATTTTCTTGTGGGGTTTAACGCATTCTTGCGTCTCTAAAAATGTCCTCTTTTTATTAAGTGTCCTTTATGATATGTGCTGTTAATACAGCAATGTTAAGCATGAGCCAGTCCACTTGTATGACCTCTTTTGTTTTTTAAGGTTATATCAATCCATAATTTCAATCAAAGAATTGCTCTCACCAGCAGGTGGCTGTGAGAGCAACTGCATGTTTTAATCTTATTAGGAGAGATATTTTTATCCCTAATTATTCATGATACTGAATGAATGCAACCAAGCAAACCAAAGCAACATCATTAGAGGTGTTGTCCATTAATGAAAGTATTTTTAGACCTGAATGTGTGTGTTCTGCTAAGTAACTTTAAAAATCTACCTCTAGCTTGTCAATGTTGTTGCTAAACCTAACCAGGAATTTAGAGCAGTGTTTAAGAAGTATTACAATACTAACTCAGTACTTTTTTTTGTATTCTAAAATAAATTATTTTATTCTGCACCCTTTTGATATCCTGTTTGTTATGAACTTCTATTTACTCTTGGATGGGTTGTACTGGAAGACATCTCGTTGTACCGGGCCGCTGGTTCGATGTCAGTAAAATTCACTGTCATGTTTTATTTTTGAAAAGTTAATTCTTTTGATGTAAAGGTTGTAGCTATGACCTTTACATAAAATGTATGAATTATACCATGAAACGAAAGAGGCATGTATTAATTATACAGCTGATAAAGAAGAATTAAAAAAAAAAATTTCAAGCCCTTATGGTTGCGCTGTAGACCAACACAATTACTACATGCTCTGGAGTGCAACTGCATATTGGTTTTGCATTCAGGTGCGTCACAGTGTAAAGCGTGTGTTTAATTAAACGCTGCAGCGTACATGCTGTATGTTTATATGAGAATGATGGTAATATGTTGAAAACAAATTGTTCTTTCTAATTGAAAAAAAAAAAAAAAAGGATTTACGCGACCCACGTTAAGCAACAAATCTTTGTGTGTCATGTTTTTGTTTCCATTTTGAATAAATCATGCAGATATGATATACAGCTGTGCCAACCTTTTCTCCCTGCCTGCTGTGAAGTCTGCGGAACATCTTACCAAAACTGCTGAAGAGTGTCGCCATCGCCTGGTTCTTGGCCATGTCAATCAACCCTCTGCCCAGACAGAAATGTGGGAATATGAGCAGCACCTGCTTCACTATGTTGTTGATGGCGGAGACATTCTGTCGAGGACAAAGAGAAGAAAAATGATGCAAACAAACAAACATAAGAAGCAGACACAAGTTTTGAGTTATTAGAGTCCTAATTGGGGGAAATCCGCAGCTGAAGCCCGATATACTGAATATTCATCTTAAATCAGCAGGGCCAGAGAAGCCAGTGATTCAGAAGACAGTGCCGATAATTAACGAACATCCTGCACTCCATTTGCACGCTGAGCGCTGTTGTGTTGCAGAGTTCCAAATGCTCCGCTCAGGGAGCAGGATTCATGGAGGTTCATCTGCCGTCCTGATGCTGGAATCCAGCACACATTGGGGAGCATACTGTGTGATCTGTGAGGAGGCACACGTACTGTAAAGTCTGCGTAAACACAATGGATGAGCCGCTGCTCAGGCAAACAGATGTTCATTCCTCAAATCATAACCGAGGTAGAGGAAGATCCAGAGAACCTTGACAGAAACACTCTGTATCTGCCTTTTTTTTTAAATTCTCATAATACAACCCCAAAACAAATCACAATAGCAAAAAACAAACAAAAAAAAAAAAACAGGCACACTTAGTGAAAGCCTATTTTTCAGCATTTCACAAAGTATTCAATCTCTTTTTTTTCTTCTCAAACACTTTCCATTCCCCCCTACATTTTACTGTGCTTTTCTCTAATTTCTTCCCTCATGGTTACAATTAAGTGGTAGCCTTGAAAAGAAAAAACAAAAAAACAAAAATAAATGTATAGATCAAAACAAGTCAGTAGCTTTGTCAAAGTCAAAAGCAAATAAGAAACTTCAGCCAGAGGAGAACAGGGCTAAGAGGAAATAAAAGGCAAAAAGGGCCAAACATTACAACATTTAATGCAGCATGGCCTTCGAAACCAAACTCATGCATTATGCAAACTGCTTCATTGAAGCATAGTCTTCAAAAGTCTTGCATACATGGAGAGGGACTATAAATTCATCCTTCATGCTTGTGGACAAGCCTGCGTAAAGATTCGGTGTGGTGGGAGTAAAAGTATGGTTTATTGAAGAGATGTGAAAGATTTCCAGATGATCACTATTATTGTTCCAGAATATATTCATGGGTGTGTGTAAGGGTGAGGTGAAATAAGGTTCTGTGACAGACAGTTATGATAAGGGCATGAAGCCTTACAAGTCTGCCAGCATTAAATTAAAAATAATTCAAAACAACAACCCAAATGTCATGATTAGATCTACTTTAGTCAGGGACATTTCATAAATGTCTGTCTAGTTTACACCTCAGCATTTTTTTTATTATTGCTCCTTTGCTTTGTTACAAACAGGGGGGCAGTTTGCTTTCAAAAATGGGCATGTTGAATCTGGACTTCCCTTCTGTCTTGTTTTCAAATGGCTTCATGTTTAGCAGATGAGATAAAATGGTCTTTTATCGCAACAACTAACAAAGGCTGCTCTAAAACTGGCAAATCTGCTTATTCCACATGACGAATCTGATCATATAGGTGACATAGAGCTACTTCTTTCCAGTGTGCAAACTAGACTTTATATGCAAAGTCTCATTTTAAAAATATATTTTCTTTCTTTCTATTTAAAAAAAAAGGTTTTATGGTGCCTAACATAGAAGAGCATGCAGGTTCAATAAAAAAAAAAGCAATCTAACTTAATCTTCTCTCTTGGTGGAAAAAAACACACACATATTCTGCTTAAGATCAAAAGTGGGCATATGCAAGATTACTGTCTTCTTTTTTCCTTGAGTGGGTGGTCACTGGCTTAGTTCCTCCGAGGCAGATACGAGACCACGATGAAAAGGTCTCATTGATCATAATGTCAAAGCGAACCCTCAGATGTTCAGCAATAATTCATCGTTCCTTTTATCTACATTTATACATTTAGTCGAAGACTGAGAAGTACTTTAGAAAGAGCTACACGCAGACTCGGAAGTTGAAGGAAATGTTTTACATCATACCAGCAGTGTACAGATAAACTGGATTTTTTCCACTCGGCTTCCTTAAAGGAGAATAAATACATTCCTAACGCCTTTTTACACCACGAGTCAAGAAGAGCTGGCAGTTACAACCAATAAGAGGGGATGTTTTATAGGCATTTGACATATTTTTTTTTGTCCTCCTTCGAACATTCGAACATGGACAGATGTAAAAATATTCACATCCACTGCTGACTTTATAAAGGCACATCTGCTCCCTGCATTCCTCACCCAGCTTACGCAGAGATGACAGTCAAAGAAAAATCAACTGCATCTATGACCTTGGCTGAAAGCGGCTCATCTTTCTAGCAGAAAATGGAAAGGAAATAAATACATTTAAAAAAAAAATCTGACTGAATTTAAGGTCAAACTGCAAAAAAAACATATTTTCTAAACTGGTTGCTCATGAAGGCTCTTGGGTGTGGGGTGAACGATGCATAGACTTTAGTAAAGTTTGTGTAATACGGCAATAAACCACTCTCTGATAGTTCTGAGGCAGGAAAGTATGCACTACTGTATGCTTATCTGACCTATATTGCTACGTGTGCTTATTCCCACAGCATGCTGTATATCAAAAATGCCAGGGATCACAAGGAAAGCAGACAGAATATACGCTTGATTGATTGGTTGAGCAAGTTTTCTGGAGTTTAGTAGAAGCACAAACATTTCAGGAGTTTTTTTTTCTTTTTTCGGCACTGCAATATTGTCATCTTGCAATGAAGGACGCGTACAATCATGCTACATGAGACAGACGTGCTAAGCTATACAACGCCTTTACATCTATCCCTGGAAAATCTGTGTGCGCTTGCTGTTATCTCCGAGCGGCACGTGGTGGAAGTATTGACTCAGACACTGCTTCGAGCTTATAAGGCAGGCTGGGATTGATGCAGTCCACGGGGAGCTGGACAGCCCAAAGGGGGAAAAAAAATCTCCCATTGGCCTCCAGACAAAAACTAGGGCACAGACTCTGTAAAAGTACTGCTCTGCTTCCTCACTCTGCGTCTCTTTTCCGTTCCCTGTCATGGAAAAATGGTGCTATGCCCTAAAGGGATCTGCATTCACCCTGCGCCTGAAGACAGTCAAGCTGAAGTCTGTAGTTTGAATGTTTGAGCGACTGATGTCACCGTTGAGGAGTCTGCAGATGATGAGGCGAAGCCGTGAAGCTGACTAGGCTGCCGTGGACAGGATCTACGCTCTCTGAAGAACCGAAGCCAATCGGTTCACTGTCACCTTTACTTTGGCTGTTTTGTAAAGAGCCAGCCGATGAAGTGATATCATTTCTGAGTTGTAGCAGTCGCTGATTGATGTTGACCCGTGAGGCTCTATTATCATCAGTAAAATCAAGCTAGATTAAAAGAATTGTAATGGAGCCTTGTCACTGTGGAGTCTCCCAGAAACGGCATTGCCTTCCCTAAAGCCCCGAACAAGAAAAGCAGGCTGTAAATCTATCTCTTTACGCTGCCTGTGGGCGACATGCTGCCCATTAAATTATCAACAATGGCGCCCTTTATGAGTAATACGCTCCGCTCGCATCGTATTAATAAATAAAAAGAATGCAGACAACAAAAATTGCGACAGAAGAGACATGCCAAAGTGGAAAATACAAATTGATAATGAATGCTGCTTATAATGAAATCACAATGCAGACGAGGCAGCTTTGTTAGGAGACAGGAAACATCCCATGACGTCGCCGCGCAGCGCCAGAGGAAACATCAAGTCAAAGCCACCCGTGTCAGCGGGGACAAACTGTGCCGAGGCAAAGTCTTTCAGACAACATTTCACTGCGTTTGAAGTATGGGAATGTGGCTGAGGGAGACATTCTGATGAAGCATCAGATGTGTGAGCAGCTTGTCAGAGTGATGTGTTGTTGCGCCTGTTTACAAGGAACGGATGATCAGCGCAAAGCTAGAAAATTCAAAGTATCAGGAAACAAACAAAAAATAAAAAAAGGGGAAAAAAAACAGGGTGGTTAACTATTAAGTCTACAAATCAGTCCAGACATATTTAGTTCAAATAAAAAAACATCACCAAGGCTAGAAAGAAAGATAATAATTTACTCCATCGTCATGCTTTTAAGAGTCCCCACACACAAACTTGGAAATGGCCACATTTTTTCATGAAGTTTGATTTAAATTATAATCAAAAGTAAAATGATTGACAGTCAGGATCCTCTTTGCCGCTCTCTTTCTCTCTGAGCCACGCTCTCCATTTCTTATTTAGCTCATTTTTGGTGTCTTTGTCTTTTGAGTCCTCTGAGACCGAAGCAGCTTGCTGAAAGATGGATGAGGAAACTTCTCCAAAGACCCAATTCTCAGCAAATGATTAAACATTAAAGCGAGTAGAGAAAAAAAAAACAAAAAAAAAAAACAAAGAAAAAAAACTTCTTTGAAAAATCCTTAAGAGGAATTGTATTAAAAGCTGTACAAGGTGGGTACACACTCCTCCCACATGGAGCGAGGGAAGACTTTGCTTCGGCATCACAGAGTATTTATCTACGATTCAAGTCAGCTTTTCTTGTGGTTTGCCGGTAACGTTTTTCATTGGAGCATCACCTGCTTTTTAGCTTAAAAACGACATCATAAAAGGAAACCAAGACGATCAGCAATTGTTTGCTTTAGTATGCTGTTTTAGTCCCGTTTTACTTAAATCTAGTACTAGTGATGTGTGAAAACTCTTTTATTTACTATGTTTTTCTCCTATGGAAGTCATCATTACTTTAACTTTATAACTCTAGGTATGTTTACTATGCAGTGCGCACCCAAAGCTGTAGGGGGGGCTCCATAGCGAAAATAGGCTACAGACAAAGAAGAATGTTGTAAAGCAGAGGCAACTTACAGTTTGTTTTGAACAGTGACGGCGAGTCACCATGGCTTTAAAGGCATGTAGTAAAAGTAATTATCAAAGCAAAAAACGAATCGGAGATGAAACATGCATATCTGTCCAAACCGTGTATCGCAAGACTTCCAAACCAAAACAAACGCGAGCATCAATGGGCAAAACTGCAGGCACCGTTTCTGGTATAGGGAGACCCGATAGAGGAGGGAATGTCAGCTTTTTTATCAAAACCGGTCAGTCAAGCAAAATAATTACTTCCAAGTAGCTTTATGACTCTGGCAAAGTTGCATAGAGCCTCTTTAATGCATTCAGAGAAATCCGTACACCTGGGTTACTTTCAAGAAAAGAGTACCAGGAGCGTCAGGAGGTGAAGCAAATGAAACTTATTTTAATCTTAAACCTAGAATCCACAGAAATGATGCTTCACTGAGACGCTTCTGTTTGAAATATGTCTAGTTATCTTATTTACCACGTATCTAAAAAAGGATTTGTTATAATGTCCGTAAAATATCTAATATTTAAGATAAAAGACTTTAAAGAAATTGTGAAGCGCATCACGTATATGGATATGCATCAAACTGTCTTCTAAAAGGAGAGATGAAAAGAGCCAGTGTTCACTATACAACAGTGTGCGTTTGTGTTTGGCTCAGGCCGTCACTCACATCATCGTCAAAGAGCTCCATGACGAACGTGGCCACGCTGCCGTTGATGCCGATGAAGAGGTTGATGCAGGTCAGCACCACGTAAGCTGTGCTGGGGACACTGAAGATGAAGGAGGCGGGGTACATCATGGGGGTGATAGCCCATCTAACAGGAGAAAAACACACAAACTGGGAAGGTAGCCCTGTGCAAAGCCACTGATCCTCTAATTGAACTAAAACTCTACAAGTTAAAATGACAGGGGTGATCTCCACTCTGGCCCGCACTCGTTCAGATCATCATGGCAGGTAACGGTCGCGGCAGACATCAAATTATCGGGAACTGTATGTGAGTCATCTGCAATTCATGAATGTAGATTACCAGGTCAGCTGTGCTATTTCATGACACCACCAGCCTCTACTGATCATTTGCATTTCAACTAAGTGACCCCTAAAAACGCTGAAGAAAAAAAAAAAAAAAGAAAAAAAAAAAAGCCACCCACACTTGGCAGTAGATCAAGTTTAGTGTTCAGAGTGGAGGGAGTGAGGCAGTGAAGTGGTGTCATGGTGGGTATCCAGACTCACACCCCTTATTAAAACACGACCTTTGCATGCAAGTTAAAGT
This sequence comes from Craterocephalus stercusmuscarum, assembly GCA_037177115.1. Taxonomy (NCBI): domain Eukaryota; kingdom Metazoa; phylum Chordata; class Actinopteri; order Atheriniformes; family Atherinidae; genus Craterocephalus; species Craterocephalus stercusmuscarum. The sequence continues at coordinate 8,204,373 of JBBDHI010000005.1, read as the reverse complement.
GTAGTTTTATTTCTTTGGACACACTTTTATGGAATACATTTTCTCATGGACCAGCTTGACCCCACTGCTGGCCAAACATGCCCCCCTCAATTTATACTTGTTTTATAAATTGCAGATTATTAAATTCTTTACAAAAGAAGAGGTCGTGAGAATAAGTCAAATATTACACCGAGAAAATATTGATGAAGAAAGAACAACGGCAAAACTAATATTTTCATTAATGGTTTGGGATAAAACATTCACTTTCCAAACGGATCTGATCGCCACAAGACACAGCAACCACTTACATTAATGTGAAGCAACTTGAATTAATGCGCTGCTTGAGATAGTGCAAAGCAGCACTGACTTGGGTATAATTATGTCAAACAAGTACTTACATATTTATCCCCCCCCCATGCCTAAACTATTATTGGTAATTACTTTCTGTCAATTGTTTGATTAATGTTGATGTTCCTCCGGCTGAAGTGTCCAAAATGATTTAAGCGTCCTCCTTAATGGACATCAAAACATCCGTCGAGGCCATTCAAAAGAATGAGCAGCTCACTGGGCTCGGTCCTTGCCACGATTAAAAGAAGATACAGTTGGTATTCTTCCACGAATATGCCTTTTTTTCTGATGGGACTTCAAAAGATAGTCCTAGCCCGACACCACCTCTAATCATTCACCTCTAATTCTATTTTATATTCAAGAGAATTTGTCAACTGGGCAAATTTGAAACTGTGAAAAGAACATAGATTTTTCAAGGAAGCTGTGTTTCTCCGTACAAGTGTCCACAGGGGTTGTGGAGTGTGAAATTTAGCCAACTAAGTCTTGCTCTTTTCTTTCGCAGTCAGTGGTAATTTGCATGGGGTGGATGTGGGCAAGAACCATTTAAAACAGCTTAGCCCATGACAGATTTCCCTCTGGGAACAATAAAGTTGATCCTGATGCTGATTGATTATTCAATATAATCTAAACAGGTGATTTCTGGAAGAATTTAATATGTGCATTGAATGTAATGGCACTCTAATAAAGTAGTAGTTGGCTCACTGCAGCTTTAATTAAAGGTTGACCTGTGTGCTGCAGACAACAAACAACCCACACAATTCATACCTATTTGAAGGAAACAAGTCATTATTTAGGAAGGGATTGTATTGTTTTTAATATTTCTTACCCGTATAAAATGAGCAGCAGAATCAAGGCAGGCAGGTTAGGAGGGGAAACGTAGGCTTTTTGTTGGAAGCAGAGGAAGATCACAATCACAATCAAGCATGGGATGATGTAGTTACACTGTAACAATCAGAAACAAGCAAACAGAAAATAAGCAGCTAGCATCATGAGCAGAGGCCTGTCCACGATTAAGAAGTCTGTCCGTGGGACATTTGTGACTAAATTATTATGCTTTGACAGTTTTTTCATCTCCTTATATTTCAAACTAAAAGGCTGGGTAATAATGATATCTGTGGTGGAGTTTTTAATTAGCGCTTGGATGCATCCTGCTTTAACTTTTAAATTATTTCAGTGAGTTAAAAACCCCATCAGCCTTCTTCTGAAGCTAAATGTCACTCAGTGACACACTGAACTAAGTAAGCACACAATGGTTTGGTGCAAATTTCATCAAAGAGACTAATTTGTTTTTAAACATTTGTTTAAATCCATCAATTTTCTAAACAAAGCGGGGGGGAAAAATCTGTTACCGGCAAATTTGTCATTTTTCCAGGGAACTATACAAAGGAACAATGAAAATAACTGCAAAGATTATTACTCG
>JBBDHI010000005.1:8144529-8156201 GCA_037177115.1 Craterocephalus stercusmuscarum | reverse complement strand
AAATGGGGCAAAATAAAACCTAAAAATGTGTACAAAACACACAAAGCATCCACAAATTTGAGTTTGGACCCACTGCAAGATGAGTCATCTTTCACACGACTGTCAGTAAAACTTATGAAAATAAACTCTACACCATGAATAATAAATGCATTTAACATAAAAGCAATATATATTTTATCTTTTTGTACCGATATTCAGATAAAAAGCATCAAGCCAAAAAGCAGAAATAAATGCCCAGTTGAACTAAAGTAATCCCTTCTGTAAGGTATTAATCTGAATAATTATATGTGAACATCTACAATTATGAAACAAATCTTCCATCAGTAACAATGTATCAAAGAAATGCTGCATTTTCTTTTAAACAAATAGTTAAATAAATGCTGAGGTAAAGAACCCAAATTAATACTGACACAATTAGCTTCACTGCACTTTCCTTTACTTAAACTGTACACCCTGGCCAAATAGGAATAGCATATGTTGTCCCAGTGTGTATTTTCATGTATCCCAGCTCTTTCTTGCACACGGACATCTATTTGGCACAAAGGCTACCTATGCTGCACACACAGGCTGAGAAACAAGTTTTCCATATCCTGCCTATTCTGTCTCTCCACTTAAAAAAACAACAACAAAACAAAATAAACAGGTGAGGCACAAGAAAGGAGAAAATGTTCAACTTAACAGCTATGTAGGTTATGTATAATGAAGAGTGCAATGTTTTGTGGTTCTTTTCTGATAAAACTGATTAATCTAAACCAAGATTTTACCATTTATCATCGATTTATGTTCTAATAACACAAGTGTTTTATATTTACACCAACACTCATGGAGAATGTCTCCATATACTGTATGCTGAACAGCACACTACATTTATGAAGCGCTTTTGTTTTTATCTTCGACTGCTCACAGATGAGAATATTGGGGTCAATGTTGGGTTTAGTGTCTTTTCCAAGGACACTCCGACAGATCCAGCAGCTGGGGATCAAACAGGTGACCTTCTGGTTGGAGGACACATTATCTAACTGCTGAGCCACAGGGACATCTGTTAATCAGCTCAACTAAAAGACCGTAATATCTCTCTTAGAGCTGAGCCCTTTCATGGTGAGAGACCTTGAATAATTAATATTCATTCGGAAGCAAACTAACTTTAAGGGAACCTGAACTTCAATAACAGGTGAGACAAAGGGCTGCCAGGAGATAAGATAGTAGCAACCTACAGTGTGGCACAGAACTTTATCAGAATACTGCTATAATGTGCATATAAACTATCACAAAGGTAAACGTTTTAAACCAAGTACAGTATGTAACTAGGAGTCACATTTACGTACCTTTTGTTCCTCTTTGGCCTGACTGCGTATGATGCCATTGCGCTGCGCTGCCATCTTTTCTGTCCCATCTCTGACCAGGGTTAGGTAGTAGCCACTGCCAAAGCATTTCTTCAGGAACAGCGAAGAGCCGCAGCAGCGCATCTTCCCATGGGAGATAATTGCGATGCGATCACCTAATATGTCTGCTTCATCCATGTGGTGGGTTGACAGAATGATGGTGCGGCCTGAGAAGAGACGGACAGACTTGTCTGATTTTGATGGTTGTCTTCATGCACATATCTGACATTTTCCCTGTCGCACCTTGTTACTGTAGTTCTAACAGATGTCACTGTTTAAAGAAAGCTGCACACCGACTTGTTCGAACTAAGCCTGTATTTTAATCTGTCTTTCCGTGTTAGTCACTTATCTTCTTGGTGTTGATTCCTCTGTCTTTTACTCGTGCTTATCAGCATGGCAAAGCAAACACTAGAAGAGCATGTGGGCGTGAATCTGGGACAAACTTAAAATGATGATGATAAAGGCCATTCAGAGCCTGCTTTCCAGTGTTGTTCTATGGGAGGCTGCATTTTACTCCAACTCTTCCTTTTGTTCTCCCAGTCCTTTGATCTGAGAGGCATCGAACTGAACACAATCGCAATGACAAATTCAGCATGTATTGCAGGATTATTCACAGGTGTCCTAATCTTTTTATATCACGCTGTATCAGATTACACATATTAATTATCACATACCCCAGAAAGCAGGGGGAAAAAAAAACAGAACTGTAATGAAGTCACAGCATGGCCATTTCTCTGACACCTGCATGAAAACATTATCTCTGTGCACTGGGTGGTTTTTGATCCTATCATGTTTTAAAATAGAAAACATTTAACCTGTCACCTCTGTTACAGTGAAATAAATTTGCCTGAGAGTCAAGCACTTAAAAAAAATCACTATTTTGCAAAGAGATTTATTTATTTAGTTTCATTGGAAAGGGCAGAGCTAAAAGAAATGTAATCACAGATTGGTTTGTCAGCCATGCTGTAGCCGCTGCTGAATGCTGAACTGATTGGTTTTGATTTTGTTCATTGAGCTCAGAAAACTTGATATGCTGCTTTTTCCAGAGTATCTAACATTGTGTCACCAGTCAGCTCGTTTTGATATCGCTTCTTAAATAATCTGGATGTAGACGAAAGTGTCTTGCAGAGTACAAATGCAGAAACAAGCTCTCTGCCCGCTTCAGCTCTAATATAGCAGCTGAGAAGAAACAGTTGAAGACCTCAAAAATGTGTAAAAATATGAGGAAACACTGGGGACAGAAAAATAATTGCAAAATTGTTACAGTAAATCATAAAATTATCACAGATAGCCGAGGATATATTTATATAGGCGTGAAGCCAAACAAATATACGGCAAATAAAACAGTAAAACCAAAATAGTGAATGAATGAAAACAAATAAGTAATGCAAAAGCATGCTAAACTACAATAAAATGGAATGCAAATTACAAAAAGGAAAAACAATCCAAATTCACAGATGCACAACAATTCAGTTGAAATCAAATACAAATCAAATACAAAGAAAGACAGCAAAAAGTTTCATTTTGAGTCTGTGAAGGTCATTGTATAGTCATGGGACACGATGACAGAAGAATACTTCACCATAGCTTTCTTCCAGTAGATACAACAGTTTTGTAGAGTTCAGAGGACAAAAGCAGATGTGACAAATAATGAAGGCCATCAAACAAACCTTAAAATCAGTTCCCAGCTTTTCCAGCATTGTGAGACCCATCTATACATCTGCATCATATCGCAGGTTCTGGACCCTTCTATCCTGAATTTGTATTTATTGTAAAGGGCCAGGCTCTGTGCTGAGCATAGCTATTTTTGCCCAGTTAAATTTGTTTCGTCATAGGTCACACTATCCCAGGCACAAGGACACATCCAGAGGTCATTGAGGGTCGCCCAAGCAGCCATTGTGTTTGACCAACTATATCTACTCTCTCTCCTCCTTCCTCACATGCGCATCTTGCCTCTAGCAGAGCTGCTCAATCCAGTCAAATATCCCTGCCTTTTTGTCAGCCTAGCAAGGGTGGATCCTGCTCTTTATAAGCTCAAATAAAATGCCAACATTTCATGAACACCCACTATTCGGCCAATTTAACATACGGGGGGAAAATACGCAATGCTGATGGAAGAGGAGGGTTGACTAGATTGCTTGCTGTTTAGTTTGACCGCGCTAGCTCATTTTGCATGAAGCATTCAAACTTAAAAGATGATCTTCGTGAGGTTGTGTGCAAAAAAAAAAAAAAAAAATAGAGAAATAATCAAAAAGCACTGCATCATCTGTGAGAAGTGTAGGCAGAAAAATAAATGTGTTTGGACTGCAGATGGCCCACAAAGGTATTCTGATTTATAGTGTGTTGCTGCGCATTATAGCACAAAGTAATATATCAAATGGAGTTGGGTGTGTTCAGGTAAATTGCAATGTGTACAGCAAAGTGGAGCCAGAAAACTGGTTCTGTTTTTTAGCTTCGTTCCCACTAAATCAAGTTGATAGGAATAGATTTTACTGAGAAAAACATGGAAAGACTGGGCAGACATTATGAACGTCGGCAGGACGATGAATTATCGCGCCAAACTGTAGCTGCTGTTAGTTGTAATCAATTCAGATAAATACATGTAAAGATAATTGTGACATCATTTACTACCTGTCCACTGAGTTACAAGGAACGGATGGAACTGAGTTCACTAAGATCTGGATGAAAAATTGTATTAAAGTGACAGATGAATGTTGGCGCAGCTAAGAGGCAGAGAGGGTTGGTTTTGTTAAGAGACTACAGCTGTTTGCTGAAGACTTGGTTTTAGGTTACGTAATAATCTAAACTTAAACGTCTTTTTTATATTCTGCTATACTAAACAGCTTTATTTACGACAGGTGTGCTTGCATGTTTGATTTTGTTTTCTCCTTTATCATGGAAACAACTTACGTGGCATAACAGAAAAGAGGTTTTTATATTTATATTATATTTATATTTTATACTGCTACATTGACTTCAACTTTTCATTAATTTATATTCATGGAAGAAATGTATTATGTATCACAGAGGAATGCATGCAGCAGCCTTCAGAGTCAGCAATGGACGCAGTTGTTACAAACTCACAACTTGGATCTTCTAAATTCACTAAAGTTTGCAAGATGAAAAATAAAATAAATAGAGAGGAGGACACACAATAACACTGCCTATTGCTAGGAAGAGCTTTTCCAATCTATTTTTGAAATGATGATTTACTTTCAAGGTAGCCCTTGTGCTTCCTTCACTGTTAAAAACCTCTTCCACATTAGGGTGCATATATTGATCTTTCAAAGAGTTTAAAGTGTTTTTTTCTTCTTACTGCAAACGAAAGTCCAAGTGACAAGTTTAATCTTGTCAGGAATGCAGAGTGCATGTTGTCAATTCCCAAATGACATTTTTGAAATATATAAAAAGGTAGTAAAAACATATTTCTTATGTCATTGTTACAGGGAAAATTGTATTACATTGAGCCAATTAACTTCCCCCTACCCTTTTCTAAAGAAAGTCAATGTTACTGTTTAAAATGACTCCACTGCTGCTGCTAAAAGCCATCAAAATGATACATTTGTAAGGGAAAGTATGTTTTTGTGTGTGTCTCTGTCTGTAGAACTTTCCAGTAGTTATTTATCAGGCTCAGAGAGGATGACAGAATTTCCCTATTCTTCATATTGTAGATCTGTCCAGCAGTTATTATTTTGAATTTGTTTGCAGCTAAATGGTAAAATTATCTCCACTACATTGTGTTTGAAGAGCATGCGCAGTCGCTGCAGACCGCTGACGCTCAATTACTTCATTTTAACGACTGTTAAAAGCCCATCGTATGAGAGATATGATGTAATAAGATGTGTAAGATCAATAGTTAGATCTGAGTCTATGTTTACAGTATGTTCACATTACAGGTTTACAAACTAATACTACTATTACTGCTACTCTTCTGTTAATCGTCACCACGCTATAAAAACCACCAGGAATGTAACCACAGCAAGTGAATTAACTGATGGTGGATGTCAACTTGTGTTTGATCCAAATAAACAAGAAGAGACTTTGAGTTGTTTCTGCCGTACTTTCCTGAAAACCCTTCCAGAGGGAAGTTTACTAAGAGGACAGGATAACTTAGTAAAATCTATATAAAGCTATATAATGCCATATTCATGTAGTTGTGAGAGCTATAGCAGGTCAAATAAATGGAAAGCTGTGCCTTTCAGAGCTCCGAAAAATGCCCCAACAGTGGTAAAGATATCAGGTGCAATCAGTAAATCAAGCGACACACCATAGTCCAAAGCACAGCAAAACCATACAATGCTAAAGGCGGTAAGCTAAATGTGTAAAATCCATTATGCTAATATCATCCTCAAGGCCTATTCTTTAATATAATGAGTGGGGTAATTTAATAGTGATCAACTTCCAGTGATGGATAATAATTAAAAAATCATTATTGGCCCATTTTTACTTTAAATCTTGACCTTCCACTGTAGTTTTTAAAAGAAATGTGACAAAAGAGGTTATAAAAACCCAACATAAATGCAAAAAAATCAAAACCCATCATGTCACAACCACTTTGATTAACAGCCACTAACTCTGAAAGACATATCGTGTGTAATCATCTCCGAAGCGTTCATTTCGGCAACCAAATCATGCACAATACATTTGCACTACTTTGTAACTTACGGAGAGTTTTAAGGCAAAAGTGTGAGCTGGCACCAAACAAAGTAAGCTCCCCCATAATTTAATCAAACGTACACCCACTTGAGGCAACGTGGTCAACCTGTCTGTGTGGAAAAACCTGCACATTTAATTAGCTGTGAAGAATCGCAGCATTAAGCTTAATTTTAGCTTTCAGCTCTTTCATAGAGTCCGCCTGTAGCTTTTTTTCTTCCCCCCTCGCTTGCTTGATAACAATCACTAGTAACACAGAGGCTTAAAAAAAACAGAGATTTGAGTCATTCAACCAGCAAAAATGTGGAAGTTCTCATTATAAGAGAGATATCTGCAGCCCCCAATTTGGAGTGGAAAGACTTGATTAGAAAGAGGAAGACATTAACGACACAGTGAGGGTGGAATGTCACTTAGTGCCTATTAAACTTTTAGACATTTGGTAAAAAAAAAAGGTTCTTATAATGTGCATGTCTTTATTACAGCCACTAGCAGCCGCAACATATTCGCCGTAAGAGCTATAGCCTTATTAATACAGCAGCCAGTTAGGGACTTTGTCAATAAGCTACTTGTCTTCACTTCTGTTTCGATCTGTTTATACACAGATCCCATTTTCTCTCGGCCCTCAATAGGATGTCACTGGTGGGGGGGCAAGACGATAAAAAATACTTTTCAGCCTAGTGAAGATGTTTTATGGTCTCAGAGGCTCTCATATTGGATACGTGTCAGCCCTGCCAGTTAAAAGTTACCCTGAGCCAGGATCAGGTTTGGAAAGTTTCTCAATTTGAAGCAGATCAAACATGTACTCTGAGCACTCCAGTCAATTCTGCAAACATAAGGGGCTTCAAAGCCTTTAGCCAAGCTTTAGATTCAAACACTGAAACCCATACCTTGTTTGTACTTCAACAACAGTTCCCAGATGCCCCTGCGGGCATAGGGGTCCACTCCTGCTGTAGGTTCATCTAAAATGACGATTTTTGAGCCGCCGACGAACGCTATAGCCACGGACAGCTTTCTCTGCATGCCACCTGAAACACAAAGCAAAGAACAAGAGCTTTATCTTTTACATGAAATCTATATAGAAGCTGGCTGACAGCTTTGTGACTTTAGTCCGTAAAACTTCCTACACACCGATTTATCAACATCAGGTTTCAAATGGAATACAGACACAATATCAGGAAATGATTATAGAATAAATATGTCCAGACGTTCCTTTCCATGTTTTATTGCCGTTTGGAAGCTGTGAAATGATTGATGGCCTGGGAGCAGATACACCTTCCTACCATAATTCCAGTCTCCACTCTCTTAGTGAGCTCTTCAAAATGCATCCAATGTAGTGCTAATGTAGTGGAAATGTCAGCATAGATCAACCTTGAAAGTCATATTTCAGTGATTTTGCTCACAAGCAATCCGTGACTGGGGACAATTTATCAAGTAGGACTTGCTCATGCCCCCCCAGACAATGAATTATAACCTGTGACACACAGGTGGTGTGAATGTGCAACACAGCCACATTCACACGTGCTGGCGCAGAGATAGAAAAAGAGGATCATTTTTCAGTAATATTTCTTTTTTTTTATGCACAAACTCAAGCACACATCAAATCCAAAATTTATACCCCCGCATAATGTCAATCAGACCCCCTGAGACACACAGATCTGGAAAAAATGTCAGCGCGCACACAGACTCACCCGACAGGTTCTTAGCAAGATCCTTCTTCTTATGCAGTAAACCGACATCTTCAATCATCTGGTCCATCTCAGATTCCACCTCACTGCGACTGCACCCTTTGAGTCGGGCGTAGAAGTAAATGTGCTCCTCCACAGTCAGTCTAGAAAGGAAAGAAAAAAATATCATAAAAGCAGTGACTGATACTTGAAGAGGCATGAGTGACCGAAAACAGGGATCCGGCAACTTAATCATGCCAAAGCATCTAAAAAGTCCCAAATCTAATCGTAATGCACAGCGTCTATGTTGCATGAATATTTTAACCCCTACTGAAAAGAGATGCTTTCACCGTCTTGAATTAATATTGATGGAAGTAATTTGCAGGTGCTCAGCAATAATTATGATGTAAGACCCAAATTAAGTTTGAGGGAATCGGTTTGTGGATAAAGAGAAATAGAGGGGAAGCAAAGGTAAAATAAGACCAAATAATAGTGGAGAATGGCACTATTAGGAGAATAGTGAACTGGGTGAGTAAAGGTCATTTCATTTTCATTAAGAAGAAGGGGAATGGGATAAAGATGTGTTTCCAAGAAACATGAGCCAATACAGAGCCCTTATTATGAATAAGATTAAATCACTGTGAAATGACCCCTCCCCACCCATTATTCTAGTGAAAAATATGATTAACCCAGTGGCTCGTTAAGATTTTAAGTTGACTCTTATACATATATACATTCTTATAAATTCACTCACTCATTGAATAAGACATTATGCTGAGGACACATTCCCAAGTACTTCCGGATGTTATCCATGTCGGTGCGGATGTCATATCCGTTGATAAAAGCTGTTCCTGATGTTGGTGGGAAGAGTCCTGTCAGAATGGACCTACAGTACAAACAAACATCCAGGTTTACTCAAAAGATTTATTATTGTAGAAACAAACTCATTTGTAGCTGAAATGTGCTGAACAAAACTTTGGTGCACTTTTTTGTAAATATCAGCTTTAAAAAAAATTACACGTTGATATCCAAAGTTGCAAGTTGGCCTTGAGATGTAAAACCTAACAACAGAAATCCATTAACAGGATAAGAAACAATGAAATTCCAGTGAATGAGTTTTTTGGGAATCCTTCTGCTCCCTATAATCGAATTTTTCTGCACCATTGCTGTTTATTGTATTTCTGAAGTAACATGTTTTTTTGAAAAGGCTCAGATGTGCATTAGGTTTCAAAGACAGTTTCTCTTTTTGTTTTTGTCTAAGAAAAGGCTTTTTTCTGTGCTAATATGTGATTCTAAAATATTCCAAATTACTTGTTTACTAGCCGGTTTGTTTTATGCCTCTGTGTCATTGTGCTGATTGATTACCAGAAGGGAGTTGGATCGTCTAGTTCATTTTGATGTATTAAACCGAATAGAGTTCAACACTAATATATATGTTAAAACAGTATGAAAGAAACAACATCTCTGCACAAATCATAGCAGACCCACTGGGTGCTCCTTTAGTTTCTTTGCCTTTTTTGATAAACAAGGACTAAAAACCTTGCGTGATTCCATATTCATGGCATCACTACACCTTAGTTTATTCATAGTCTTCTCTTGTACTAAAATCAGATTAACAAAACCCTCAAACATTAAGTACATAACAGCAAAACTCATTAATGTTTGACATTTACTTATTTGCTTCCTGTATTCATTTGCAACTAATCAAGCTGCATCTGCTGAATAAGTTGCAAATGTTCAGACTTACTGGAACGCAGCTGAAGAACTGAAACACTGATACAAATCTTTGCCTCCCTCACTGGAAGAAGATCTCTTTTTTCTTTGAATTCATACACACCCCAAGTTGTTTCACTACATCTCCCAGATAAGGAGACATTGTGCTCTGGCGTTGCATCGACACAGGGCTTTATAGTGTGACAGAGTCCTTTCTTTGTCCTCTCTCTCACTGTGCACTGTTATGGTTTGTTCCAGTTGCTCAGAGCGGATGTGTTCCGCACAGCCCTTAGTCTTGCATCGCTTGCTCTCTCTGTCGCTCATACTTTCTGGGCCACTGGCTTTCATTTATTTGCTGTCATCCTAAACCCCTACCAACCGTCTACCTATTCTTCAAACAGCAATTAGATAACTCCCGCTATCAACACAGCTGCCGACTGCCTGGAAAAATTCCCTCTCAGTTGATGTCCGTCTCTGAAAGCAGTGACCACCGAATTAATGCAGCTACGGCACAGTCACCATTGTGCTAGTTACACCCTGCAGAATGACACAAACACTGAGGCGGTAAACAATCATACGAGGGATAAACAAATAATAAGAGCTCACATGGTGGTTGTTTTTCCTGCCCCGTTGTGGCCAAGAAAAGATGTGATCTGATTCTCGTAGAAGTCCAGACTCAGTCCGTCCACTGCTAGCTTCTTGCCGTTCTTGTAGATTTTGACAAGATTGCGAATCGAAACCCCTGCTTTCATATTGGGCGGTGGTTTCTCCAGATATTCTTCGGAAAAAGAAATTTACATTTAAACACAAAGAAACATGCAATGATTGGAATCTTAAAGAGCAAAGTCCTGGCTAAAATACTAACAACAAAGTAGCACTTATACCTAATATACCCTGGCCAAGACACAACTAAAATGATTTTTTCAAATAAAAGTGAAGTTGACAGCTAAATCTACAGTTACATCAACTGGACTTGAAAATCCTTGGGTGACATTCAAGCTATGTAATTATTCAGAAACTGATGATGGAATTCAAAAGCTAAAATGAAAGCAGCCCTGATCCCTCACAGACTAGAAATAACTCACTTCATGAACCTGAACGTAAATTTGGAAATGGCTCTTTTTAGCAAGTTCCTGTTTGAGACACCTTTTTTGTTACCCCTTCCTCACACTACCAAGCCCTAATATCACCTGATGTGGCAAATAAGGTGTTAATGTTTGTTTGCTACCCTTCTCAGTTCACTTACACTTATTATTAGAGCTGTGCTCCCTTTAGAACGCGAACAAGCTGTTGAACATCTGACAAGCACATAATAACTGGGTGGGTTATGCTGCAGTTACGCTACAGAAAACAAGCTGAAGATTAAATAGCAGTTCTCACCATCATGTGTGCTGGAGTCGTTCAGCAAAGCTTTGTTACTTTCCGCTGTCGATGTCCCACACCAATAAGATGAAGTGAAAGGGAAGTACCACGGCTTGGGAATTCCATATTGACCTGCAATCAATTGTGGAGAATGCTGCTTACATTTTGATACTGGCTTCACTCAAGGAAATACAATACTTTGCATTTCAGTCAGTCCTCGCTCCTGGCTGCCATAAATCCTGCTTTCTTTCATTTAGAGGTCATGAGGAAAGGAAAATGGCTGGTTAGGATCGTGACATTTGGTATTGATTGATGCTAGAATGTCAATTCCAATGGTGAATAAACAACTTTGAATCTATCCATCTCTGTCTTTCCCTTTTTAAATCACAGTGGCACTGAAAAGTCTCTGAAGGAGTCTAGTCAACAGGACTTGGGTGAATGTTTCTGTTCTTTCACAGAGATGGCCTCTCTTTTATGCAGTCATGGTTGTTAGGATGGGCCAGTTTCTGTCTGATGTATTCAGTGGCTATGCAGACCACTGCCGTCTACTGTGTTGCCTCTGTCGGTCTCTTTCTGAGGATGTCCACAATCAGGATGTTCCCCACTGTCCTCATGTTTACTGTTGTGTTACAGCTGTTGTACAGGCTCCTACATACTCCACGAAAAACTTCTCACAGAGAATGAAGTGACCCGACAAAGATTTTGGGAGAGCAAGTTCTCTGAACGCTGCCCTTTGGTGGATATACTAGCGGTGTGTGATAATCGTTAATGCAAAAAGATGAATTGTTGGGATTAATGCATTCATTTTTTACATTTATGAACAACAAAGTTATTACTCAAAACATAAAAATTCGAATTAGGCATTAGCTCGATGAGAGAGGCCAATTTTCAGCATGTA
>JBBDHI010000005.1:8100143-8110825 GCA_037177115.1 Craterocephalus stercusmuscarum | reverse complement strand
CAGCAGCCCCAAGTTAAATACTCTAAGGTTTTGCAAGCAAATGTAACTCCAATGTATTGGCTCTAACCTTTCATAGTTTGAGTAAACAATTCAAGTTAGCTAAACGTATAACTCAAAGAGCTAAACACCACCATACTGAAAACACTTGCACGTCTTCATCTTTTTGTTACCTGATGTTGGAAACTGTTTGAAAACACAATTACTGAGTACTTTCATTCTTCTGCAGGAAGCTTGTATATTTTAACATAGGCCCATGTGGACATTAATTCGTTTTTTAAGCAAATCTCTTGTAGTCTTAGGGACAATGTTTTTCAGTCCAAGATGTTACAACTTTGTTTTAAGTCTTATTATTTTTTTGTTGCATATTTGTTGTCCAGCTCAATGTGACCATTAATGCAGCCTATGGCGTATTTAAATATCTGCTATATACTTTCATTTCCATCATCAAAACGAAGGAATCATGTGCTTAGAATTAATGGAAGTTTTGCAATCCCATCATACAACACATCATTTAATGACAAAACAAAGCACTGCAGATTTAAATGGCAATCATAAAGCAGGTACATAGAACAATGTTCAGAATTTAGTTTTTAAAGATTTAATTTCTAAAAACAAATATCTAAATATTACAGCAATTCTAAAAATGAATATCTATAGAATAGAGTGTTTTTACTTCTTTTATTTCTCAGAGTGTATTAAAGCAGATCTGCTTCATATAGTTTATTAAAGATGGCAAAGAATTTACACCACAATATGTGGCAGCCTTGTATCTTGGATAAGATTAACCTTTTTTTTAAATATAATTCTCTGTGCTGAAATGAGCATCTCATTACGGAGGTTTCACATATTCCAGAACCCTGTAGTTCTTCTTCACAACAAAATCTTACATTATTATAAAACAGAAGTGTGAAAAAGAAAAAGAAACCTGCTCTTTAGTTTTGGTTTAGTCACAGTTAAATAATTGCTTTTAGCCGCAAGCTAGCCCCACAACTTACCTGGCAAATTTAATAGATTTGAGTTGTACCCTGGAGATGGGCTGAATTCAGCATTTCAGGGAGACAGCGCTGTCGCTGCAGTATAAATGCAACACATGCACACATACACCGTCTTGCTCACACAGCGACATCTTTGTATGTGTGTGCACATAAAAACATAAATCTCACTTTAAGTGTGCATGCATGTTGAAGGCATTTCGTGTAATGCACATAAAGAGTCAGACAATCATGTACTTTGATATTTACCCTTTGATAAACTCAGTATGAGATTCCAATGATGCCAATCATGTGAACTGGTGCACAATCAAGCATTTCTTATATCTAACAAGCAGAAGAAATCCAGCTTCTTTTAACTCAAATAAGCTTGAATAAATGTTATTGCTATCACTCTCTTATGGAAGACATAACGATGCACTTCTGACATCCAATCAGGGCATTTTCACTCCCAACAACTATCAGGATAGAGGTGATTTATTCATTGCCTAAAAATATTTGCATTAATAAAAAGGGCACTACTGATTATTAACAAATTCTTATAGCAAATGACTTTTTTTTCTCATACTAACTTGCCACAAAGTGTGCTATTAGTTCTGGGATTATATATTGTTTATTTGTGCAGACACACAAAATATATTTACATGCCTTCCTGTATGCATCTAAATTTCTCTTTGTTCATCTTGTCACTTTGGCTCCACATGGCTTGCATCAACCAAAAAAAGGTGCCTTCTTTGTGGGTACAGTATGACGTGGTGGATGGATCTGATCATTGTGCTTTCAGCTAATAGATTCTTAATTTACTCCAAGCAACTGCTCCATACACAGTGCATACAATGGTTAGGATAACAACTACTGGTGAAGAAAAACAAGGCCTGGATGAAGTTCTGATCAAGGTTAATTTATGATAGGTAAAAGGGATTTCACTTGTCTGTTGGTTTCACTTTGTGATGTCATGGTGAGGAAAAAATGCTGTACGTGGCTCGGCATTATATGTCAGTTTAGCTCTCAGACACAATGTCCATCTCGTTAAAAGAAAGCTAAATATCTATACTGTATGCATGGCACGTGTTTGTCATTTCCAATGGTAGTGTATTTTCCTCAACTGTATCTTCTGGTACTGCTTAACATTGCAGAAAAAATACAGTATGTAGAATTCAAATTGAATGTCTTGTTTATTTGATCACATTTGTATTCAGCTTTCATGACTTAGTGCTTGGTTGTTAGGGAAAACCATAACCAGGCATGAAGTCAAGACATAAATGTGTCATGATGGCTAGAGTATGTCATAAAAGTAGAAGATATCTTCCTATAGGTGGTAAAAATGACATGTTGACCACCTTCCATTTTTCTGCTTCAGCAAGCTGGTCAAACAACCCAGTGGCAGCTGTAACTAGGACATCACCCAGTTTACACTGAACATGTTTCAGCTCAAATTACATATACTGATTGAAGTCATTTCAGAATTAGTCCAAAAAGTGAACAATGACATTTCAGAGCAATTTAACGACTTATTGCAAAATGGGAACATGGTAGAACTACTTACTGTACAGTCATGGGATAAAAGGAAGTTCAGCAAGGAACAGCAATATCCCTTCTCAGTTCAAAAATCCATGTTTTGGTATTAATTCTATTGTTCCTTTGGGTGTACTTTATACTAATGCTTACACTACAAAGGATGGGTGGTATAACATTATGCAAACATGCTGCATATTCCAGATCCATTTAATATAGACCAGCATCATAAAATGCTACAGCAAACCCAAAACAGCCATTAGCCGTCTAACAAAGATGTTACGCCTTATTATGTTAGGACGACACAATTTTTTTGTTAATTTATGCTGGCATGAGCATGCAGCTCCACTGTAAGTGTTACTTTATCTCTAGTGTATAAAAGATTCTTATTAAAATCTAATTTTGTGCAGTTTTCTCCAAAGAATTATTTAATGAAACAGGACTATGGGGTGCCTAATGAGCACAGGGCTACAAGACGTTACACTGTAGATCTCTTTCTCAAAGCTTTTACGAAACACACTTAGTTATTTCCTAAGCTGCCACCAAATACCACTACCAAGAATTGTTTCTAAATATTTTTTTTCTGGTTTAATAGTCAATAAAATATTCAAAATACTATGAAAATATATCAAATATCTTATTTAATTACGTTAATCGAAAAATGAATTATATATTTTAAAAGTATAAAAAAATAATAAATTTAATCCCTAATATGTTTTGCAGTTGAGCTTATTTCTACTTTTTAAAAAAATCAAAAAGATCTAGGGCTTACAGTAGAAATTAGTATAATTGCTGAAAAAAACAAAGCTGTTTGAGAGATCCCTGTCAAAATCACACAGGCTCAGGTCAGATCCTTCTTTTAAAATGAAGTGTTAACTCTGACCTACACATACGCATAGATACATACATATATTCATTCATATATTACATTCAAACTGACAAGAGAGTATGATGGTTGAGTTATCTTGTGTGTAATATTGTGAGGATGTCAGCACACAGCAGGAAGGCAGCAACACTGCGTAGGGTAGAGTCATTTTATTATAACCTAATGTTTGAATCAAGACAGTTTAATGACAAGTAGCACTGATGCATAGTGAGTGGTATACAGATGCTAAGTACTAATCCGCATGATATAAAAATAATAATCATAACTAAAACATTTATAATTAAGTTTAATCTAGTTATAAGTAATTAAAGAGAAAAAACAAGCGAACCAGCACCTTGACAACCAGTGCATGCAAAAAAAATAGGGCATATGTCAATTTAGGAAGAGCACTGAACTCTTCCTTTGCTGAATATCTTATATGATACCTGATGTCAGCATGAGGCGCGGTGACTATGTCTTACGTACATGATGCCTAGGGTCAGCATAAGGTGCAATGGTATTGCTGACGCAGAGCTTGAACTAACATTTTATATCAAGAAATGTACATTTTATGTGTGATTGTAACAATGACACTAAACTGAAGTCACAAATAGAGCTGATAAAAGCAGAAGACTCGGGTTGCAGG
Source organism: Craterocephalus stercusmuscarum (assembly GCA_037177115.1). Lineage (NCBI taxonomy): Eukaryota > Metazoa > Chordata > Actinopteri > Atheriniformes > Atherinidae > Craterocephalus > Craterocephalus stercusmuscarum. The sequence goes on along the minus strand of JBBDHI010000005.1, from coordinate 8,106,810 downwards.
TGGATCACAAACTAATTCTTAGTGTTTGCATGTATTGTATTACTCTGGTGTTTTTGGAGTAACCATTTCACCCACAGACCTAGAGACTTAAAATCAGATTTTGAGAGACTCTGGTTCAGCTGGTGTCACGTTGGGAGGAAATGCCTCATGGAATCATAAAGGACTTATACAGAACTTTTACCCACACATGGGGCCTTCTCGCCAGAAGACACTATAGGCAATTTTGGGAGTGTTTCAGAAAGGCCAAGGGAACATTTGGACTGTTTCGCAGGTTTTGAGTCCTCAGTTGATTGGATGGACTGTATTTTTGAAGGTTCCTCTTTTTAGCCAACGGCCTACTGGCATAAAACTTGAATTTTTAGTTACTGTATTACCAGGAGTAAGAGGAAGTTTGAAGATTCATTTTTATTATATACTTACTATTCAGATTTTTTACAGATCTTTGATTGATTTTATTTATACATCCAAGTGATTTGAACCCATTTCTTCAAATGCTTCGACAAATATAAATCCTGCAGTTAAAGAAAGTAGTCATTATTTTCCCTGACATGTTTGAACATCATAGGATGATGGTGCACCAATGTTCTTATAGGTTTAGCTTTGCCCCAATACATGTCCCTTGAGCGGTTTAAGGCTGATAAAACTAAACCGAAGATCTGAATACAGCTCCAGAAACCAGGGGTGCTACAGCTAAGATAGAGCATAGAGGTCACTTGTCTAGACCCAGTTGTAGCTGAGAAATGGGCAGGCCCTGGGAGCAGACTTGTAATTAGAGCTAGGCTTCACTACCCACCTGAGCAGACAGTGCATGTGGAAAGTATTGACTTTCAGCATTTTGTGTTACAGTACAACCTTTTTGAAAAATGGGGAAAAAAATCATTTGACCCCCCACAATTATACACACAATACCCCATAATGACAATGTGAAAAAAGCTTTCTCTTTAATGTTTGAAAATGTATTTAAAAAAAAACTGCAACATTATCATATGTATTTAAGCAATCACTGTCTTTGCTCAGTACTTTGTAAATGCACCATTGGCAGCAATTGCAGCATGTCTTTTTGAATATGAAGCCAAAGGCTTGGTAGTTTGACCGATTCATCTTTGAAGCATCTCTCAAGCTCAATCAGGTTGGATGGGAAGCGTTGGTGCACAGCCATTTTCTAGTCTCTCCAGAGATGTTCAGTTAGATTTTAGTCTGGAATCTGGCTGGGGCACACAAGACATTCATAGAGTTGTCCTGAAGCTTTTCCTTTCACATTTCCCTATATGTGCCTAGGCCTGTGTGCTTAGGCTTAGGGTAATTTTCCTATTGAAAGATGAAACATCACCCCATTCAGATGTCAAGAGCACTCTGGACTTGGTATCCATCCAAGACGTCTCTGTACATCGCTGCATCGGTATTTCCCTATGTTCTGAATAGTTTCCCAGTTCCTGCCACTGAAAAACATCTCCACAGCATGATGCTGCCACCACCATGCTTCACTGTAGGGATGGTATTGCCCTGCTGAAGAAAATTATGCCAAAGAGTTGAATCTTTGTCTCATCAGACCAGAGAATCTTGTTTTTCATGTCTGAGAGTTCTTCAAGAGCCTTTTGTGAAACTTCAGATAGGCTGCCATGTGCTTTTTGCTAGGGAGAGGCTTCCATTTGGCCACTCTACCAGTCAGGCCTGATTAGTGGATTCCTGCAGACATGGCTGTCCTTTTGGAAGATTCTCCTCTTTTTACAGAGGAACACTGGAGTTCTGACAGCGACCATTGGGTTCTTGATCACCTCTCTGAATTTTAGATGGCCCGGAGTCCTGGTGGTTCTGAACTTCTTCCATTTACAGATGACAGAGGCGACAGTGCTTAGTGAAAGCTGCATACATCTTTTTGTACCCTTCAACAGATTTATGTCTTTTGTATCGCAGAGACCTACAGACAATTCCTTTGATTTAATGCTTTGTTTGTGTTCTGACAACTGTGTTACCTTATATAGACAAGTGTGTCCCGTCTATATAAGCCCATTCCACCGAGTTTAGCCTGAGTTTCCCTGTGGAAACATCTCAAGGATGATCAGTGGAAACACAATGCACCTGAGCTCAATTTTATTAGTTTTTCTTTTTTATATAAAGTTGCAAACATTTAAAAACAAAAAACACTTTTTTTACATTGTGTTTGTGGTGAACTGCGTTTAGACTTTTAGGAAATAAAACAAATGTGTGTATGTGTATACTTTCCAGATGTACTGTACTATATGAATTCATACATTTATCTAGAGCAGGGATCCTCCAAAATCTGTTCCTCAAGGTCCCCTGTCCTGCAGACCTTTCAATGTTTCCCTGCTGCAACACACCTGATTCAAATAATTGGGTCAATAGCAGATTTGTGAAGAGTCTGTCAGATATCTATTTCATTTGATTCAGGTGTACTGCAGCAAAGGAAACATCTAATGCCTGAAGGATGGAGAATCGCTGATCTGGACACATGCACATATTCACACATAACCACACATACAAAAATTTTTTAGCCTCCTCGTAGCAAAATGAATAGCTTATTGTAAAAAGGAAACCATTTCATTACCTGATACAAACACAATTAATAAAGAGTAATACTGTAAAATTTATTTTTAGGTGGTGCAATTCATGTGGAGAGTTTTCGTGTTCATAAATGCTGAGCTCCACTCAGACATCAGTTTTTTTCGGCTTCCCCCCCATGACCAATTCACATGGATGATGAAAGATTAATGGTCTCTCATCCTTAAACAAGGCAGATACCTTGAATTGGACTTTAATCATCTGTAAAGCTCTGTCCGGTAGTTGGACTATTACTTTGAGCATCCAATTTTAAACCACATATCCTGCACACAGTATACAGCCTAGCAATATCCTTCTCTTTCTTTTGAAGATAATGAATAACCATGCGGATGTATAAGGCAGAAAAGCACAAACATCCTTTATACATGCACCCTATATGCCCATTTTACTTTGATAAAGTACACTAGACTCACTCAAGGATCAAAACACACTCGAAAGCAACAGGAACTGAGTGGGTAGCAGGTAAGATCAAAGGATGACGTACGATGGCTTGGAGATTTTTTTTTCCTTATACCAATTACAGCAGTGAAACATCAGTGCATGCAAATACACACACATATGTATTCTATACATTTTTCTTCAAGGATGTGGTTGCGTAGAATAAGCCTGTAATAAGCAGTATCACACTGTAGCAAGGAAAACAGGTACCGTGGGTCTCACTGAATGTGTAAACTTTAACATGGCAAAAAATTACGATAGAGTGAAAACAATAGCTCCACTGAGGACCATCTATGTTCCCGTTTTAACAAACTGAATTGTAATCGAGACAAAAAAAATAACCTCACGAATATTTATTGTTTTATACATAAACTAGGCCATAACAGAAACATTTAGTTAGTATGAAACTAGGGTTCTGTTCCAGAAGTCCACTGGTGATTCCAACAAAAAAAGCACATCTAATAGTACCTTATTAAGGATGTTAATCACCTGATCACAGCTTCTTTGTTTTATCGATTGTAGGGATTTTAAAGCCAACTTCAAGGAAATTCAAACAGCCCTCGTTGTTCAGGTATGAATCCCAACAACATGGCTGACATGGTCGTACTCCCTTCTCTGAATAGCACATAATACTAGCTCATATTCATACCTGCAAAAAGCTTTTTTGTGACAACATCTGTCTTCTGTGGGAAGTGTGGATTGTCATACGTTCAATTTTAAGATATCATATATTTGCCCTTTCTGAGTCAGCCAGAGAGCATCCGTTTCCACTTGGGACAAGCTGGTCTGGAATTTCTTCACCATTGCGAAAACATCATTATTCCAGGCTGGGGAGCACACTGCTTTGAAATAGAATGAACACAGCTGATTTGATCGGCCACAGCAGATGCCATCCGCTGACACATACTGCTATGATGTATTCCTAATCAAACCCAGTTTCCAACTCAGGCGGAGAAGCCTACTGTGTCACAGGTGCCTGCTCATGTATGTGCACGAGTGGTCACATCCTGTGCACCCTGCACAGTTCACTGCACGGTGAAGCATGCACCTCTAATTCATCTCCCTTTTTTACACTACCATAGATATTTTCGAAGCATGAAATACAAATGGTTGGCTCCAGTTTATCTCTCCTATGTAATTAATTAAATGAAACTTCCGGTGTTTCTTTATTCTCAGTCCTAAAAAAAAAAGATACTTTCTGCACCAAGATTGGCACTTTGCTACTTGCAGTCTCATCCACAAAAGTACCAAAACATCATTATCCTCCCATAAAAAATGGAGGAAAACTTATTAGATCAGTCATGAAGGCTATATTATGTCACCCATACTGATTTTACAGCAATTTCCCATTTTCCAAACGCAGCACAGCCTAAACAGTATGTGGCTACAAAATCACCACAAATCAGATAGAGCACATTAGACAGCTCAGATTTCTGAATTGTCTCCATTTCCTGCCTGTGTATAGTGCAGGGAGTCTAAAACATTGTTAAATGATTGAGACACAGGCAATATTTGACGACTTTTCTTTATAAAGCAGCTCATTGCAGCACTTACCGGAACTGTTGCCCCTAATGGAAATTGACTTGTTGTTAGCCATCTGTCTGGGTGAAGGTAAACGGAGGGTCATTTTGGTTGAATTGAAGTTAGGCTGCTTTCCACACAGCAGCATATTGATACTTCCGATTAAGTCCTCCTCAAAATCCAGGGATCCAGCTGCCTTAAAGATTGTGCTGCGTTGCAGCCTGGCAACCTATAGATACCAGGAAGAGAAAATAGCTGATTTCCAATTTATTTCCAGTAAAAGATCCTTAACCATACTGGAGATAAAATTTGATTTCAAACAAATGTATTTGTTTCTAGAACTGACCTCTTCAATAAACGGTAGTGCATTGAAAGTGGTTCTCCTCATCAGCGCCGCCGTATCTGTTGCGTTCAGGTCCAAAGCTGAAGGTAGCTAAAGGGAAAAGTCCAAATTTGGTTTAGAGAGCTAAAATCTGAAGAAACTGGAAAATAATCAAATGTATCATTAATTGTCAAATGAAAGTAAAAGTGTTTATTGTGCGGAACCACTCCATGCTGCCACAATGAATTCAGGTGGAAGTCTATAACTGTAAAGACATCATCGCATTCTAGCTATTGGGTCAGACCAACATAGTGGACCAAAGATCCAGTAATATTATGTTCTAGGAGATGACTTCTGCTGGACAGGGAATTTTTCAGTATAGGATCACAGTGATCATTCAGAACAACTGTGTAATTAACATTGTCTTCAGTTGTAAGCGAAAAACTTGTTGCTGCAGAATCTCACAAACTTTATTACACAGGTCAGGTGCTCAGATTTTCCTTTCATTTGTCACGCATCTTCACGATTTCTACGACTACTTATACCCTCACAGCTACTAAAAATACTAGCTCTATATTCTCATTTCTGTACTCTGGCAAGCTGTGCATTTTGACCAATGAAGTGTATCATCATTGTGTTACATCATTAGCCCCAGCAGTGTGCTTTTCAGATGACAAGTGTTGTGCTCTAGCTGACATTCTGGACGGTGACATTCTGAAGGCGCACAATATGAACAGAATTAGACGAACTAAATGGCATGCCCTTTCAACCACTGCCATTTTCATGCATCAAGTGTCAAGTATAGCCTGTATTAAGGGTTCTCATGTTGTCTTTCAGCATACAAATTCCAAAAGCCCAGTAATTAATGCGAGATCAGGGTTAAGAAAGAGTTGAAGTGAAAAGATCAGAATCCTGGTGGAGGTATGAGGAAAGGCTCGATGTGGAACACTGCCTTTTGAATTATTGATAAAATTCATCACAAATAAACCACCTCAAAGGTATTATTCAAATAATAAAGAATATATGAGGTCATTCACTTGGGGCTACTTTTATCATTAAAGAAAAGGAATGTGGATGATACAAGGATAGAATTCAGTGAGCTTTTTTTAATGTTAGAATACAACTCAACCCTGTTTCACATGAAAACTAGGACAACAAAAAAGATTTGCATTTTGGAAACAGATTAAAGCCCTTTGATTTAAGATAGTTTCTGTTTTGTAAGTTCCATGTTTATTATGTCAGAATTTTCTCTTTCATTACTTGGGACACGAAACAAAGTTATTAAAACAATGTCTAAATCAACTTCTGTTGCTTCCTACTCAACTGATAGACCCCAAATTCTTCCCTTGTCCTTTTCTTTATGCAGTTGTTGCTGCTGTTGTTATCACAATCATTCAGCAATGTCAAGCCTTAAGTGTGAAGGCTTGATTTTCTTTTCCATCTATCTGCTTGAGGCGCTGAAGAGCTTTCCCACCATATCTTGTCTGGGCATTATGTTTGAAAATACCTGAGGGTTTAAATTGTTCAAAAGCTCCCTCCGACGAACTTCCTGTCTTATCTCTTATTTATTGGATTTGCTGTCCCGTATATTTTCTCTCAAAGATAAAGTCAAAGAAAAATGCAGGCTTTCATCACCCAAAAGGGAATGAGGAGATTTAACAGAATTCAAGAAACATTGGTTCTGATAAATAATTCCTGCTTGATTTTAGATACGCATTTTATTAAAATCACGGTAAGACACACAGATGATGTAATAAAGACAGCCTTAAAGCTCAGACTCTGTGGGGGATTTTTTTTTTTTTTTTA
>JBBDHI010000005.1:8022494-8040617 GCA_037177115.1 Craterocephalus stercusmuscarum | reverse complement strand
ATTTTACTGATCACTTTTATTTATTCATTCATATCAAAATATCAACTTCTGATATTTTGATATGAATGAATAAATAAAAGTGAAACCCACTGTTGGGACTGCGTTGCTTACCTTTCTTCACATCTCTTAGCAGCATGTTATTCCTTCTGTTGACTCCTGGAGCTCCTGCATAGCTTACAAAGTTAAACACACAGCATCTGTGAAGAATTCATTGGCTACACCAGCCATGATATTGAAATATTTATTACAGCTTATGAAACCACTGCTTCTATTGTAAAGCAGACCAGAGCATACAGAGCACATCCACAGTTGCTGGGCCAAAGTTTACTTGGCACTAAAATGGACAGAGGAATAATGAGGAATATTAACCGATAACTTAAGAATTAAAAAAAAAAAAAAGTTTCAGCATTTGGAGGTCCTTGGCTCTCATTCATATAAAACCATTCCAAGATTTAGACAACACACCAAAACCTTCCTCAGAGCTATGTAATAAATCTTATTCAGTAATTTATTTGTTGGCAAACAAGTTTCACCATTACAGCAAATATCAAGGACTTGGAAACTGATACAAAAAAGGAATAAATAAAATGCCATAATCATAGCCAATAATAAAAACGCCTTTGTTCTACTAAGCTTACCTCCGTTTTTTTTGCTTATTATTGTTTATTTAACAAATAAATAAATATATTTCTTCCTTCAAGAGGAAAAAGAAAAACACTTCCAGTTTTTCTCACTCCAAAAACTTGTCTTTAATAAGTAAAACAGCCAACTTTCTTATTTATTTTTTGTACAAGTGCCTGGTGCTATTCAAGGTTCAATTTGTCCTGTTTCCGAGAAGCACAAGCGTTTTCAGAATGCCAATATAAATGCAGAATGCACTATAAACCTTTCCAATGGACACATCGTGATTCTGTCTCAACGATTTGCTATCTACACCAGGAGAAAAAAAAAAGGGAAAGAAAGGAAACAAAGGGAAAAGGAATTCAAATAGAAAGCTGACCAGAAAACTAGAGTGACTGTTTCACACATATGCCTGCACGATAAGAGTGTTCTTGTAACATCTTTTATGTTATTTTGCTCCCATTTAGATTCTCATTTCTTGGAGAAGTGATACAACAGAAAACCAGACTGGCACCAGAGATCCAGAGAAGCCAGCACAGCAGAACAGAACTGCTCCTAATCACTACACTTACAGACAAAGGGTTGATCAGAACAAAAAAAAAAAAAAGAAAGAAAGAAAAAGAAAAGGAAAAGAAAAAAATGCATACTATGTGCATTGCTAGTTTTCTGTACAGTTACATAGAAATATGTCATAATTCTCTTATTAGTTTTTTTCCTCCCTCTTTTAACAACTGTTATTACAGTAAAATGATTGAAAAAAAACAGCTATGCTTAAAAGCATACAATCATTAATTCCTTTATGGTAACTGTCCAAAATGTAAGTTGTGTATTTTTTTTGTTTGTTTTTTTTTTTCGCTCTTTTTTTTGCCTTTTTTTCATCGAAGGGACACTTCAGCAAACAAAATGTGCTGCAACTCAACAAAGAGGAAGAAAATCTTTCAAAAAGTCAATATAGATAAAGAAGTATAATAAAATAGTCCTTTTTTTTTAAATTCCCCATTTATTCCGGTGAAGTCTTCCCCTCAGACTTTGGGACTTTCCAGTTCCTCTTCACCGTCACATTGCTGAGACCTAAGAATCTTGTGTGAGTTCATTGTCTCTCTTCACAATGAGACAAAAACACACCAAACCACAGAGGTTTCTGAAGTGGAGGGAGGTGGTGGGGAGAGACAACATCAACATCCTGCAATGTCTAACCGAATACAGTTGCGTATTAGCCCCCCCTCCCCATTTCACAGTAATTACTATCCTGTTTGTGGAGAGCAACAGAGAGAGTACAGTCGCTTGCTCTGCTTCAGTCTACGGGACACGATAAAAAGAAAGGCTACCACTGCCAACGACGGATGGAGCAATAGGACACGGGGAGGAAAAGGACTTGGAGGATTGATAGAATACAGGTGTGTCAGGTGGGGGAGAGGAAGGCCGTCAGGGCCTATAGGCTGGTGACCAGGTGCGAGGGCTCCTGGTGGGCCTCCTCTGGAGATAAATCCTCTCTGTTCGGGGGGACGATAAAGCCGTCACTGCTGCCTCGTCCTAGCTGGTAATAGGAGTGCAGCTGATGGAGGTGGTTACGTGAGCCCAAGTTAGGCATGCTTTTGTAGTAAACGTCGTCTGAGCTGGCCTCCGGGCTTTTGGCGTCTCCGCCCTCCTTGGAGCCGTCCACAGATTCCGCCGACACGTCGGGCAGGCCGGGCAACATGGGCATGCTGGTGTACAGGGAGTCTCTCTGATGGCTGTGGACGGGCGACGAGCCCTCGTCCTCGGTGTGCTCGTTATTGAGTAAAGGGAAGAAACTTTCGCTGTTCTCCTGGGGGATCCTCCTCCGAGACGCAGAGGAGGCGGTGGCTGAGGAGAAGGGATGGTGGGGCAGCGGAAGGGCTGGCGGCACTGACTGGTGGAGGTGATTGTGAAGGTTATCCACCGCCTGCAGGGTCGGGGGTGGCCTTTGCGGCAAGAGCGGTGCGTTGGACTCCTCACGAATTAACTCCAGACCCAGGCCTTCATCGTGGTGCTGACCGAAGGTGGAGTGATCGTCCAGGCTCAGCGCGACATTCATGCCCATCCCCAAGCCCATCCCGTAGCCGCCGTCCTTGCCGCCGTTGCTGACGTTGTTGACCAGCTTATTCATGAGGTTCCGGTTCTGCTCATTGGAGCGCTCGTGGGAATTGTTGAGGTAGGAAGGGATATAATTGGAGGTGAGCTCTTTCAGGATCTTCTTTTCCAGGGTGGTCTCCTTGTGGTTGTAGCCCCGATCGATGATCTGGACACAGTCACTCATGTACTCGGCGCTGGCGATGCTGTAACTGTTGCCATGGTTACCATTCAGTGGTAGAGTATCCATGACACTTGTATCCCGGGCATTGTTCAGGATTCCCTCTGGAAGAAGAAACAGGGGTTGGAGTATGGAACTGGTAAAATCAGGTGAGATGTAACTGCCAGAGATTCATGTCAGACATTTTTCCACACTATTATAACACACATCGGTTGTTTTTGCCTCTTTTTTTAGGTATAAGCTCTGAGAAAATATTTAACGGAGAAGAAAAAATTTTGATCCTACAAAGACTGGGTAATCGGAAAAAAAAACTTGGAGAAAAAAAAAACAATCACAGATTCACAACTAAGACCTGTAAATATAAGCATTTGCTTACCTTTTTAAACCTAAGCGGTTCAATTTTTGACTGATGACACACTGATATATATGTGCGACACGACACAACACAAACCACCTCCACAGCATGAAAACACTAAGCTTATGCAAGCAAACCAAGACAATGAAAAAAGGAAGAAAAAAAAATATCAAAAAGCCATGTAATTCCCTCTCCAAGTGTACCAAAACCCAGAGCTGATAATATGGACTCAAACCCTGCTGTATTGTCCCATATGAGCAGCGCAATCCATTATTCGGTTTTTGTATGCGTAATCCTTGTGAACATAACCAGCTGTCTGTTTAAAAAATGAACACATTCAAATATCTCAGAATCATAAACACACTGACAGGAAGGAGACTTTCTGTTCTCTCTGTTGCACTGACATGTAGCTTTCATTTTTCATCACTTTAAGCAGCCTATAAACATCAAAGCAAATATTTGATGGTAATTCAGACTACCTCAGACAAGGCCATCCAGCTCGTTAAAAGTGTCAAGCTCTCAGTCTGACCTCTTAAAAATTTGACAAGAAACATTCCTTAGACATTCAAGAAGTGGAACGCATTGATCAAAGTGAGTTGGGAAAAAAAACACGTAATATTAAAAAATAAGTAAAATAAGCGTGTGAACAAAAAGTATGGTGCTAGGAGGCGATTATAGATCAAATCGTACTGACGTGCCTTATAAAATACTGAGGCGAATTAGAACGGAAACTTTAATTGGATTAATGCGTTGAGATTACGCTATCACACAGGCTAATGAAAGGCATCAAAAATGTCGTCACTGTTTTTTCCCACTGCACCGACGACAAGCATCTGAAATCTGGGTGTGTGAGTAAAACACATCTTCACAGCTGACTGTAACCGTGTGTGTGTGTGTGTGTGTGTGTGTGGGGGGGGGGGGGGCTAATTTTGCACAAAAAACGATCAATTCCAAAGGGAATGACATTGCTTTCATTTCCCCTTTGTTAGCATCGAGTAGAAAGAAAGTAAAGCCAAAGTCAATTACATTTGATAAGCAATGTTTAGTTTGACTCCCATACTTGTCTCTCTGTAGGGCTCTTTAAGGGACAGCATGAGGGGAAAGGAAAGAAGAAAACACAATAAGCATAACAATGACAGGTAGGAATAGAAAAGAGCACATACAGAATGCTGATCCAGAAAATGGCTCTGGAATGCACTTGTTTCATGTCACCATGCAAATTTTTGTGAGCTTGCAGAAAGAACCTCCACATGTCGCTTGACAAATGTATAAAAAAAAGATGTTTTGCTGTTATACTTCGCAGAATCCTTGGAGTAATACATGGCAAAGGTCCTTGAGCGTCAAATGCACCAATAAATCTTTTGATGCATTAGCATTTTCATCCCTCCAGATATTTCTTTTCCATCTGTGGCGATGTTAGTGAATTATAGCCCTCTATCATGAGCTCCAATGCGGCTACTTGTATTGCATGCATAAATTAACCACTGATCAAAGCTCTTCGTGAGGTTTTATCTCAGTTTTACGTCTGTTTTCGAGTTTTACAGACTCACAAACTTAGAGGAATCTCATTCTGACTGCTGAAGGCTGGGCTAAAATAACAGCTCTGCAGAGAGGAAAAAAAGCTTTCAAACAGTCAGACTGAGCCAATGTAATGCGGACACCATGTTGCTTGATCAGACATGGCTCCTAGTTTTGCCACCCGGTATTTGTAATGCTATACAGTAATAGCCAATAAATCATAGCCATCAATGGATGGCATTTATACTGATCTTTAAAGCCACATTTCAAGTACATTGTTTGAACATTTGTAACAACAGCAACTTTTAAATATAACTGTACTGTTTTTCATAAGAAGTAACCCTCATCTTCGGTGTATTTGCTTCAATATGACAGAAATTATTGGTGTTTTCAATTCCGGTGTCATTTTAATGATGTCTGTAACAAACCAGCAGCAGCAGCATTTAAAGGATGAAATGCTAGAACTAAAAACAAAGAGACAGCAGACATGGCACACAAGCTTCACCGACAACATTAGAGCACATTTAAAATAAATCACTGATGATGTATCTGGCTCCCTGTGGGGCATCCGGTCTCGATTTCAAAGGATTTCCTCATTGTTACAGTTTGCGTTGGCCAAATCGCAGACAGACGGCGGGACTAATGTAACCCGAATGGCACAATCTTCCAAGAAGCCAAGACACATCACCAATGAAAAAAAAAAAACCCACAGCAAAACAAACCTGTAGTTACAGCTGTAACACAATATATTTAGAGCAGTGTTTCTTTTTTTTTTTTGCTTTTTCCTCTTTTTTTGCCATTTCTTATTAAATTAAAGCTGTGTGAAAACTCTCGAGGGTGAATACTGGCATTTCAGCTTAGTGCAAGTTCATTACTCTTCACTCTCAAGTCATTGACTTTTTTTTCCCCTCTCTTTTCCATTGTGGTTTCACCAACGTGCCTTTTGGTTTTCTGCAGGATTAGATGTGAGGAAGATAAAAAAAAACTGAACAAAAAGAAAAAAAAACACTGCTCTAGCCACAATGTTAAGGAATGAAAAGAAGCTAGCACACCTTGTGCGTTGTACATGCCCAGAGGGTTGTTATAGACTGCCGATTCCCCAAGCAATGTATTATAGGGATTGTTAGTGCCATGAGGACGTAGGAGTGCATTAGGTATAAGATGGTTAGCCATAGCCCCTGGAGCAGCCAGAAAGAGACAGAGTGAGACAGAGAAAAACAGACAGAAAGAGGCAGACAAATTGAGATATATATACATAGAGAGAGAATATACATATCAGTTGGGCAGATGCAGCTGAGCAATCGCAGCCATTAACATACAAATGATCAAATGATCATTAATGTGTGTGTGTGTGTGTGTGTGGGGGGGTTTGCTATATGAAAGTGGCAGAGTGGAACTGACGTGCCAAACGGGGCCAATGGAACCTGCGTTAATTGTACCATTACTGCCGTCCATTAACGTAAAGCCCGCCTTTGAGTTTCACATTCAGGCAGCGAACAGGTGTTAGCAGACATAAACTCTTAAGAAGCATCAACATGGCAAACGGAACACATGGAGGAGTACGTTTCTTGACTAAAAACAAAAAAAAAACAATAAAAAGTGACAGAACGGAATAATCACTCAGGACACGGAGCTGCTGCACTCCTACATCATCTCGTGTCTAACTCTAGGAGTGCTATAATGATATACGGCGGGCTTCTTGAGGTGTAGATATACTAATGTTGAAAATAAGCCTGTGAATTGAATATCAACTCCTTCCTGTATTGAAATAAAAAGCTCGACATGCATAGTAGCAGCTGGAAAGGAACATACAGTAGTAACGGTCATCTGCATCACTATTGCTTCTGGCACTGCCAGTCTCACAAGCTGAAGCACAATAATATTCCTTTTTCCCTGCAGAGAAAAGCTCAGTATTTACTTCTGCTCCTTACACTTCAGCCAAAACAACCTCCGAACGCAGAGATGTCCTCCCTTTAGTCCGGATGGTCATTCCACAAACAGAATGCAGCATAGTTTTCTATTTGTGCAAAGTTGCTTTTCCTTAGATTCTCGCTGCCAGGAACTTTGCCCGAATGACTCATCAGTTTCCCATCTACATGCTGCCGCGCCGAGAGCAACCTCTGCTGCCTGAGCCCGGCGATTAGCCACAGATTCGAAGGCTGCGAGCTCGAATATGAGTGAAAGCTGTTTGTTTTTCTTTGCTGATGATAAAAGTAATTCAGTTTGAAGCGTTTGAACGCATTATGCAGAATATTAAGTATTAAATTTGAAAATATTTCAGAGTCACATTCATTTCCTGTTTACAAGACTTCCTTCCTCCTCTGACGGCACGATATGAGGCTATTATTCTCAAGAAAAAGCAAAACTCAAGAGATGTTGAGGTTGATGCATGTTTGCGCTTGCAGCGTGCACTGTGCCAGAGCGGGTAAACATCTTTTATCTGAGGTGCAAATGCACAGCAATTAGATCCTCGGGCAGAGTGTACTGTTCTTTTCTAATGCTCTGGATCTGTCACACCAATTGGGACAGGTTTTATATTATCCGGCAACCCCCCCCGCCATCTTTCTTTTCTTTTCTTTTCTGTCTGTTAAAAGATACTTATTAATGTTGTTGTGAAAGAAGTACGGCATCACGTATTTTCTCGTCTTTCAGTTTTATTCACATATTTTGCTTGAGCTTAGTATTAATTAGGACTGTTATAATTTAGCGTTCGAGTGTTGTTTTGATGTGGAAGAAAAGAAAAAAGAAAAAAAAAAAAACGAAACCTGTAATTTGTTATTGCTGGTGCTGCTTGCCCTAATTACAGTGTATTCTACAAACACCAGCCCCCTTTTGAATACCCCCCCCCCCCCATGACAGATCCCGCACTTATTGTGTCTGTGTTGAGACTGAACAATTTTCCGAAATCACACTGATTGTGCCGCAATAATCCCGAATGCCGGGACAAATTGAACGTGCAACGCTATCAAGATGATTGCATGACTCCGCTCTCGAGAGGATCACAGTAAGAGTGTCAGCTGCGCGCTCGTTCCCTCGTATGGCAAGCAGCAAGAAGAGCGGTGGGGTGTGTGTAGGGGAGGGGGGGGGTGTCTGCAAAGGACAAATCAGCAAGAAATATCAGCCCCTCAACACATAATTCCTTAATAACCACATGAGTGCAGCCGTGAAGGAGTGCAACTCTATTTGTATCTGTTTCGTATGATACTTGTGTTGGCAGAACACACTTCACTGCACACCGCATCGAGCCCGGTAAGCAGCCGTGAGTGCAGAGGTGCATCAATAATTTCTGTGTCTGCCTTTCGTCTTTATGGAACGATCCATGTAGGCCTTTATCCAACTCCCGACCCGCAGCCCCCAACTCCCCGCCTCAATTCAGCCTTTGCACAATTGGAGAAAAAGCTGCATCTGTTGGTGGTGCTAAGCTGAGTGCCTAATTATTGAGATCATGACACTTCCTCACTGTGTCGAGCATTAATCCATCATTGTAACTATGCATTAGCGTCTTAGTGAGCAGGCGCCCAGAGTGAATTTAGAGAGGGAGCAGTGTGGAACTGGAGCTCTCCATCAAGAGATGTGATGACTGCGGAGAGCATTAGGGAGGCATGCCAGCAAATAGGACGTCCGCAACTTAATGTCAGATGAACTCTTATCTTAATTTTCTATAGAAGCAGGAGAGGCAAAAGTTAAGTCGCAGCCTGTTGCTGTCAAATGCACTCTGCCAAAATACTTTTTGAATCAATAGTTTTCTGAGAGAATATGAAGGAATAGATTTAAAGCCAGTTTGTGCCCTGTGATTATCTACAATCAATGGCTGTCTTTCATCCTTTCCAACTACAGATTTCTAGAAATGACAAGGTGATATAAATTATTTGGGAGTTGTTTCAAGAAAATAGGCATGATACACCAAAAAGATTTTTAGCTTGTCAGTACACCATTCACATGGTTTCTTTCACCCGAGCAAATATGCAGGGAAAAGCCGATGGATGGCATTTATTTTTAAACATTCAGAGTATTTCAACTTTCTAGAATTAACTGAAGGAAAACGTTTGATTTGCTTTGACCCGGATTTTTCTATTGGATTTCTGTTCAAAAAACGTACTTATTGAAAAATGCCGTGAACTTTGTTTAAGACCTTGTACATTAAAATGAAAAGAGAAGCTTAAATCATTGAAAAACAAACAAAAAAGACACACTGGAATATTTTTCAAATTTGTCAAAAAGAAGTGGAAAGGCTGGTTCACTGAGGAGTCATTAAAGAAGCCGTTTCCCCGGAGGACCAAGTACCTCTGTTGAGCGATGCAGAGCTGTTGATGTCTCCGGTCATAAAAGAGGACTCGGACTGTTTCCTTACGGTGTCATTCCACATTCGACGGATGCGGCTCTGCAAGAACAAACCACATGCAAGAACACGTCAGTATATTCCCGCTGCGAGAGCTGCCAGGAAAGCAAAACGGTGCGCACTTACCTACCTTTTTAAACACAGCAACAACAAGAGAGATTTTCCGCTTTTTTCATTTAGAATTTAAGTCATGAAACAAGTCAGCAGGGGGGGATAAGTAACCTCCAATTAAAGCTGAGCTCTAGTTCCGGGATAGACAGAGTCGATGATAAAGTCATCTGTCAAGCTCTCCGAATCACTGTCTTGGGTTGCAAAGGCTCCATCAGAGAGAGTTCATCCTGGTTAATTATGACAGAGTCCCACGGGCAGGTGCACAAGCTAAGGGTCTGAATATCCCTCCATAGAGCTCAACAATTTCTTATCGTGCACCAGAGTGGCTCGACAGAGGATTTCAGATTAATCCACATTGATGTATTAAAATCTGGTGATACCGAGAGCCAAAAAAAAAACCCCTCCTTAAGCCAACATCTGTAATCATCTGGTGATTTATTCGTGAGGCTTTCACTTCTCCCGTCTTTTTCGTGGTTTAACAACATGTTTCATCTGCCCGCTTTTATTGTAGTCTCTCCCACTTCATTGCTTCACCCTCCGCCACTCCACCAACAACAGTGTCAAGGTTTCGCCTACAGTACAGCTCCCTGGAGCAGCCTCCGTCTGTATGTGAGTTACAGGGTCAGAGCTCTATAAATCTACCTAATCAATAGGGGTCAACTGCAACCTTTTAATTAAATAAAGCTTCTTCATTCTGATGACTTAACTGCACTTAACCTCACTCGTCTGAGCACAGGATTGCTTTGCATTTTGGATGTGTTTTATCGCCAGATGACTTTCATACAGTTATCACGACTCAACTTTAAGTTTTGTTGCAGTCTGTGTGGCCAAAGGCTCTAACTGATAGAAATGATGGTGGGAAATGAATTGTCCCATTATGTTATGGACCGAAATGATCCATTAATAGTAAAAGTACGAATGACTCTAACTGGAGTGTCGTCTCTACAGTACAACCCTTTAGCAGAAAGTACTATTGACAGCCTATAAAACAAAGTATTATAGAAAAGCAGGGCAGCTATAATAGTGAAAGAAGCAATGCTTTTAAGGCTAATTTTCCCCATATACGTTTAGCACCTCACAGACAGGTGTCAGCTAATTAGGCCATCGCCACTGCCATCACCATTAACTCAATTTGGAGAGGATGTTCCTGATTTTGTTCGGAATTTTCCGAAACTGCAAAGATGTGTAAATTAAGATAACACTTCTAATCTCTAACCCTAACCCGATAAAAGCTTCAAAATACATTCTGAATCAGCTAAAGATGACACACCAACAGGAGTATACATATTCCTGACACAGCTCAATAACACATTGTATAATATGGTGTCCCCAGAGCGGAAGATGGGTTGAAAATTAAACAGCTACTTTCTCCATTTTATTTTCATTTCTTCCTTTCTTTTTTTGGACAGACAAAAAAACTTGAGGCTTTCGCAGCCGACGGGTTCAAATGTACTTCGCTGATTATAGATTCATTAAGACGCCTCAGAGTTAGCGCTAAACAGCCGCATCTTTCCGAGTGTTTCCATTCTAGTCTGGCTCAAATTGGGGAAGCTGCACATGAGGTTACAGTCTGCTTATCGGAGCGCTGTGTATAATTGAATGCTTTGATCTGTATGCAGAATCCAGCTCATATCGTGGGATGCCCCGTGCATGCTCGTCTCTAAGGACTATTTATAATTGAACACTGCAAGGAAATCACTCTCTTTGCAATATGATGTTCAATTATGGCGTATCGTGG
Source organism: Craterocephalus stercusmuscarum (assembly GCA_037177115.1). Taxonomy (NCBI): domain Eukaryota; kingdom Metazoa; phylum Chordata; class Actinopteri; order Atheriniformes; family Atherinidae; genus Craterocephalus; species Craterocephalus stercusmuscarum. Next base: position 8,029,663 of record JBBDHI010000005.1, on the reverse strand, counting down.
CAATTCATCCTATATTTCGTGTTAGAGTGGGAGGAATCCATTAGCAATTCACATTACAAGGAGACTAACCATTTGTGCAAAGGATTCACAAATTTTGGTAAAGATATTTAAATCTGGAAAGAAAAATAATTTCAAAGAATCTGGGGCTAATATGCAGCCCAGACCTGCGTCAATGAAAATGAACAACTGTCTAACATTTTGTGCATTTAATATGCTTAGGTTAGCATCGTTTTTATGCTATCACTTTCAAAAAATGGACATACTCCCTTTTTGAGACTAGCATATTTGAGTCATGCATATACGATACTGAAAGTTTTATTTACTGTATAATAACTTCCCTTATGGGGATTAATAAAGTACTTTTTATCTAATAAGGATCATCTTTCCCTGCTTAGCTTCACTATGCATCAGGGAAGTATGTTAATATTGCACTTTGAGATGTGATTCAGTGTTAACAGGATAAGCAATCGTATCTTCTTGTTTGCAAAGAAAAAAAAAAGCCAGATATTTTTTAATAACCCTGCAAAGAAATTCCCATTTATGGAGAAAGCAGGAAACATGGGAAATAGGTTTTCAACCTGTGACCCTGCAGAGTAGCGTCCTGGAGCACGAGAGGCATTGCCTTTCACCGAGCCAACAGAGCTGTCCATACTTTTACCACTGCAGCAGTGAGTGCGCAGACACTTTCCGTACTCCTTGCGCACCTATATGAAACAGACACACACAGATTGCTGCTTTTAGAGGCGATTTTCTTCTTAAAAAGAACAGCTTCTAATGCAGAAGTACTCTAACATATTGTAAACACAGAGTAAAACTATTTACTGATGAATGTACATGTTAAAGATTTATGGTTAAATAATAAATCTATACCTTTTTCTGAAGCACACAGTGGAAGATGAAAATAAACATTCCCTGGAAGGAGTTGAAGATGGTGAAGAGGTAAGCCATGACCACTGTGCTCTCATTGACATACATTAGGCCGAAGGCCCAGGTCAGGCCCAGGAGACACAGCAGGGCGATGGCCCCAATCACCCATGATCTAGAGTGGGAGCAAACAATCACACATAAAAACATAAAAATGAACATTTGAAAACAGCTTATGTGTTTAAGATACCTAAAAATGGAACTGAACTTGGGTGAGAAGTTTAGGTTAGATCAAGATATTTACGATGATGGCTGGCTAACTTTAGTATAGAGGTATTATGGGTTGTTTTCTGAGAGGATGAAAAAACACACAAAAAAAAAAAATGAAAAGGGGAACTAAAGTGACAATGGAGTCATTCTATTTTGTTAGTTCCTTTTCGTGTTATTGCACTCTTTCAAACATCGACTACCTGAAAAGCCACAGACGATTCCAGAAAAGCCCATGTACATTTACAACACTGGCTTGTGCAAAACTGCGAAAGGTAAATAAATCATATTTAGCATGAGGACATTACACGTTGGATTATCTTGCCTAAGGCTTTGAGATAAGGGCTTTGTTAATTCTTACTGAAGCTCACAGTTTAACTGAGATAAATGTCCTTGAGAACACCGCCCGCTGTGAATGGAGCAATGCTTTCTTTTACTGTGTAGACGAGTGTTTTCTTCACCTACGCTCTTTTGGCATTTGGGTGACACTCTGTGGAGCAGAGTCAAGATTAATACCATCAGTGTCCCTCATTCTTGAATTTCAGCAGATCAAATCCTTTTTACACCCTTCTGGAGATTCAGCACTAATGTTTTTCTTCCCAGAGCCTTTGATTTAAATGGCACACAATGTTGCAGTTTAATTATGCATGTCAGAATAATATGGTTACCTTGAATAAACATGGGGAAAACATCAACAGACTGATTTGTATGTCAAGCTTCTTAACTCGCGTCAAGAACCGGTGATATGAAGAGTAGTTTCTGTGTTCATGAAGTAAAAATCAGCAGAAATATCAAGCGATGCGGGTATTCTAAGAAAATGCCATTTGTCAACAACCTGAGGGGGTAATTGGTCATAGGTGGTCATAAAGTGTACCTATTATAGTTGAATTTCATGCCAGTTTAACAGCAAATGCATGTTATTTCTCCTACTAATTTAACCTTTTGGCTGAAGCTTGATGTGGTAAAAATAGCATATCCTCAAATATCCTAGAACTAGAAGTATATGACAGACACAGATTTGTATCTAATTCTCACCATGTCTTGCCATTTTATGATACAATGTTTTATATTTGTACCTAAAGAAAATCTGGAATAGTGAACACCACCATTCCAGATCATTTCTACAGCCATATGTTTATATGTGAGACACCAAATCCATGACTTTCTCTGGGAATCACTGTAATAAGGTGTCCAAAACTTCCATTTTTTCCATATTGATGTTTATGCTCATTCTTGGTGTTTTACATTATGATAATGTTATAAACCAAATAAATCATCTTGAAAAACCAAGAACACGTGAACACATCCAGGTATGTTCTCGGGTAATCTTCCAAAGATAAATAGTTCTCCTTGAAAGACAATACCTCCAGTTTGGGATCCGACTGATCACTTTAATTCACATTTACTGTTGTTCCTTCATACAGAAAGAGTTACAGATAACAGGTGTTAAAAACACATCCACATTCCAGTAATAATATCTCTATACCGTGTGGTGTGCAGATGCAGGTGCCATTTAAAAATCATCTTGCAAGTGACATATGTGTGATGAGGAAGCCTATGTCTAAGGCTGGAGTGCACTAAAGCAGCCTTCAGCAGGACTGAGTGCTCCACTATTAATCATGTTAATGATTCATTGGGGAAACTAGATGGATTTAGGTGTTGATTTGTTCAGACGGTGGAGGAAATGAAAGATGGCATTATGGAAAAAAAAAAGGACCCTTCCAAGTTTGCCTTACTTGATCTCAGGCTCATAATCCTGATAGCTGAGCGACATGACAGGAACAAAAAAATAAAGAAAACAGGCAGAAATGAATCCAAACACATAAAGCAATGATGGAGGCGTCATCATAAAAACGTGAAGGCCACAAACACATTGTACTAATTAAAGACACAGAGAGAGAAACAACACATGGAGAAAGATGGTTCGCTTGGCAGCAAGGGATTACAGCTCCACCCACAACTTCCACCTCCAACATCGGGACCAGCATTCACACGTTTGGGGGAGAATTTGTTTGTGATTTACAGGTGCTGCAGTTATCTCAGTACGCGCGAGGATCTCGCTGCTCTCATAAACGCTGGCAGCCTTTTGAATCTAAGCCGTTATAAATGGGCCAGGTGTACAGCGAAATAAATGATTTATGAATTTTCCAAGGCGAACATTAAACATGATTTTCCCAGGGCTGTCTTAATGACCCGGTGGGAGAGGTACTTCATCAAGGCGACTGCCCCCAGATTGGACACGGAAATACAAGCAGTGAGGGCCAAAAAGAACAAAATACTGTCCTCTAAGAAGTGGCAGTTTTGTTTTTGAGGGATGGTGGCTGATAAGCGAGGTCAAGAGACACACCTTCCAGAAGACAGGATGTGAAGAGGCGATGTGACTCATAGAGGTACAAAGTAGATTTTCTTTTGGATTTATCAGATACAAACTTGGGGAGAATTTTGATGATTGTATGGTTTACGCCTGGAAGAAAACCTCAGAGACCGGATAACGGTTAGAGAAAAGCCTAATGGGTGCCTTTCATGAATTTTATCCTGTCAAGACATTTGCCTGAAAGCTACAAATGTAACAACACTTAGAGATAATATGCTCATATTCTCCGCTTCATTTAGTCAAGACAGTTTATGCAAAATGCATGTCATGAAATGATCATTTTAATTAAATGTGTATTTTAACCTGACTTATAGAGAGCATGTGGGTTAGGTTTTGTTTAATTTTTTTTTTTTTTTTTTTGTGGTGGTGGTGGGGGCAAGATGGAGCTTGAATGTAAAAACAAACCTCAATTTTGTTCAATTTATTTAGCAATTTTGTGCCATTTCTGCAAATATCGTGATACATTTTTCTAAAATATCTTCAATGCTGCCTCGACAGGTATGTAGCCATGGTTTAGTGCTCTTAATTTGCATGTGTTCTTCACAAAACTCATTTACTCATTAATCTTTATTACTAACCTCTGGGCCATAATAGAGCAGGGAGCCTTGAATGTCAAAAGCATAATTTCTGAAACATGGATTTCAGAAATATTTTTTTTTAAATAATATATTTTTTTATTTAAATGAACCAGTCGCATTAGAATGAAAACAAATGACAGCATATATCAGCCAAATAAAAGAAACCTCCATCTTGGTTGAAGGTTCTCTCTTTAGCTGACATTTGGTCAAATTATCACATTAAAACAAAAACTAACAATCAATATTTCTTAGCATCTTAAACATGACGTAACTGATTATTATTTTGTTGGTTTTGAAAACTTTCTGAGAAAAGAAAACCTAATTTTTCACCTTCTTGACTACCTGACTAAACTCAAATTTCTATGCATTTGTGACAGCAATAATTGATTTTTTAAACCCGAGGTCACTAATTGGGGGACTTCGTGAACAGATGATGCTATATTGTAAATTTAGAATTGGAAATTCGTTTTTGTTCTGCTTCCCCTTCTCAGAGTACGCCTTGGCACAGATGACAGTCATATTGTACAATGATTTGATGAATTTCTAGAGAAACAGCTGCTTCATATTCATCCTGAACGTCATTTTTTAGGCAAGCCAAAACTGATTTCACTTGTGCTATTTGCAATCTTCATTTATTTTTTTACTGGTAGCACAATTACTGAAATACAACCTAATGGTGTTCCCTTTACTGGGACTGTTAAAGTATTCAAATAGGCTTTGCAGTTGCAAAGATATATTCATTTCTTTATGGCTTTGCAATTTTTGAGTAGAGGCATAGAAAAGGCACATGGCTAAATTTGGTACAAACAATACACAGTTCATATTTTAGCAAAACAATATATCTAGATGGCACAAATTCTGTGCCAACTCTTGGCATCCATGTTCACGTTAGAAAGTCAGAAATAGTATCTTATAAGTTTGGCTTCTTGAACTCAACTATCCACTCTTACTGTATGGATATGCTATATACTATATTTTTATATATGCATCAGAGTGTTTGAGAGAAGCTTTATTGTCCTAATTGTTGAGTGGGGATGTTTAAAATCATCAGTTTTAGGCAGAAAACTACTTCAGACTGTGGCATCAAATTACCCGTTTCCTACCAAATTACGTAATTTGCTGAGGTTCTATTCCGTGCAGTGTCACAGATCATTTATGTATGAGACGACAGTTGGTCAATTCAACTGTTTTTTAAAGCTGCATAAAGTCATTTCATCGGCTGTTTCTCAAAAGAGAAGAAGTGCTGTGATCAGCCCAATGGGGTGTTAATTATCTAACCAAAGGTATGCTTAAAATGCTAATCGGTGAAAAGTGTTTAAGGCATCAATGGCGCAAAGTTTTTAATGCCAGCAGAGACTTTTTTTTCTTTGTTAGCCTCATAGCTTTAGAACATTTTATGTGAATGTTTTCTTTTCTTATTTTTCATCTCCATAGGAATGAAGCTATAAAATTCACCCCTAAAAATGTTCAGTGTGTTTTGTTTTATTCTAAATATGCTGCTTTCAGAGGCAAAATCTGGGATTTAACGTCACGGTGGTGCAAACGTGCAGCAATCCATGAATCACAGGGCAGTGGCGGCTGCTGTCTCCATTATGGGGTAAGAAGGGGGGGGGGGACATCACATACAATATCAATTCTACTCAACACCTTCTACTGAGAAATGTTGCATCTTACCAGTGCCATTCTACAATAACACATCCATCATAATAACGGTAGCTAAAATGAAGAGGGTGAAAAAAGAAAATATGCAAGGTGAAAAACATGGAGATTTTTAAGATAAACATGGCATGAGATAAAAAGGCAGGATGTGAATGCTAATGAAAAGCAGGGAGACAGAAGGAGACGCGCGGTGAATGGGATGAAACAATCCATTTTAAAACAAGGCAGAAGGATCCAATCTGAACAAAGGACTTGACATGAAATCATAAAGAGGAAGCAAAACAGAAGAGAGATAAAATAAATGGAGACACACATCAGCAGCTAAATCGACTTAATTAGCCAGTGCTATCAGTGTCATCAAGCCAGTTTAAATTAAAAGTCATCTGGAAGAGAAGCTCATATGAAAAGCAAAGCAGAGGATCTGAAAAGACAAAGTATGATTAGTCATAGGTTGTTTTGTGCATCTGTCAAAGAACAGCAGTTCAATAAGTGTGACAACAATCAATGGCAAGAACTGGTTTGCGTCTTGTTATTTTTACGATCAACCAGTCACCTGTTGACAGAAGCGGCCAACAATGCTCCAGCCAATTTTCTGAATGTGCTTGTGCAGTAGCGACTCAAAAACTATAAGAGATGAATGAGGGCTGACAAAAGCTGTGCACATTCAACATTTTTCCTCCCAAACAGCTATCGGAGACATTGCAACTGTTTTGAAGTCAGTAAAACTTGGAGTCAATAGGTCAGCTGCCTTGTACATTCAAGGGGGTTGCAGTGTTATAAATCACATGACACCAAGAACCCAAGAAGTCAATGTTTTTTTCCACAGAACAAACTACACAATGTATCTTGCTGTTTCAGAGAAGCTAGCATACAGAGACCGACTAAACAAAAGCCTACCAAAAGGAATTACTTGTAAGATGACAAATTGTTCTGCATTTTTCTCTCTACTCAACAGTTTTTTGACTATTCCCAACAGACATCAAAGCTAAGTTTTCTAAGAAATATGGTGGGATAATGTGTAATTCGCAGCACTCATGTAATTCATAATATATGGTATGTGCATATTTATTTGTACTTATGTCTCAGAGAGGCTATACCATACACGTACATTTTTTCCAGAATCTACTGTTACAGCATTTTTTCCCTCCCAAGCAGAACACATAGGATACTGTCACAGTCCAGACATAATTTCTACAGAACCTGGAGGCTTGAGCCACAAAATTAATGAGTGTTCTGGCTGCATAAAAATATAAAACTAAAAGAGGAGTTATGTTCAATTGGGATGACATCATAGAAAGCTGGACTGAGATTATAAAGAATTTAGAACGAGGGACTGAGCAACAGCAGTGGCTGCAGTTTGTTTGAACAGCAAGACATTCATATAGATATTTTTTTTTCTATAAAACTATATATATAAAACTATATAC
>JBBDHI010000005.1:7925660-7939930 GCA_037177115.1 Craterocephalus stercusmuscarum | reverse complement strand
TTTGCATTTTACACAACTGTATCCTTGTTATGGTCATTGAACATTTTTTTTATAGATATATTTTAATTTCAGTCAAATATCTTCATGCAAATGTGCTTCTGATCCTTAATAAAAGTGCATTCAGCACTAAAGGCTGTAAATTTGAAGCAATCTCTTTGTTTACTTGACCAAAACAATGTATACTGAGATAAATATATATCGTGATTAAAGGGAAAATTATCAAGAAGTATGTTAGTGCATAAAATACAATGCTACTTATTTTATCTACTTTCCTCCACATACATGTGCTAAGCAGCTAACAGCAAAGACCTTTAGCTCCCGCTAGCTCCAACGCTGTCATGTGAGCGGCGGCTGTATGGATTTTGATTTGAATAATTAATGCTTCCCAATTTCACACTAATGGTTGAGAGGTATCAGAATGGTATCATTAGCCACTAATAGAGATTCATGGTAAAATGGCAGCAATATTTTTCGCAATACCCTATTCCCCTCCCCATGCACTTTTTTTCCCCTCCCTCCCTCTGTCTCAACGAAGGAGTCGCAGAATGAAAACCCCTCAACTCCATCCCATCAGCTTTTTAATTAATGACACAGATTACAGGGCTTCGAATAGCATGTGCCTAAGGATGGGGGAGGTTTTGACGGGCGACCATCTCTCTTTCTCTAAATTCCCTCTTCAGTCTCTCTCTCTTTTTTTTCCCCCTGGTCGTATCATTCTCCTCAGTCAGCAAGCACAAGTCTGCCATACCGTCATTACAGGTTCCATACTGTATCTCAGCGGACCTCTTTTTCTTTCAGCCACTTGTCTGCTCTCTTTGTGCTCCCTTGTGCTACTTATTCAATCTCCACCCTGTAGCGTCTCCTTTCTGACTCCATTGCTTTTGTGCTCCCTCCTGCAGGGAAGCGCCTATGCTATCTTATAACCTTGAAAATGCAGGATGCTGTCTGTGAGCATGCTTTTTTTTTTTTTCCTGTGTGCGTCTGCGTGTGTGTTTTCCTCTCTTTGAGGGACAGGTGCAAGGACTTGGCGGTCGCCCAGCCTACTTTCCACGTGGGACTGACCAACAGAGAGCAAGACAGACACAAGGCAAGTGGAATCCAGAAAAAAAAACACAATTAAATACATTTCAGGGGTGTATAGAAGCAACTGGAGCAGAAATAACTTTCTAGGACCTTAAACTTACAGAGAAATACAAAGAGATGAAGGGAAATGTAGATGAAAAGCGATAAGAACAAGTGCTCCATATGGAGCATGGTTGTACACCCTTGACCAAAAAAGAAAAGTAAGAAAAAAAAAAAAAGAAGGAAAGAAAAAGAGCTGTGCTTAGCTGGGTGATTATTAAAAAGGGAGAACCCCTTAGGAGACTGATCTCTAATTAGCGCTGTATCCTCGACACTTGGCACCCCAACAAGTCTTTCTGAAATTAGCGCCTGGGTGCATTTGTGTCTGTGGCAGCTTGAGGAAACGCTAGAATGAAATACTTGCTTGTGCTACATGAATGGTAGCATTTACTGACATTTCTATAGCTTGTAAAACATTTGCTCAGATTTTTTTGTATATCCAAGAGAAAGCAGGGAGGATCCTGGATGTGTGTTCCGCAAGTAATAGAGCAGCTGCTGGAACACCAGAACCTGATAGATTACACCCGCTTATTTAGCTATTAGTGGGGGAAAACAGTTTCCACAAGTCCAGATTCACCCCTTTATCACAGCCATTTATCCACTTTTGGTAATCACAGCTTAACCATGCACTTGTATTGCCTCTCAACTGGGAAAACATCTTTTTTTTTTTCTTTAGGGCTGTTAATCATGTCTGCAACAACTGCTATCTTTTTATCTGAAAAACGTTTGTTGTTGATGTTGTATAAACATCAGCTAATTTTCTTAATCGTAATTAAATCGTAAGTAAACTTACTAAATACAAGGTATTACAATCATATATGTATGATATCCCCGGTGACACTTTATATCCCCAAAATGTAAGAGTGTAAAGGATAACTTATTTACAAGCTTATTTTGCATGCAGAAATAAACTCAGGACAAATGTCAGGAAAATTGTCTTTGACTGATTAGCTCTCTGGTCTAATAAAACCAAGTGGTGTTGAATTAAACACAATTGAAAAACATAAGGAGTCCCATTTACGACCAGATATAACTTGTAAAGATCTTGTTTCTTTAAAATGAGCAACCGCTAAGTGTGTGGGCAGTACCCTTCAAGAAATGTGACAAAATCGCACATAATATCCCTCCAAGTGCATTCACTCATGTTCACTCTGAGCATCCTGACAGTGGTAAATTACTTTAATTCTTTTTTTGTTGCGGGAGAGTACAATCATCCAGCACAACAAGAAAATATAACAAGAAATTCAAAAAAAGAATGAATACTAACAGGGGAATATTGGACAGGGTTTTGGTCATTTCTTTTTCATGGGAACCGCCCATATGTTGCTGTATTGTTCATTCCACTAAAGCATGATACTTACTAGTTATACCTTGTTGTAAAGATAACTAATCAGGCTTTTTAATAATAAATAATAATAGAAATAATGAACCAAACACAAATTTCCCTACGTTTTGTCCTAAGCTGATAATCACATTGGTACCAGATCAAATAAACCAACGTAAACCAGCCAGTGAGTTACCTGGTTCTACATTTAAAGTCTGATTGAACTGAGGTTTTAATGCAGGTCAAGTTAATGTGAAACCTTAACATCAACCTCAGAGCAAACATCAGACATAATATGTGCTATCGCTCGGTCAGTGTACCATGATTTTTCTTTCTTCTTTTTTTTTTGGTTTAATGAGCAAAGACTGCAGATCATTTAAACAGGATATTAGCTGGCCTGTCTCCGAGATATACACTACAGATCTATGCCCAGGGCAAGGAGCAAAGTCAAACAACAACTATCAAACATATTTCTTTTTTCCTGGCATGTAAAAAAATAACTTCTTTATATACTAGTAATAATCATTTCAATATTCATCATAAAAATAAACTCATTAACCTCATGATTAAGTCAAAGTTATTCTTAGAGCACCAATTTTAGTAACATTTACACAAATAATATTAATAATAATAGTTAACATCATTAAAATCAAAGTCACCATTCCCACTGTCAACATTCCGCCTGTAACCATCTCAATAAAGGACAATCAATTATACATAAGAAAATCAAATATCAGAATGATGTGATAGCTTATTAAACCAAACATCAGCAGAGCTGAGACCAGCAAACAAGCCAGGGCCCTACTCCAGAGGGTCCCATAGCAGGCCAAAAAGGTAGGATCCATCAAGGTAAGGTGGTGCTTTGACTTCCTTATTGTTGTTTTGTTTGTTTTCTAATGTTTAGTTATTACTTTTCCTTATTGGAAGAACAATGGCGGTGTACCACTTAAAACTATTAATGGCTGTGATCATGGCAGAATTCCCACCAAATGTTAAAAGAGCTTATTTAGTGGTTACATACCATTGCAACTTTCAAATTGTGAATAAGGGTAAATATTTTAAATGAATATTAATATATATGTGATGGCGACAGCAACATTTCCAACAACTGTGTAGAAAATGTAAAAAAAACAAAGCCATGTTATTCAGTCTCTAAAAGCAGTAAAGATGTTACTGATTTCAACCCGCAGAAAAATAACTGTTGGTCAATGTGATGCCAATAGCAATATTGAATTGATTTATTTTGATTTACATTGTCTCTGAATGGCATCATAGCTATTTACAAATGTATCAACTCATCCGTATCAAATCATCTTATTAGGGAGAGAGACCAACCCCTAGAAAATAGTGCCTCAACTTTCTAGATCTGACAGCCAGCCAAAGTGCTGCTGCTAAAAGCAATTGTAATGATGGTGATTGATAGTTAAGGTCAAACTGTAGTTATATTTTCCACAATTTACATAAAAAAACAGCTCGGGTCTTTTCAAGTGTCTCAGTAAAGCGTGAGAGTGTGACGGTGTCACGGTGACTGAAGCGTCTCCAGGAAAAGATGCAACTCCTAATTGGTTGGAACCGATGTAGAGAATAAACCTCAACAAACAGTAAAAGATTTCTCCAAAGCACACTGTGATACAGGATCATTGATGCAAATTAAGGCCACGGCACACCTGGTATTTGGTGTGTGTGAAATATACGACAGAAAGTCACAGTCATCAAAGCATGCTGCGTGAGCTGGGGAGTGGTCAGCTGTCACTGAGTGATGAGCTGGCATTAGAGGCCCCCTTCACACATGGGAGGAAGTGGAGCGGGTCACTCAGGTGGGAAGAGGGGGAAAAAACAGAAAAAAAAGTGTCCGAACAAGTCGGGTAATGCTCTGTGGCATTTCATTGGAGAGTGAAGAGGGTGTGGTTTTGTGATGTATCTGCTGTCACAGAGTTGACTCCCATGCTAGATTTTAATGAACGTAGATTGAAAAGCTCAAGGGCAAAACCCACCGAACTTCCAAACAATCCGCTCAGAAGATTTACTGATAACATCGGACGGGGTTAGCTCCTCTTCAAGAAGCTTAAAAGTGACTATAAGATTATCCAAGTCGGAGAGGACTGACTCGGTCTTTGGAAGGTAGAATGCTGATTATTATTGAACACTGAGCTACAGTAGGATACAAAATCAAATATATTTGTTTATTGGGTCTAAAAGACTTGGAACAATATTTCACATTCTATCTGGACTACAACATCACCAAGACCATTCAAAACCACCAGCACCCACTATTTGGCAGACAGTTATGCTGTTTACTGTACACTGATGTGGCCCCCGCAGCCTCCACCAACCACTGCTTTGTCCCGGTGTGTTGTGTCCGTCTGTTTATGCAGAGCAGGAACCTTCTGAAAATCAATGTTGCTTAGTCAGGCCTGATCGCTTTTGAACCTTTTCCCGCATAAAAATGAAATATAAAAATCTTAATGGGGGCCTACTATAAATGATGGGACTCGCAGGTTTCAGATATTTCTGTTTTAGCCTCCCAGGCAGAGCTTAGAGGTTCGTTTTAGGCATTGCTGGTGAAGATTCAAAATGAGATGTGTGGATGTGAGACACATGTACACTACTGGAGGCAGTCATAATGTGAAAGAATAGGCTATGCTAACAAGTTGGATAGCTCGCATTACTACTTTAATCAATGGCCGCTGCCTCTGTCAGAGCTTGCTGTCATGACCATACGTTTTGTTATGGACTCGTGATTTAAGCATAATAAGCACCAATGACTGAGGTTCCCAACATGCAGTTAGACCCTGTCAAGCCAATCAGCATCACTTTAAGACGAAATTAACGTAGAAGGGTGGTGTTAGTTATTTTATTTTCCATCTCATCAGTCATTGTGCCGCAGTGATTTAGGGACCGAACATGGAGAAAATAGAAAGGCCCAAAAGAAAGATTAAGGTAATTGCCATATTACATAAGGGGGCAAATGGATAAGAATTGATCCTACAGTAGGTTTCAGAAATTAAAACAGACAAATGCTCATTTCTCTTCTTAGGAGACAAAGGAGTCGTAGATCTCAGGATGCTTACCAGATCAACGGGTTTATGTACATTTAAAAGTGAGCTATAATTCTTGGCTCCCGGAAGAGGAATTCATCTTCAGCTGGGCCTGTGTTATGTGACATTACAACATCACAACACTGTGGTGTACCACACTGTTCACATAAAATCCATGAAGTCCCATTCTGGTTACACAGGTGGAGCTCACTTTAGGTGTGACCACTTCAGAATGGAGCCTGTAATCACCCCTCATTATGCCCACATTGCATTGTGAGTGATAACCAAGTGAAAAGCATCAATTTCATGGTTTTACCTGCCAGCAGAAGAGCACAGAGGCTGGTAGCAGGTGCTGAGCAAAACTTGCCAAAACAATCTGCTCCCACTATTCAAACAGGGCCACCTAAACCGGTTAGGTGTGTTATTATTAGCTAAACAAATTAAAACCAAATTAGGTTAGTCCGCAAATAAAATGAAAACATGGTGAATTATATGAGCACTTTCTATGAAGCGTGAGCTCCGGATTACGCTGTTCTGTACAAATCTTAGAATTGATTGCATGATTATGCACTCTGGCTTAGCTTTCTAAGTGTGAGCAATAGCTGACAGGGCTGAGCTGGATCCCACTGCGCAAGACAGGATTTTACATTGTCCTTATTAGCTACAAACAGTGGGGGGGACTATTGGCTTATGTATAGCAACAGACACCAGCAGGTTCTCCTTCTTTGTTCTTCCACTCTCTCACTTCTACTCCACCTCTTGTGCCACATACACTCAAGTGTCAGCTCTGAAAAGCGGATGGAACAAAAGCCGATTCCTGAAAGGGCATGTAAATATACACCACCTCATCTTTTTAACCACTCGCTTGGACTGAATCACTTCTTTGCCATGGAAACTACAAAGGGAGGTAAAATTAATTAGTAAAGGAAGCTGCTGCGTTGGGAAGGAGGACAGTTACAGTAACCGTAGGCTCTCAGCGACTGAAAGAAATAAATGAGAGAAAAAAAAAAAGGAGGAACTTCTGCAACAGCAGAGCACAGCAACGCCGCTCTTAGAGCACTGTCGTATGTGACAGGTCTGAGAGTTTGAGGGGCCGCCAAGGGGATCTAAGTGCTTCATTACTGGTGGGGAAGAACACTGGCTGAGTAGGAAGGAGACACACTTGTGTTGACCTCTTATCAGCTCGACCTTTGGGAGGAGCTGTTAAAGTGAAAGTTACACTGAAAGAAAGATGGAACAAGTGAGGGAGAAAGGCTTTAATAAGCCACTAAGAGAATAGACATGCATCTCTCCGCCGAACCGTGGAAAGTCAAGGTGAGAGGGCGGGGCGGAGACAGATGTCAGCGACTGAAGCACAGTCGTGTTTATGAGTCATCATCAAGGGTCAGCACATCAGTTCGGCCCAAAGGTGGCCGAACTAATTTGTAAAGTGCATGGGGGAGCATGCACAAACTGGCACTGGCGCAAAGATAAAAGAATCCACTGGCGGTTGAAACGATGACAGCGCCCTGATGTTCGCACGTCATTTCGGCATGAAGAGGGTTTATACTACAAACCTATTCATTTTAGATTTCATTCATCGCATGGGGACTGTCTCAAAAGCAATACACATCAGTTCCTTCTTGTTTTACCTCTCTCATTGTTCAACGTGATACTAGTCCCTCACAAAGAAATTCACAGCTCATATCAAATAATTATTCAGACAGCAGCTCAAATTGAAATATGATGGATTGCCTTGTAGGCTGACACTGCCACAGAGCCTAGGCAAACACCGGCACTCTTACCAGTAATTGTAATTTCTTTTCTTTTTTTCCTTTCCATTACAACTGATGGAGCTGATCGAATCGCAAATTAATGAAATCAATATTGTATCTACGGTATGTGTCTATCGATTTAGCATACTCCCTCAGCCATTATTAATGGCGCATCTGATTGTACAATCACGCTGGCTTATGAAGATGTGGAGAGGAGAGTGGCAATTCACCCTAAAAGAGAAAGAAAGAGGCTTCCTTAGCACGAATACAGATAAAAGCTGCAGGTGAAGGTAGTCGAGAAGAGGGGATGGAAAGGGTAGATGGAGTTGCGGAGCGAGGGAACAGCGAATAAAGGGATATGGCAAAAGGGGGAGGGGGGCACTTAAAGGACAAAATGTGAGTTAAAGTAAGAAAGACTTGGAGTGGAAAAAGAGAGTATTTGAACTGAGCTGGAGAGCTGGTCAGTGAGATAGAGACTCAAGACTCCACTGAAGTCATGGGTAGCTGCCTCTCTTCTTAAAAGACAGAAATCCATTGGATGGTCTCAAGACTTTGGTAAGGAGACTTGTGCTAAAAACTAAACCGCTATGTCATCGGCCATACTTCATATAAACAGTTACGTTATAGAAAATAAAGATTTAATCACATCCTGCCTCAAGTTCCAATGATTGAGTTTACACGTTCAAATTTGACTGGCCTCTTCTATATTAATACACAGGCCATGTTTTTTTTTCCCCCACACAATGCTAACTAAACAGATCTTTAGTTAAGCCACACACACAGTGACCTCATGTCCCTCCCTAATGGGGCTCTAACAGGAGGTCTGAATATTATAGCAATTAAACTGCCAGACTATTCTCCAACATTATGGGACATGCTTTCATTTCAACTTTTAAACTGTTTGCTTAATTGCATTTATTAGTGGAGTTTGCTTCTCGGGAAAAGGCTATAAGGCAAGTTTGGATGGAAACACCCGTTTTCCCATGTGTATGGAAGAATTCCTAAAACCCTTCAGCTCTTGGGACAGAAAATCCTAGCCTTTGCGTTGATTTTCTTTTCTTACTGGAGTCCTGATGTCTGACTATGTGCCTCAATATAATCTTAGAACGGTTACATTTGGAGAGAAAGTATATGATAATATTATAACAATGGAAAACAGAAGGGTTAAAACTGGAACATTTGCAACAGTGTCTAGTCAAGTAAAATAACTTAGACCTCTTGGTATACGTTGAAACAATCAGAAACCAATTTCAGTCAATTGGTCCATGTAACTGGGATAAAAACTGGCTAGAAAAACCAAGCCTTCACCTTTTTCATGGTTTCCTGGCTAATGATTACAATGCTGACAATATAACATGGGGTGTGTCTCAGTCAGTGCGATAGCGCACTTTCAAACACTACAATTAGGTGTATATTGTGTTCACAGACATTTAAGCTACTTGTAGAAAAAAGATTGCTAACATAGAGGAAGGGGCAAGAATTATTCCCATGTAGTACATTTTGGACGATAAATGTTAGCAGCTTTTCACCGGTAAATAGCAGACGTAAGTAAGTTATAAATGTTACAAATTAAAGTTTGTGGACGTTTATTTGGCAGATTTTTGGGGGGAGCTGGACAGTCGCAGTTGAATGCCACCACTATCTGTAAGTACAAAAACGTCAATTCTCCATTTGGTCAACACTTATCTATATAAGTTTGCACTACAGATGCAAGGACGCAGAACGGTGCACTTAAATATTGAGACAAAGTCATGCATTATTTAAAGAAAAATGGATCAATGGCATTAGTACATCTGGGAGTGGTGACTACATACAGGGCAGTAATCACCATCTGACTAGCCAAAAAATGCATATATTCATCCACTATTATTCACATCAATATTAGCTCATTTACATAACATCAGTTCCCCATCTTAGAGAATATATACGTTTAATGTATGTTTCAGCAAATAATAATCCAATTAATTGCAATGAAACAATCCAAATGATCACATCAGCATCCTGACATTGAAAAATGATGGCAATGGCCATATTGGACTGTAATAGTGCTTTTCCATCTCATTGTACAGCTTAATTCACATCTCACTCAACTGTTTTTTACTACCAGTTGATTCCTACTATAGAAAGTACTGTTTCTAAGTGGCAAAGATTGGCTGATTATAATGTTATCACATGTGAAGCTGCACAGATGAGGAGAACCAGTGCCAAATGTATGTGTGCAGTGAGGGTAGAAAGAATGGGGAAGTTCACAACTATTTCTAAGAGAACGTGTTCTGAACATAAAGTGTGTGTGACACACAGATCACCCTCCCTCAGTGGTTTTGCAACGCATATCTATAAATCAGTTAACTCTGATTAGGAGTTTGAGAACAAGGAATAGTGCCAATTCTGTAGGAGTTCAGCTGGAGAACATGCTTTCTAGATGGCTACATGTGATTAATCCATGTGTCTGACCACTGGTCTGCTGTGTTTTTATTCTTATTTTAGTGCTGGATAAGCTCACATGGAAAAGCAACAAAAATGCCACATCAATAAAGGCATTAAGCAAAACCTCTGGAAAAAAAATCTCTGCAAATGGAACAAAAATGTTGTTTTTTTCAAACAGGATATACCACAGGACATCTGCATGAGTACATATTAGGACACAAGGTTGGAGATCACAGCAGAGCATGAAGGGAAATGTTATGCACCAAAATAGGCGGACTGATCAAAGCTGTCCACTGCAGACTCTGCTGCTGGGTCACTGTTTTACACTGACACCTTGAAAGAGACGGGGGGCTAAAACAGTACAATGTGCATATATTGCAGGGAGTCGGGAATAAAAGAGCCATTTGCCAGCATTGGATTACAGGTAAGAAGGGCTCTCACATCAAATCATGAAAGCTGCTGTATGGCAGACTTCTAAGGGAGCCATGTAAGGGCATCAAATGTTAGGAAGATGGGTATGATTTAAATTTGAATTACTAGAATTTGCTTCCATCCAGCAGCTGCAGCCCACACACTTAAACACCCAGGAATGTTCTGCATAGTTCCAAATATTTCTGTGTTACTTCTGAGGAGGCCAAAGGATTTTTGCTGGCACACTAACAAAGCCTTTGATGGTTCACTGAAAAGTCTTAATAGAATAATACAAAAAGGTTATAAGGAAAATTCCATGTCCCTTCCTCTGACCTCACCTGGATTTCCTCACCACAGGCTCATCCTGTCACCCCATACTGATCTTTCCCTTTCCTTCCTGCATGTTTCCACTTAAGTTCTGTGCATACAGGCGGTGTTTTTCCCACCTGCTGCAGTAATTAAATCATTCATATTTACCCCCTTTGGAGATGGCTCAGTAGTCGGATCATTTCCAGCGAGCTGTACTGAACCGAAAATAAAAAATACCAAGCATGTTTCATTTTGATGAAAGTCAAGCGGCCTCTCTTGCTGCGATGCCTGTGAGACTCGACATGCTCATACATGATTCCTAAAAGGTATTAAAGTGCTGTGAACTTTTCAGTTTTATCTTTCCGTCGCAGTATCATATGTAACTACTGTATATATTCACATTCATCTGTAATGGTTTTCCTGTTAAAGCACTTTGTAACCGATTTTCAATATATTTATACTGTGGAATTACCAGCCTGCACACCAACGATTTAATTCAAATGAACTAATATTCAGTGTAGGTACAGTAGGTGTACAGACTGAGGATTTTTTTAATTTCTTTTTTTTTTTACTTTGTGTCAGCTAGCACTTTCACATCAAAGGAATTACTGAATAAATCACAACAGCACTGCACCAACTAATAACATTCATCCACTCAAGTAAAATGATTTCTTCTTTTTTGGATGTGTGCACAAATTACTGTCAATAATTACTTTTTTCCCCCTCACACAAAAATTGCAGCCATCATCACAACACATCCACTGGTGGGATCTGATCTGTCTAAGGGCCTGGATGACACATTTTGAGATATTTTTGAACATTTTGGAGCTGTACTAGCACATTAATAACTGAGTTGCGGATGAGTCACCGTTGTTAGAAGGAAATGAGAGTGCTTTGGAGCATTAGGAAGTGCCTAAGTCTGTGTGAAGACTGGGGAATACTTACTATAGGGTACACATTCATATTGGACCTCCAGATATTTGTAGGTTCCCGGGCATGGGTCAGGAAACACATCTGGTCCAGCCACAACTGCACACTGGGTCCTGTTATTACATCTAGAGGAGATGAGAGGAGAGAAAGTGCATTTTGTTAAGAAAATCTATGTATATATCAACATTAAGGAACATTAGTTGGATGTTTAGCACGTGGTTATTGAAGATGAAAGTATTAATTCCTTAGCAGAGATTATCACAACTACAAAGCCCCACAAAACACAGTCTATTGCTTCAGATATGCAAGATCATTAAAGATAGACACTTTATCTCTTTGTTCCACCCCACATGTGTTTAAGCTTAAAATGAGGAAGATTGGATGCCCAGCTTGTGGAGCTTAAACCATCCTAGCAGTTAGGTAGGTTGGAGGGAGCATCGTGATGATCTAATCCTCCAAAAAATACTTTACAGGATAATCCCAGGAGGTTGACTCATAAAGAAAATATTCAATGCAGCTCAACAATTTGGCTTGTGTTGCTGCATCTGTACCATGTCGGCTCAGCATCGCTGATTGAACAATTAATTTTGAAAGATACATCTTGCTTATCTGAGAAAACCCGCCAACATCCAAAGGTTGAAGGTGAGAAACAGGCCAAAATTCTTGGAAGCTTATGTCCAGGTCTGATAAATGGTTACAAGAAAAAGAATATGCCAGTTTTTACACCAGTATAAAAGGTTGAAGAAGTTTCATACAAGGGCTGAACAATTTTTCAAAAGTGTCATTATTCCAACACTGACGTGCAATATCCATATAGCAAAGATAGCTGCAATATCACAATGATGTTTTGACTTAAGATAGGACAAGAATGTGTTTCAGTGATTGCTACTTTATACTGGAATGGATTTTCTAGTTTTGTACATATTCTCTGGTTAAAAATAAATAAATGTAAAAATAAAATGCCACCTTTGATGTCGCATTTGAAGTTTTTGTTTATTTATTATAAGACACATTATCACTGCAAAATTGAGCAGGGATATGGCTTAATGAATGTTTTCCTAATATTGTGCCCCTAATATTCTGCCTTGCTTCATACACCTATTGTATATAAATGTCAGATCTGAATTTATAAGCATTAAGCATGAATGAAACCAGAACTGTGCTTTGTGACATGCATAAAGTTACAAAGTTCTCCTCTTTTTAAGGTTCCCGCAGTGCTGGCACAGACAAATTCATCTCTCTTTGCTGGAAGTCATGAGACCAACACCAGACTATGCACAGGTTGCATTGTTATTACTGTATGATGGATGGCTGTGGTGGTGGTGGAGAGGAAGTGGGGGTGGACACAATCAACTGAGTGCGAAATCAGCTCCAACGTGAAATGTAGGTCTTCATTAAAAAACACAATTACGGTGCCTGTGGTGTTATCATGTGCCATTCTGTTTTTGGCAGTCATCAATCAAAGCCCCATTTCATATGCACAGCTCGCCTCTCGCCTCATATAATAGCAACACTTATCTCACAACATTAACTCTTAAGCGTTTCGACAGGTATTGATCTGCCGGGGCTCTGTATTTGCTTGCAAAATGGAAAACAGCACGTGAATGTTGGCCCATGTTCTGGTTGTGCCTGGTCTAAATGGGACCTCCTGCAGCAAGTGCCTGTATAAGATCACAGCACACCAAATCTGCACCCATTCACAACAACTAGTTTTGTAATATAGAAAAGATATTCATACCCCAGCACGACTGTTCACAGTCCAAGTCTTGTGAAGGTCAAAACGGGGTCGGACACAATGATTCATATGCCACAATTAAAGGATTCTCTACACCTTAATTAACATTGATTGGCGCCGACTAATCAATCGGAGCAGTGAGGGACAAGCAAAAAAGGGACCCATCTCATTTCAAGCCAACCCAGTAATAAGTTATGGTCTGCCGACTTTCTCCCATGTGAGCTTTATGGGTTCACGAACCCGCCTTCATCATCCCTCTCTCTCTTTCTCTCTCTCTTTCTCTCTCACCCCAGTCCGCTGTCTGAGGTGCTGTCCCTGCCTACGAAGAGTTCATTCGTAGGCTGTAAATGCCAGTCAAATAAATATGGGGTCAGGCCTACGAAACCCAGAAACAATTATCGAGGCGGCCCCCTCTCTTCTCTACATCCTCTTTCTCACTACGATTTCTAGATTACTGTAGAGCTGGGGGTTTGTAATCAGGAGGTGAGAACACAGGCTAAGATTGGATGACATATTGAACTATGGGTAGTGCAGAATGGAGAGATGGAACCAGATCATCGTTAAAGTGGAGACGCAAACACTTTAATGAAATGGACTGCAACTATTTTTCTTTGTTCCTTTGTGTTTGGAAAAAAAGAAGTAAATATTGTCTTGTTTGTCGCCTTTAAAAAAAAAAACCTCATCAGCATATTCTACAAGTACCAATGCAGCCCAAAAAGCTATGCTAACATCATTAATTCATGCTAGAATTTTCATCATTCAGTGTATTGTAAACATCTCTTAAACGGATTAAACATCAGGATATTCATTTAATGTGGATTCTATGCTTAATCTCAACCTAAGTTGATCCATGTCTAAATAACCCTGTGCATTTTTTATCATTACATCCGCACACAAACACAGAAACCCTGTGATTGGATTTCCTATCATGTCTTGAAGGCATCTGCCCCAAAATAGCTGGAGAATAAGACAGACAAATAACCACAACTAAATGCATTAAATACAAATCAATGGCAAATTAGAAGGGTTGGAAGAGGTAGAACCCTCTCATACCAAGTGTATTGGAACTCCTCTCATTTTAGTTATTGTTTTTGCCACCTTGTGGCCAATAGTGGTATTGCAGCTATTTTAAGCTGTTAGTTAAAGGCACTATACCTGATATTATTTTAATCTTTCTAAGAAAAATGGTTTTCTACGTGGTATAGTATGTGGTAAAAGGG
>JBBDHI010000005.1:7900082-7911011 GCA_037177115.1 Craterocephalus stercusmuscarum | reverse complement strand
AGCCAAATGCCGATTGATCGCGGGTTAACTCGGCTTTGAAAAACCCGTGTGGACACGCTAATTTCAGTGGGAAAGCGGCTCTAGAGAGAGCACAGCATGCAGAAAGGCGCAGCATGGAGTCAGAACCATGTGGCGAGCCCTTAAAGCCGCACTACAGAAGTTTCTGACCTTAAAACTCTGTGGCTCTGTGCTTCCACACTAACATTCGTTATACATATTCATGTGCAGAACCCCTAGGCTGAGAAATCACACTTCATAACTTTTTTCACAGCACCGTGTCACACGCTGGCAACTGGATATCAACACTCTGGCTTTTTTGGATGCTCACCATCACCATTCAAAAAAACCCAAAAGAACATTATTAGAAGCGAGGAACAGAAAGGCAGAAAGCGGGACAGCTGGACCCAAGCATCAACATTAGACAGACTTTTGCCGGCTGGAGAGAGCCCAGAGAAAAGTCAGGATGCAGGATGGATGCTGCATTAGTATCTGGGAGGGAGCATTCTCTTGTGCTACTTTAACTTTATTTTTAATTTTCGAAAAAGTGCCCAACAAAATACAAGTTTGGGTAATATTTTTTTTGTACACTTTGTTGATTACTTTCAGTAAAACGTTGCTACTGATTTAGCTCAAAAGGTATTGAGCTAAATCATTGACAATTCACATCCCTCCAGCAAAAAAGAAAAGAAATAACATCCCTATGTCAATAATAATGATGTTTTATAGTTCTGTTCTATGGTTCCACAGTCTTTAAAGTCTTGTTCATAAACTTTTAATAGTTGGCTTTGAAAAAAGATCCGGGGATTTCATAATCATACGTCCATCTATTCCTTTCCCCCACAGGCAGTTTTCTTATTTTTTTCATTTTCACAACAAACTTTCCAGCCACTGGAGAATTTTAAAAAGGCCATAGTTTTATCCTTTTAAATGTACATTTGCTGCACTGTCTGAGTCATGCAGTGACAAAGATATACCCAGCATTCATCATGTTACAACATTTGACAAATATGTGAAAATAACAGCAAATAAAATATAGACTTGACAAATATGTTAATTGAATAGCAAATATACTACTGACTGATATAATAAAAATCTCTACTAAGAAGTTAAACAATCCTTTGCACTTTAAAAAAGGCAACAAATTGTGAAATGTTCATGGTCACACAATCAAATAACAGATTTGAACATACTCCGATTGCAATATCTAGTCTTTGTTTTAATTTAGTTAATCATAAAGACAGTAAAATCGTTTGGCTTTAATCAGTATAATGGGGAGAATTACAGAGACATCCGATCAATCTAACATCAATATCCAGAAAAATCTTTGAAGAAGACTGATTTTATGAAACGCTAAATGGCTCTCACTCACTTTATGTTATAAGTGAGTTTACCGTAGCCCCACTCAATAAAGAGATATAATTAGCTGCAGAAAGGTCAGATACATCATACAATGTCATTTAATGAGTCCATGTTGAATAACTTATTAGTCTGTCAAAGAACTATTATTAATAGTGATGATCAGACTAATTTAAATCCTGTCATTCACTCAAGAGATGAGGAATGTCTAATTAGATTTGTACCTTGCTGTAACTCTAAATGCAGCACCTCTTAAGATACAGGAACTTACTGCAGAGTATTCCTGCTGGAAATTTGTTAAGTCCAAGTGGTGCATATGCGATGAATATTCAGCAGCTTGAATGAGATCAAAGTGAATTATGTAATCATGCTATGAAACATTGATCACCAGAGAGGGTCATCAGTTTTTCAGCTTAAAGATTGATGCATTATGTTTAAGTTTCCTATTTTGTTTGAACCACACAGGTGGGCTGAGCACCCGGAGAGGAAATCTGGCGATAACTGCATCATTTTATACACTTTAGGAGTTACTAGTATTCATCATGAACGGCAGAAATGTAATGAAAAACCAAAATCTAAGTTATATGAAGTATTTCTTTCATCCCTCACTTAAATACAACCAAATAACTGTGGGTTAAAAAATAAAAAGAGCAGGCTAACTGTGTGCAGCTATCAGAGAACTACAAGGGAAACTCCCTAGCTCTCCCGTCTTGCTCCCTCCAATTCACCTGGTCGAGGTTAGAGGCCATGTGTCATACATCTAGATCCCACTTTTCCTGCCCTTGCAAGTACAACAGGCTGAGAGTCAAGACTGGGAGAACTCCTTCATGCCCATCCTATTAAAAAAAAGTGACATAACAAAGACATAAAGTAAAATAGAAACGTTAAAGTGAAACAGAAGAAACTGAATCATCAGAGGAGGAGTGATAAGGACAGAAGCAAGGATTCTGAGTCAAACAGTAATTGAGAGGACAGGGAAAGAGACAGAAAGACGGGGAGATAGTAGGATTAAGGTTGGTGGAGAGTGTCTTGTAATGCTGAGCTGAGCAACGACAAGAGGCTTTCCCATCCAAGCAGGTTGAGCCATCTATCAGTTCAGTGGGACTGCACTAACTCATTGCAGCTTAAACTGACAAAGATGGCTCATTTTTGAGCAATTTCAGAAGGCAACTGAGCTAACTGACAAAAATATCCCCAAAACATCACCCCAGCACATGCCTTAGATATGCAAGGCAAATCCAGACTTGTGCACCAGCTGAGAGAAGCCAGCTCTGACAACAGCTTATACAAAAATAAAACCATTAATCAACAGTTTTGGAGATGCTGTAAAAACAGAAACAATAGAGTAATTCAATAGACTTTAACAGGAGACATGAGTTATTGACGTGTGTGCAAGACTCCAAACTTTGTTATGGATGTGATGATGGGAAGATAAGGGTCTTAAAACCAGGTGCAAAGTTGCACACTGACAAACCAGAATGACAAAGAATGAATAAATTCAATGGTTGGATGAAGTAGCATCTGGAGAGGGGGGGAGAAGCCGGGGTGATTAATCATGATCTCACCGAGTCTGCCTTCATACATTTTAAAGAGTACTGTAAACAGCAGTGCATGAAAATGATTTTGTTGTTCTGAAGGGTCAGGATGGGAACGCCTGGTTATATAGCACCAAAAAGGCAGGTAATGTGCTTCGTGTTTGATGAGGCGACACAATAACAACATCTCAATTAACTTTGCAGTGGGGTTAAATTAGATGTGTTACATTCAGTCAGAAACACTTACTTTTATATGCAACAATGCTGCCAAAAAAAAAAAAAAATCATGCAGTTTGTTTTGAGCTGGTTACAAGATGCATAAACTGACAATTGACCAAATTAATCCTGTTTAATAGACTTTTTAAAAAGACAAACTGCTTACTCAACCCCTATCAAATTCAATCCAAACTTTCATTGTAATAACACTGTTATTCAATATTATACTGACATTTAATTTCTTAAATTGAGATGATTATAAACCCCATGCTTGTATCTCCGGAATAGATCAAATAAAGACAACAGTGAGACGTGCATGCCACTCACAACATTGGGTTTCAGGATCAGCACAGGAAGAGAAGACTGGGCACTAAAAGTCCTGAGATCTTTCAGTGATGAAGAGAAAAAGATGCAAGACTTGAGAGTTTACACATCAAACCATATGTCCAAGAAAAAATCCTGTCTTAGGTGGAGAATGCCAGCTTGGGACAGAGCTTGAATGGCTTTTTGTTTTCTAACTTTTTTTCTTTTTCCAAGGGTTTTATGAGCGATATGCCATCATTAAATGAATTACAATAATAATCCAAGGTGCAGACTCTGAAAAAGACAGGAATGGAGCCACTATGACTTCAGCCACTAAAAAGCCATAAGTAAATATGGATTTTACTGAAAACGGCATAAACCATATGCTCTCATTTGGTTGCAGGATGTCAACCACCATAAATCTCACTGCAAAACTAAACATTGTGTTCTATCCAAACAGACTTAAAAAAAAAAGCAAATGGAGCAGTAAACCAAGTAAATCAAGGCAAAAGTTGGCTTGATGCAGTACAGGCCAGGAAGTTCAAGGCACTTCTGTAGTTGTTTGAGTTTTAAGATAAGGAGGTGACATCTTTACAGACAGTATTTGGTCCAACGGCCAAAAGTTGTACTACTTCTGTGAGTGTGTTCCACTATAATCAAATACCTTCTATTTTAACAATTTACAAGCACATATCAACACAACTAGAAACGTCTATTTATTTACTTTGTAGACATTACATTACATTTCCAAGCTCAGATATGTTTTTGGCCACTTTACTTTTTATTCACAATTTTCATCTTGTGGCCAATTTAGATCTTACTTTGGACAAAATGCTGTGTTAATTAAGCCTTGGAACCCTGAGGGTGTTTTGGTATTTTTTGCAACACCACATTCAGTTTAATATTAGATGTTCAGAGCCGTTTTGTCTCCACTATCACTGAAACGTTTCTTGCATTAGCTCTTTTTGCTCTCTGCCATTAATAGACTGACACATGGTGCAGCACATGAACTGTGATGCACTGGCTGAAATAGGTGAATAGGTGGCGGAAACATTTGTTTTGTTTATTTCAAGGACAAAAATGTGGTGAACTTGAAACACACTGAAATTATAGTGAAAAATCAACAACAAAACATATTCATACTGCTCACTTTTAATTAATGAATCCTCAAACATCTGGCTTATGATTGGCTGGTTAAGAGAAAACATCCTGGGGGACAGCGGAGAGCTTAAGGGGGCCCCTCATATTCCACCAGTATGTTTCGTGTCTTTTACCTGGTTGTTGCTTTCTTAGAATTTCTCCTTTGACAATGTAGCCCCATGGTTAAATATAATCATTATAACAGGAAAATCTCAGTATGCCTCATTCCCTTAACGTAATAATGTTTAACGTCAGAGGCCTTGGCCATCCAATTAAGTGGAAAATAGTTGTTGGATTTCTGAAAAAAATACCTGTGGCTTTCCAACTCACCAACCAGGAAACTCACCAGCCTAACAAATAACTCAAGGGAATCAGTCACAGAGGTTTATTTCTCCAGCTTCAATTGCAAGAAAAGAGGTGCAGAATTACTTATAGTGTCAATGTCAATAAAAATTTGCCTTTCATATTAAAGGCAAAGTATACTGACTCAGGGCAGGTTTCCAGCAACATACGACTGCTTGTTACTTGAGAAAATGTATCTAAAATATAATGATACCTGGGCAGTGAAGCTGCAAATAAAGTATTTGTTTAAACTGAAGTTTTACCTTTATTACCTTAATAACCTTGTCTCTCAGATGTTTCCCTGCTCAAGTGGACCTGATTCAAATTAAATGGATCCAACAGCTTGTGTGTCTGTGATTCTACACTTTGACACATCAATTTAACTCCTGGAGGATCAGAATTTTAGATCCCTGCCTTACATTAACAATCAAAATGACTTTAATGGAAAAATCTTCACAAATGTTTTAAACTTAGAGAAGCTGCGTTAAATTTCTCGTATGCGTATTTACCCCCTTCCTTTTCACCCTCCTTTCGCCTCACCAATATTTTTGCTATTACTTTATTATTTAAATTATCTCAATGTCTGAATTATTTCATCCAACTAGTTATTCCAATATCAGTACCAGAACAGATGAGCTATGTCTGGAGAAATGCCTTAAGAGGAAAGTTGAATTTACCACAAAGTGTTTAGCTGAGGAGATAAAAAAGATTTTTTTGGAATTAATCCCACCCAAAGGATGTTGTTTTTATCTTTTTGGATAAATGATGAATATCCAGGAGATTGATTCAAGGTCAGTGAAACTTGCATGTCCTTTCTATGTTGTAATGGGGTGAAAAAGGGAACCTGACTTATAAAGCAAGAGGGAAAGAGGGAGAGTGAGAGGTAGACATCAAATGTGGATGCCGGTTACTCCCAACTGCCAATTAAAAAAGAAAGGAAAGCCAAACGAACAAGGATGAAAAGACTATGGAGTGCAGAGAAGGGCAAATATCTGATAGAGGGAAGGAAAAAGCCGAGTCGACTCCCTGCACTCTGACTAACCACCTGCTCCCGTCTGAATTAGCCCTTTCTTTACTGTTTGGACCCATCCAAATGAAACTCACTCCCATAGCTGACAAATGGACTGAGAACGCCTACTTATACTTTTTTTTCCAACACATTATAAGACCCCTTGCTTTATGAGCTACCACTGTGACAGCTATTAATCTGAGAGGAAAAAAAATTCCCATGACCAGTTCAAGGCTTCCTGAGGGGGGGGGGAATCAGAAAACATCCAAACTTCAGGACTCTCTTGCAGAGCTCTCTGCTTGTACAGCTATAATAGAGTCTATGGGGTATTCAGCTTAGTATCCAAAAACGGACACCGTTACGGCAGATTCAAGCCACTGGCTTGGTCGGTGTCAATCCGCTCCCGCTTTTATCTTCATCTCTCGAGAGAAGGTAATTCACTCTATATGGGTTGATGTTCTTAAACTTTTCCTATTTCCTGACACAAGCTTCCTTTTTCCCTTCTAATCACTGCTGAGTCTTGTACGGCCACGTCTGGGAGACACCAGCTGACTCGATAGGCTGCCAGCTTGAAATTTATAGCAGCTAATTGGCCAAAATTGAATGCGGCAGGTTCTTAACAAAGACGATTGGAACAGGGATGGAAGCAGGAAAAGCTGAAAAATGAGACAGGATAATGAATGTCAGGTGATGTCATCCAATGCGGGAGAAGAATAGAATCGGGCGGAAATAAATCTCCTTGATTTAAAAACTCCTCATGAAAAGAGGGTTATGCAAGGGCAGAAGGCAAACACGCACAGATGGGAAGGCAGTTTAAATTCCCACAGTAATCCGAAGAACTTTTTGCTTTATGCGTGTGCTTCAGCACAAAAGAGAAATCTTAATCTTCTCTCTATGTCAAAGATCTTATCAATAACCTTTTCATATTAATACTGGCTGCAAAATCTCCCAGCATTGTGTTTGCTCATGCAATTACATCAGGCTGTTGTCCCACGCTGTGCTCATCGGTCATGTTTTTGTTCTGTAATTGTCAGGTGCTCAACATGCAATTGCATTGCGGGGGGAAAAAAAGCCGCTCCGACTAACGCTGAGACAGACAAGTGAAACCAAAATGAACAGAAGAAAGTGTGAAGAGTAAGCTCAGATTCAATAGTTTCAAACCAAAAGAGTAGCTCATACCTACAATATATTTAATTATTCAGGTTTGTTGTATGTTTTTTTTTAATTTAAGTCTAAAGTCAGACGTGTTATATTTGGATTTCCACCATGTAATCCATGTATGAATTCATTCTTCTGACATCTGCATGTTTGGCGTGTTGAATGTTGATCCAAATCTTGACTTTAAACAAGAGAGGCTGCTTGACATGCATGAACAATGACCGTTGCATGCGCTGAGAATTGTAATTGCTCTCAGTTTAACTGACAGTTGTCCACCTGCGGCATGAACCAGTCAGAAATACTGATGACTGTTTTATATTTCATAAATATATTATTTTTTGCTTTTATTAAAAGCCTTTTCTTAAAAGAGCTGCCTCTCTAGATACAGTGATGCTCTCAGTTAAAATTTGAATTCTAAATTACTGGATCTTGCATTTTCTATCATCCTGACAGGATCATTCACTAGAGCCTCCAGGTCACTTTTTCCAACCCCCCACTTCGTATGCAAACTTTCTAAAATGTTAAAAATGCAGAGTCCAAGGGAGAACAATGATTAAATCAAGATTATTTTCTAATTAGACCTGAAACATATTTTTCACAGACAGCATTTTGCATTCTGTAAGACACAAGGTGCAATGTAGCAGAGGGACCAATGTTTGACAACTTTTGGAAACATTCTGATCCACACTCAAGGCCACTTGGTAAACGTTATACACCAAATTGTCTTTATCAACTCCCAAAACATATTCAAGAAGACGAACAGTGGAAAAATGGTGCGTTCAATTAGGAAGTTGGATTTTCTAAGTTCCCAGCTGGAGATACAACAAGAACACCCCTTAAAATTGGATATTGGCCTCAGAAAGTCATGGAAGACACATTAGCTCTGACTTCACCTATCAAAGATGGCTGCTAATTCCCAGATCTGACTTGAGCCTCAAATCGCACTATAACTGTGCGAATGCAACAGTTTATTCCTCTAAAGGGGGGAATGGTAAAACAAATTAGAGAACAACATGGCGTATGGTATTCTGACTGTTGAATAAAAGTTAAGTTTTCTTATTGTCACAGCGGAAACCTTGATGCCGAAAACGGAGCCAAAGATGGAGGAAAACTGGGTGAAGAAGGTCACCATTCAGCCGAAACATTAAAACAACAGACAGGTAACACTGCTGTGTTCTGCTGGGAAAACTGGTATTTTACCCAACATAAATGGTACTGACATTTGCCAACAACCTCAACATTTTAGCAGACTGGCTGCTTCTCTACAATGCAACAGAACTTGCCCAAAGTCACCCTCCACTACCCTAAAAGCTGATGGGAGGTGAGGACATACAGTGGTGCCAAGTCTGTGTTTGTATATCACTTACAGTGAGCTTGTAAACCTAATCCTGATTTATCCCACACTGAGCACTGGTCTTTTTAAATTGGATAAATCAGGAGCTGCAATTCAAAAACTTAAGTGGAGAAAAAGCATTTGTATTTCCAGTGTCCGTTCATTTTTTACAGTTGCTTGGCCTACAACAAGGTTCCCCTCCCACTTAAAAAACCGACAGCTGTGGCATCCTGTCTTAGATAAGGGGATTTTAATAAAGATAGAAAAAGAAAAACCCAAGGGAGAGACTCTCGGCTTAATCCTACTCCTGCTGAAACAAATATCTCCTGAAATCCTTCAACGAGGTCAAAAGCTCGGGATAATGAGAACCAGCGCGTATGGGAAACATCCCCGTCAAAGGAGAAGGAATCCTCCCATCTGCTTACTACTCCTTATCCCTCAATCATCCTTGTCCTTCCATCATCACGTGTATCCGGCAGGAGAGGAGTCATTTATTCCGTGCATCGAAACCCGAGAGCAGTGAGGCAAACAATGGCCAGGGGGCATTTGTTTTCCACATAATCATCATTAACAGGAAGGTTGTCAAATGTCAGCTGTCATGTGGCCAGCAGGTTCAAATCACAGGTTGGATTCATTTAGTTTTATCTTCCTCATGAGACTCTTCAAGCTGTGATATCTATTAACCTTTACCAGAAATGTCATGCGCACAAACACGGAATGCTTGTGAAGAAAAATATGTTTTTGTACTTCTTTGTTCATTGAAATGACAATTGTGATGACACAGCAATAGGGAGGACCCCTGGGGATACTGAAAAAAAAAAGGAATAAAGAAATGAAGTCAAAAAGATGGTCCGGACAGATAAGGACGGGGAGGTGCACATGCATTTCTTTGGATGTGTATGAGCTGAAAGAAAGGGAGTAGCAACATCCTGACCTGCTTCTCTCCTTCAGGGGTCATGCACAAACCTGCCACAATGCTATCAGCTGTCCCTTAAGGTGGCTGCTGAGGTCTGCTGAGATATAAGGTGATATATAGCTTTGATATAGCCTGTAATTACTGGCCGTGAAGGCCACACTGCCTTGGGGGAAAAAGACAAGGGGAACACAAAAAAGGGAGGAGAGAGACACTAAGGCTCTGATGAGAAAAGGGTCACTGTTGTTTGATAGCACTAGTGCCTGTCCACCACCTTTTGCTATTTTACACATGCGGAAGTGGCACCAGATCTAGACATGTTGGAAAAAGAAGGATTCCACAGACTCCTAAGCTCCCAAACAATGAGCTCCAAAAATATCCCACCAGGGAGAAGCGATGATTGCAAAAAATCACAGGCTGCAGCGTGCGTGAACACACTATGCAAATGATGTCAAATTGGGCTAAATTAATCATAGGTAGCTGGTTTCAATTACAGCATCATTAGCCTACAGCCTATAATAGACATGTTTATCCAGTGGCTTCTGCACATCCACAGTGTTCAAAGCACAAAGAGGCAAACAGCGATGGAAAGACATCCATTCATTTGATCCCGCCATAGCATGGAGCAAGACAACCTTCATTTCAAGATGCATTACAACAGGATTCCCAAGCTCAGTGGCATGCCATTACTCAGATACAGGGTGCCATTAGCTCTCATTTAAGAGGCCGTAATGGAACCAAGCAACTTACCAAAGTAGCCTTTTATATACCTTTGTGAGAGAGCTGCACTGGAACAGGTAGAGTTTGGGTTTGAAGGAGGAATGTCAATGCTGTGCTCTTAGTGGCCGACAAAGCAGGCAGATTGAGCTGCCTAAATGTGTATTGTCAGCTCGCATGAGGCAGCGCCAGTGATGGATACAAGCCTGGCATACAGAGTCAGCCAGTAGCAACATGGCTCATCTTCAGACGCAATGTGAATGCTAACTGTGAGGCTTGCCAGACAACACGACTTAACCTGTGCCAGCAGGACAGGCAGGTGGTATACAGGGTAGTGGGGGTAAATGCAGCAGAGTCCCGAAGAGGGGATTAGTATTAGGACATTCAAAAGCATGCTAATTAGTTTTTAGTACTCAGATGATTACAACTGGTGGTAAACCACTTATCTATTGTCAAATTAAATTTTTTTCTGCCTTAGCTTTTTCTCTATTTATAATATGAATTATTTAGAAATCCCTAATTAATCAATGATTCAAGTGATATGTCAACTGATATTACACTCCCTGTAAAATATATGGTAGTTTGTGGACCCCCCCAAAATTTTGTGTTTCTATTTTAGATTTTTCAGCATCTTTTCAACAAGCCACAAAACTAACTTTTCCTTTCCTTTGCCAAATTCAAACAGAAGCATTGAGCTGATCTGGAAGTTAAGAACTCACCAATCAGCGCAGACGAAATGTTGAAGAAAACAGCCTTCCTAATATATATTGTTATAGCTCCTCTTTTTTTAAGCACTTCAAATAATGTAGTGCCATATCCAATCTAGTAATACAAGAAAACTTCATTGAAAAAAATTCAAATGATGATTGCATACAGAAGAAGCAATGTTTCATTTAATGCTCTCTTT
>JBBDHI010000005.1:7832217-7846031 GCA_037177115.1 Craterocephalus stercusmuscarum | reverse complement strand
TTCCAAAGTGTCAATCAGCACGGGGGTGAGTAAACAAATGAAGGCACATCATTCTGAGGGCGGAGTATTCCTTTAAGTAAGGGTTAATGCCCGACAAGGTGACCATTATCATTAATTAACGACGAATAGGCCGATGCGAAGCAGATAACAAAACCAGCAGCTTATTTCACACTTTCAGACTAGAACTAAAATCCACATGGTTTTTCATTGTGCTGCAGGTTTACACTTTGTAACACTTCACAATATCTCCCGCTTCACTTATTCCCTCTCTGCAACAGGGCAGCTCTGTGTCGCCTAGCTTCAGCTAGCATAAACATAACGTGTATCTCTGAGTTCAGTGTGGCAGCAGCAGCATTAACATCAGACTGACAACCTTTCACTTAGACTTACTGAAAATAAAATCCAATCCATTGATATTTCTTCAACCCTTTCCTGTCCGACATTCCGGTCTTCTGCATGAAACTAGCGTGAACCCAGCAGTCTCAGACAGGAACAATCTGCATGAATTAGAAATGGTCCGTGGTGTTCATATTTATAATTTTCCAGAGCCAAATTTTTCTTATGCTGTTACAAAAACCAACCATCGCACGTCCTCCCCAATTTCCTTGATATTGTGAAGAAATATGCATTTTTAAGGCGTAAAATCACCATATTCTCATTGGAATCCGCTAAGAGGAAGGGGAGCGGTTCTTCTCTTTCAGGCTCGATCACCTGACGGAGCGCCGTGAGCACACATTCATACACACTGAGCTCCCGGGACCACACAAAAGCATCACACGCATCCCACAACACTATCATATTTCACCATCATCTGCGATTTGTTGCAATTATATCTGATTCCGTACGAGCTGCAGGTGCTTTCAGAGCTGGTTATCTTGACAACACCACAACAAGAGACATTAAATAGTCTGCTCAGCCGGTACTCGTGAAAAACGTGATTTTAACAGCAAAAACAACATTAGTAATTTATCTTACATCACTTCCTTTTTTGATTGGGTATTGTATAAGCGGGATAATGCCCTCCAGCGCACGGTTGTCTCCGCTAAATCCATTAATTTATGATAATGGTCACCCCGTCGGGCATTATCTCTTACATAGCTTGGCATCAAGGTTGTACATTAAAAGAGTTAGCCTTGCTGTATCAACACATAATATTTTTTTTCCCAACTCTAATTAATACATGTTCTTATTTTTGAAATGGAGTTGTTTCTGTATCTTTAGCCTCTGGGCTACTAAAGCTTTTCATCTCTTACTATGAGCTTCTAATTTACAAAATAATGTAAATATCAGCAAATAAACGAATAGGCACATTTCCCAAAAATGCCAAATTTTCCTTTTAACTCACAAATGAGATGTCTCAAAGGACTGATGTTAGCTGGGCTTCTGTTTTGAAGAATTCCCTTCTTGGCCATCTCAATGAATACTTATTAATTGCACAGAATAAATTTATGCATGTTTTGTGAGGAGTATTTTGTTAGTTCCCTTTGTCTAAATCCACAGGCGTTCCGTTTCATTGTGGAAATGAAGAGGGAAATGGATGACTGATTTATGTAAATTCCCGTTGACTTGATGACATTTGTTATATCAATTGCAATCTAACTGAAACAATAACCACTTCCTTCTTACTGGCAGAACCCAGAGTAACACCGTTCACAAAGGCAGTGTCACTAATATGTAGATTTTATTACACAAAAAAGGAAAGCTTTCACAATCTGCATTTGCATCTGGGTCTCTTTAATTCAAGACATGATTGCTTTGTCTTAATTCTCTCAAAAAAGATGTGATCGCACAGTAAAAGGGAGAATGACTACTTAAAAGCGCACACTCACACACAAAGTCCTGCACGCATCTGCTCATCAGTGAGCCTGTTGGAAACTGTCACATGCCTGGCAGGTTCTGTAACTTGGGCAGATGGTGCAGCACAATTAGGCTCACCAAATCTTTCAATCAATCTCCTGTACCCCATATGAAAATCCCAGACCTAAGTTTCTCTTAAACCAATGTTTTGTCCAACTATAGCCCAGTCGCCTAGTTTACTTTCACATTATTGCAATTAATTTTATTCTGTGTACCTTGTTTTCCCATGCAGTAATCATTTCCTTTCTTCAAGCTACTTCACCTTTTTTTTTTGCCTCTCTTTTTGGAGGGGTATCCTATGAAGTGTCCTCTCACTGCCACTACTATCACCACCACACCCAGTTTGGCTCTGCCCTCTCATTTGGCTTGTTTAACCACTGGCCTGAATACAAGACTGTACTGTGTAGACAACAGCCGAGCACAAGTGTTTCATTCACACCCAATTACTGTGAAAAGGATTTTTCTGGCCAGAAATTCACAGAGGAGCACAATAAGAGTGTCAGAGAGGAACAAGATCCCTGGCGTTTCACGTTCTGTCCCATGTTCCAAACACAAAGGAGATGAAAAGCGATCCAGTGTATCCAACACCAGCGAGGGCCATTAGCCAGAGCCGGTTAAATAAGGATAGCGCAAACTGAGGTGCTAACAGAGACGAGAAACATCTGCTGCTTGAGCTGGGCCCTTGTTGGCCCTGAGGAGTATGCTTTTGATCAGCGGCCCCAGCTACCACCTTTCTGCAAGAGCTCAGATGAAACGCAGCCTCTCAAACAAACGAAAGGCGTAAGAGAAACACATCCACCGCAGAAGGCAAACACAGAAACACCCCAAGATTCAGATGAGGGTAAAAGCTCAGGTCTATTCAGAAAAATCTACCACATTGTCAGAGTACTTGACCTGAGTGGAGAGAAAAATTCGAACTTACTCAGTTACTTTTCCCTCTCCTGGATGAAACAATATGACACATCGTCATCTCCAGCGAAACAAAGCCAAACACCTCACTCAAGCATGGGCCCGTCGCCACCTTTGGACTGCCAATCCCCACTGTTGTATTTCCCCCACCTGTGCCGGGAAGATGATTCACTAGGCCTGCCAGACTGCATCTAGGGACTGTGTGCGCTGGGGCGTACTCACTGCCAACACAGGCAGAAGGGGTGGGGTGGGGGGGGGGCGACACCATACCTTCTCCAATGCACTGTGACCTGCAAAAAGCAGGTTGGTAAAATAATGCAGCCTGTGAGCAGATGTATCATCCGCTGTCTACTCTGTGCGTAACAATTCACCAATTCGAGTCAAGGCATCGGGCCAAATGATTACGATATGGCAGACGGGAGCAGATCTAGGTCTTTCACGGGGAGAAAAAAAAAATTTAAATTACTGTTACCCTGCATGAACACACCAGCTGCACCTAAAAAAGCAATATGAGAATTATAGGTTAAATAAGATTTTTTTTTTCCTATTCCTTTCCAAAGACAGCATGTATATATAATTTTTTGGATCTGTATTTTTAGCTATGAAGCCCACGCTCCACCTGTGCCGCTTTCCTCTCTGAATACACAAACAGAGCTGAGACAGCTTTTGTTCTGCCGATACAAAGAGAGTAGCAGTTATAATAAGACTGCATGGATTTCACTAGGAATTTACAGCTAGACTATGCTCAACAACATCCAAAACAGAGCGTTTTTGCAAAAAAGCACATTTCTTTTCTTTTCCTTGCATTCCTCACAGACAGCTTTTATTCTAATTTTGAGTTGAATCATGACTAACTGACATTTGGGTTGTGCGCTAGTCAATAATAATAAGTATGGGTCCCAAACATTAACCAGAATCATCAAAGTGGAGGGAACTAAATGGGTTTGCGTTGTACTTCAATGGTACAGAGTAAGACAGTTTCATATTTAATCTGTGCACTTCCAACTGCATTAAACAATACATCACCTGTTAAATACGAATCACAACCCTTCAAACTGTTCAGGATTTATTTAATAAATAACATTTTCTAGGAAAAATGAGGAGAAAATTCTGAAGTCTTTATGTAATGCACCACCTTCGTAAAACATTTTCAGGTTTTCATTATTCAAACCATGGATAACATCCTGAGGGTCATGTTCTAACTCCTAATTAACTACCTAGAACACAGATCATGGTCACCCGCGACCTCAACCAGGAAAGCGGACCAGTCGATGTCTCAGGGCATTGCTCCTGCTCACGACTGAAACTTGCTCACTTCCTTCCCTTAACATAGTTACTGTAGTGTGTGTCGTGGGAATACAAAAACTCGGCCATGCTTCGAGAAAGACAATCAAAATGTCTGCTTGAGGCTACACGTGTCTTTAAGATAAGTGCAAATACCTGTGCACTCAAGGGTAACCACAGTTAAATATCCCAATAGAACTCTGTTTATTTTGTGCAGGCCACTTCTCAGTCAACAAGGATTGAAGTCAGTACAAAAAAAAAGAAAGAAAAAACTCTTGACTTCATCGCTAATCTTGGATAAAGCAGCATACCTATCAGTGGCATGTTTTTACACCGTCTCTGAGATTAGTCATGTGTACACTTGCACGGCACGCACGTAGTGAAGCATCACCGTCACTTGTTGATACAAAAGAAGCAACGGTGACTAAATGTCTATGTTTGTTCAGGAAAGATCAGGCCTGCCGTCCATGCTGCAACAGAGGCCACCTGGAGTCTGGGAAAAAGGTTTATGAGGGTAAATTAGAGGATACTAAGGAATGAACGAGGCAGACATGAGTAACCAGGCCTACTACACAACTTATCTATAAGCTTATGTTACACAAAGGGAGATAAGCTAATATGGAGCAGCACAACAAGGGAACGGAGGAATGAGCAGAAATTAGGCTTGTGGGGCAGGGGAGAAAGAAAAATACCCAGGTCAGGATCTACGGGTAAGCGGTCAGTTGCGACAAAGCCGGGAAGCTTTGAATCCCTGTAGAACAGTTAACCATTGACTAGAGGACTCATAGCTGAGGCTCCATGTCCTTCATGGTTATTCTATTCCAAAGACCATGTGCACGAAGCATAGAGCCATTATTAAAGCCTCTACTTGCCCTGGGCAGTGAATGCAACACTAATCAATGAGAAAGAGCAGCATTGTGGTCCGTCTTATGGGGCAGGTGATACTATGTTAGTGTGTGTTCGCAGATGGATGAGATTATCCTGTCTATTAGTGCTGCCTTTCAGGTAGGTGGTCTGGATTGTAAAGACAAGGAATATGCTGTAATTATTACAACATGTGACAGAAAGAAAGGTAAGATATATATATAATGGCTTTAACATTATTCACATTCGATCACCGTGACTTAGAGTGACTGAGTAATCATTAACTTTATTAACTTTACCCAGAGCCAGAATAATGTGCTTGGCAGGTGTTAAAAGTTCACAGATAAGTAGACTGGACCACATCTTATCTTAAAACTTTAATTTGTACCGTTGTGGCTTCGTCAGAAGAGTTTTCATGTGATAATTGTTTAGTTTGCATTATTCAAACTGCATGCATTTTCTTTTAAAAAATGCAGAGAATCCTCATGAAAAACTGCAGCACATCAGAGTTTCTTTTAGCGTATGCAACCATTTTAATACGATCCCATTTCTTTTGCACACTACAAGCAAAAGTCGCAAAATCTTTAAAACATAATCAGGGAAATTAAAATGTGGGTAATTACAAAACATAGATTAACCAATAAGTTGACCAAAGGAGCACAATTCCTAAAATATTTTCTGTGATATGTGCATATATTTTTTAAATCTATGTATTTAACTCTCTCAGGCTGTCACCGCTTTCTTAATCTCTTCGGAAAGTTGAAAAATCATCTTAAAAATGTCACTGCTTAAAAAGTATTAGTGCAGCAGTAGAGGGGACTGATAAAAAACAAGTGTTCATTCAGCTACGTGTTACAAATTGAAATTGGCTGCTTGGGGGTATCAGCTTTAAGGATGTTAAAAAATATAACCTTTCAAAAAGAACTACATTTTGGGACGGGACTTAAATTTGAAAAGAAAAACAAGTTAGAGAAAAATCACTGAAATGGCCTTAAGAAATCCACACTGTTTTACACAACATAGTTTAATTTGTGCTCTGCTTGACATCTGTGCCCGATCTGGTATTTTGCAAGCAGTGAGGGAGAATCTCAACACTGCTTGCATGTCAGATCAGTATTTGACTTCTTCCGGTGAGTGAAAACTTGCACTAATTTCACCACAGTCCATTTTCACAATGAACCACAGACTGCAAAATTGATCTCCAGTTGTCTGGTACCTCGGTTCCATTCTGCTGTATATAAAGCAATTATCTGCAGTGCCAGGAAACAAATCCCATTGACTTGATTCCTATTTAATTATTCTACTTGAAAATCCCCCGCTGTCTTGTCTCTGAACCTTAAAGGAAAAAAAAAGGGAACTTACTTCACCCATTAAAATCTATTTTAAAATAACCTTCCTCTCAGCTTGTCTGTTTTCATCCATAAGAGCTCACTTTTTCCTCTTATTCAAAACAGAGAAAATATGGCACATATCACAGCGGTGTTTCGGTGAGGTAAAATAATCTTCTAAACATAGAGTGACAGTGAAGGCTGATTCATTTTGGAGAAAACCTGGCCTGTTGAGAGAATAGATGCTGTCAGAGCGCTGAGAGACAGTAAAACGGAAAGGAGAAAAGGGCGATGTACAGTTCCCATCAGCAAACAAAACACTCCATATTTCTTTGAAAGACAAAGTGTTAAGTTAGGCTACTCTGCACACTGTCAATAGCAATGTTTATCATCGGGCCAGCCACAGTCTATATATTGATTAAACCATCCATCACTTAAACTCTACAAGACATTATTTCTAATTAAAAAGTAAGTCATAAATTTTGCCTTTTACTGCCAAGCTGGGGCTGTAAATAAAATTCAAGGGAGGGCAGAAACAGATTGTGGCCCCTATCCGCGGTTTAGAGCCACCGTAAAAAAAAAAAGGACAGACGAGTGTGATGGCACCTTTGAGATCCTTGAACATCGCCTACAGGGCTGACAGGAGGGAGGTGCTCAGCTTTGTCCCAGATAAACAGATGCAGATCAATAATTTCTCTGCCCGCGTTTTTTTTTTTACAAGACAGGTGCTTCCCTTCAGAGGGGCTGAGAAGCCGACTATATGCGCACAAAGAACAAATATGCAAATTCAATTTTCATAAACCACATGGGCATATTTAAAGAGACAGCACTGGGTGTACTTGAGAATGATGTATAATCATAAGGGGTCATGAAAGTGTACGGAAAGCTCCATCACGCCGCCGAGTTGGCGGGCGCAGACAACAAGCCCCCCCCCCTCCCACCCCCCCGTTCTCCTGCGTCCCTATTTTCCTTTGCTAAACAACAATTTTGCTGCCAAATACGTGGTTGCAGAACATTATTTAATGATCTCCGTTGATGAAGAGGACATTAGCACACCTACGCTGCAGCCAAAGCTCCGATGTTGGACGAGTAAACGCAGGCAGCACTCTCAGTCAAAAGCAGAGGACACTTCAGGTTTGACAACTTCTGATTACCTCAGCGTGCGCACCAGTTGTCAGGAGGTGAACTCTCCTGACAGCCAGCTGCGAGTGGCAGAGTGTTGGTTACTTTTTGACGGGCACAGAAGGATGTCTGATTTCACAGGTTATAGCCAAAGGGAGGGAGGATATTGGGAGAAAATAGGGGAAGAAAAGGAAGAAGTTGCTTGTCATGTGTTTCAGAGCCATCGCTGCCAACGAAAGGAAGTGCGTGCAATCATTATTCATTTGTGTTTTCCTCTCGGCTGCCGTTTTTTTCTTTCTTCTTCCTCTTTTCTCACCTGCCGAAGCAAGAGTAGCTCTGACGACACAATGATGGACAGACTGGGGAATGATATTTGGTTAAGTGATAGCTAGGCGCAATTCTCGCCCAAGTGCGAGAGAAGTGGCCTTGGTAAAAGACAAAACGAGAGAATCACCCTCCAGGGGGAAGCAAGAACTAATGAGTGAGCTAAAAAGGACAAGATGGAGTGATCCTCTATAAAAAGACCAGAAGTAATCTCTTCCTCTCCTCCCTTCCCCCTTAATGTCCTAAGAGATCTTGGCTCCTACGTAAAGCCTGCTGCCTCTGCACATCAAAAAGACTCTGATTAGAGCGGCACACCTTGCTGGAGTTGAGGCTTCTGGAAAGGGTGCAGTAAAAGTTCAAGGCAGACTCATACAACAAAAACCAAAGAGGTAGAAATGGTTCAGGACAGTCACAATCTCTTTCAATTTAATATCTGCGGCTTTCAAAAACTGAAAAGCCTGAACTTACAATAACAAAATTTTCTTTGAAGTCCAAATAACATCAGGGTCTTCTGTTGCTTTGGATTCTTCAAATCAATTCATTTTACAAGAGACCCCACAGGTTCAAGAAGAGCTTAAATCTTATCAACATCATCAATAAATCCCCCTGGTTTGGGCAGAGGTGAGCGGTACCACAGGTGAACGGGGAAGAGAAGGAGTAAAGAGTTGACAGAGGAAGATGGATAAAGGCCACTGAGCTGTTGCTGTCAAGGGTGTCATACTATTAAGATACCAAAATTGTCAGACACATGGCAAGACACATGGCAAGGAAAATCCGAGTAACCCTTTTCAAAAGCAGAAAAAGCTCCATCCAAATTTACTGGTCTTCCTGTCAGCTAAGAGGTAATTGAGGAGTTCGCCTGAACAATCTTACTTTGGATAATAATGCTGTGCGCAGATAAATTGGGATGGGGAATAAATTGCCTCCAAATTTAAATCAAAGTGCAGTTTTTCTTTAGTCATTCATTGGAAAAGCAGCTGTGGACTGAAAAGAAAATTGATGTTGGAGGTGCTTTAGTATGAACTGCACAGAGGGCCATAAATTCATTCCTTTTTATTGATATATCCTTCATAACGCAGATACCACCGTCCCAATAGGAGGCATGTTTTGGGGAATAATCAGCTGGCAGCCCGTGACAACTGAGGCTGCTAGTGCTCAAAGGCCCCTGTACTGCGGGTTTTAACCAACCTGAGTCAGTGATTCATTGTGGAGAACAAGCTATTGGATCCATTTCATTAAAATTAGGTGTCTTAGAGGAGAAAATCATCTAACACCAGCAGGTAAGAGGTCGCCAAGGACCGGAATTGCCCAACCCATAGACTGAGTCAGTGATGTTTATAGGTTTTCAAAGTCAGTCCTCGGGAGTCACAGGTGGGTCCCTGGGAAATTCAGTTGGTCCACAATTAAAATAAATGTATTTCTTTCTAT
Source organism: Craterocephalus stercusmuscarum (assembly GCA_037177115.1). Taxonomy (NCBI): domain Eukaryota; kingdom Metazoa; phylum Chordata; class Actinopteri; order Atheriniformes; family Atherinidae; genus Craterocephalus; species Craterocephalus stercusmuscarum. The sequence goes on along the minus strand of JBBDHI010000005.1, from coordinate 7,836,915 downwards.
TTCCTATGTTCTTACATTTCTTAAATGGTAGTGTTACTCCAGTAATGGTGACACGGTATGACATGGTTATAATTAATAGACATTATCATGGCTCTTTATGAAATTAAACAAATAAAATGAACTCTAACATCGCAGGTGTGGGCACAAGAAAAACAAATTGAGAGTAATTAAAGCGACTGCTACTTGAAGTTCAGAAAATAACAATGGCTCACTCTGAAGTGTTGGCATACAGATCCTTTTTATAAAAAAAAAGACAAAAAAGCTTAAATATTGCCTATTCAGTTATTCTAATAGCAAGTAATCTAATGTGTCAATTTGTTTGAGAATAAAAATAAAAAATATTTGTCAATTTAGCAAATGTAGTTCATTTCAGGCTGCTTAAGTGACAGCCACACGAGTGTTAGATTACCTTTGTACCTTCCTTTTGCTTTCAATCTTTGCAATGAATATGTGAGTATGTGTGTGTTTAAATGATTTTTTTTCTGTAATTCTTGCTTGCTTTTTAAGCATGTAATGTTGTATATAAAGCACTCTGATTGTCTTAGACAAAATGACAACATATTTTAGCAAGGACATTTTAGCAGCTGTTGTCTTACAACAGTAAATTACACCTGAGGTCAACAAATTCTTAGTTATTAGCTGTAAACAAAGCAATATGTGCCTTTTAAATGATCTGGTTTTCTAGGACTTTCCCTGGCATCCTTGAGCCAAGCTGCTTTTTGTACTGACCGTAGTTGCCCAAGTAACAGGACACAACAACAAAGACGTGCAAAGTCAACTACCTCTGGACAGAATTCAAATGTGAGAACACTGCTGACATTGGCCAAAAGCAGTTCACTCCCTTTCCATTCAAATGACCTGTTTTGCATTAGTTTGAGAAGTCCGGGTAGGATCGCACTATGAAAACAAATGGAAGGCTCTAAGATAACAGAACCAAAACTTGGCCGGGCAATTGTCATCACAGGCCATTATGGTCAAATTAACTTGAATGGCTGGTGCTAGGAGAAACCATGTAGGGTATGCAAAGCATTGTTCACTCACATTGTCCAGCCAGGCTGAAGTTGAGCTTTGTAGTTAATCAGCTCGGTGTAGGATTTTTCCTAAATATGATGCCCATTGCTATCCTTTCAGCTTCAAGTTATCTATATTTTGTCCTAGAGGTAAATTATATTTAATCCAAAGTGACCACATATTAGGGAAAAAGAAGGTACATCAAATGAAGGTCATAATTCTATGTCAGACTGAATCAAGACTTTCATCTTCAAAGCAATCCTTAGCTTTTAATTCATTTGGCATCTTTCAGCCCTAATACAGTATCTGCTTTCTGAGTAGCACCAGTGCACGGTCACACAGCATGACATCTGAAGGAAAGCAGTGGGTTACAGGACAAGCCACTGAAATGTGTCGCTACACTGAATCAAGGCCATTATGTCTTCACTAGATTTCCACCTCGCTTCGAAAAGGCACGAGCTAGCAGCACGCACAGCTAGTGCCTGCTGCTCTCAATAATATTCAAATTCTGTTTTCACCTTGCAGCTTATGCGACCATTACTCTTATGTCAGCAACATTTATTGTGCTCTCCTCTGTCGCAAAATATGCTGGCAAACAAATTAATTGTAGAAATGGGATTATCCTGGAAACGAGCGTGTCCCTACTGGAACTGGGCTGGAATGCTATTTCCAGTTATTCCCCCTGTTCAAGCCTGTGTCCAGTACCTCTTATGAAGCAGATGGGCATTGAATGAGGCCCAGCTGTCTTAACCAGAAAGAACGGCGGCGCTTTTAATGCCCTGATCTCGCTGAATACTAAGTCCGGAAAAAACGTAAAGCAAAGTGATGCAAACAATGCAAAACCACAAGGAAGTTGTTGCTGAAAGTGGAAAGGGATGGGGGGAGGGGGGGGCAGCAGTCGCTGAGTTGAAGGGTAGATAGATGTACTCTAGCAGACTCTCTCTGCATGTACGTGTCTGAATTTGAGTGAGGGATGTCAGCAGGCAAACCTATCATCCACAGAGCCTACCAGTACACTCTGGAGGGCAAACAATCTCCCTAATTGAATTCAATCCAGCCGCACAACAGGAGGCACAGAGGCTAGTGGCTCTATTCAGAGTGGAGGGAGCTGCAGGGGGTGGTGGCGGCTGTGGAGGGAAATGTGTGTACGTGTGTGTGACACAATGATGATGAGGGGAAGGGCTTTGGCTGGCATGACAAGTAAGCGAGGAAAGGCAAAGGAGATAAGTACAAGAAGCACAGAGCAAACACAGGGCTGCAGAAGACAACAATGACACCCCGACAGGGAGAGGAGACGGAGTTCGGCGTGAGGGCTTCTGTGGCTAAGGGTGGTGTGCATGTTGTGGAGTTGAGGGAGGAGAGGGGATTGCAGAGAGTATCAGACTCATGGCATGGAGAAATGGAAGCCAGCTGCGCTTTTGCATGATTACACTAAAACATAATTTGCATCAGGGAATGAAATCCAAACACGCTTTGGTTGATGCGTATGGTTACCGAGCAAAGAAAACGAGAGAAAACATCCTTGTTGCTGGCGGCAAAAAATTAAAGGCTTACCAGAGGTGTCCCACAGATTTGCATATGAGGATGAGCACCCATCATGAATCATTTTTGTAAACATCTTATTGCACACAAAGAACAAGCCCGACTGGCATAGATGAATGCTCTTCATTACTGCCATGTGTCGGGGGTGGTGATGGGGCACATCTCGTACACTTAATCTAGGATCTATTGCGTATTCATGACTTGCAATCAGACTTTTTCAGGTCTGTTTATCAGGCCTGCACATTTTTTCATTACCTCGGTGTTAGAAGTCGTGCGGTTCTTCAGTGCTGCCGAGTACAAATCCTGTGCACCACATTCTAGGTAATGAACACATGTTCCGTCCTGGAACGAGACAGAGAGAAGAAACAGGTTAGGAAACACCAGCGGGATGCTCACGTATCAGTGACACTCAATCTTTTAAAATAAGTGTCAGGGGAGATAATTTGAAAGTCCAACAGGGGGAGACTTTAATATCTGCCAACATAACTTAAAGTCACCCTTAGAAGGCTTGTGTGCATCTGCAGCATTCTGACTTATGTATAAACCTAGAAAATATAATTACTCCTCCATGTCAAAATTGTTGCTTTCTCATGGCCATGTTACAAGCAACCTCTTTGTTTCAGTTTCTTCTGGGTCAGCCATTATTAGGTGACATCATTCATAAATTTTTCAGCCATTTTCTGGTTCCCACACTGGTGCTCGAGCCCGAAATGCTGCTATATGAAGTGCTATTCAGGTCACATCAGCTTTTAATGGCTGATTTATTAGGGCCCAACAGGGGCTTGGTGATGGGCTGCAGGACAAAGAGCCTGTTTTAAACTGCATTAACACTCTGCAGTAAATATCCCATACAACATTAGCATTTTGATGACTGCCTCCCCCAGTCACCTTTTGCGCCGTCTCGTTTCCCCCCCTCGCACACGTCTTGCTCCCTTTCTCTGCCTCTTAGCCTGTGTATCAATTCATCTTCGGAGTGTACCGCTTTCTCTTTATCAGCCTTCGTGTCACTCTACTCATTATATTTTTCACTCAACACATTAAATATATACCTCTGCTGGGCTGACACCAATCCGCTCAGGCGAATTGCTTATGTTTAATTACGGCTGAATTACTGAAGTACATACAGGTCGACTTGCAGTGATATAGAAAAGCTCCTTCCTAACCTTTGTACCCAGATTACGATGAAAACTGACTTCACGTGTTTTGTCATTAAAACTCACATGCAATCATGAAATTGATTAGCACTAGGTTTTTAATTGATGTGACTAAAGAAGGTTATGGTGTTGGATAACAAGCAGAATTGAACAAGGATGTTATAGTATGGTGTTTACTATGCTAATTAGGAAAAAAAAACTTTTCATTATATTAACAGTTGAGAGTAATTTTTTAGCCCTTAATGGTTGTGCATCAACCCATTTAAGTTCAATGTAGCCTGAGATCCACTGAATCCTGAATGGAGCCCAACACAACGGTCAGTTACACCAGCGCCCCCCCCCCCCCTAAAAAAAATATGACTGTTTTGGATTTGGCTGTCGAGGCTGATTAAGCGCCCGGGCTCTTATGTGCAGATAGGAGCTGTGGAGATGGCCCTCTAGCCCGGTGTCACAGGAGCAGACAAGCTGTAATTACTGTGGCTGACATATCGCTCTCAAAGCTTATTAACGTGGGAGATGCTGGTACCACAGACAGCATGCATACAGTCGAGGCTACTCAACTCTCTGGCCACAGAGTCCCTTTTAACCCGTGCTCCGACGCTCATGGGCTGGCCACACGCTCTACAGCTGACCCTATCTATTTTAACATTTCAGTAGTGAAATAGCCTCTTATTTATGAGCTAGTGATATGTTGAAAGGGATCATGTGGCTGTTTGTGAGTGAAAAAACATCACATTGCAATACACATGAGCCAAATATAACAGTTAATCAGCACTGAAAAGGAAGAAAGTTGTTTTACTTAAGCACTTATTTTCAACCCTGATGTATTTATGCATTTTAACTATAGCCTTTCTAGTTAATGTTATTTTACAACTATGTGATGAAGAATGCCAATTCACCTTACATTCCTTCCATGCTCTTGAATCATTAATTTCAACAGGGATAACACTGGGGAACTTTTAGGTGACTATAGTACCTCATTTACTCACAC
>JBBDHI010000005.1:7816163-7830994 GCA_037177115.1 Craterocephalus stercusmuscarum | reverse complement strand
CATAAATTTATGTAATCAGAATGTGACAAAAGTCTAGCTCTGAAACCCAGCTGATCCCATCCAGCAGGATGCAGCCAGTTTGCATGTCACACATTGATAAAATAGATGGGCAAATGTATTATATCCATTATAAGGAGAAGAGATTGCCATTCTTGTGGTCTTTTATGGAATACGTGAAGTTGTTTGCATGCATCTGCATGATGACAGTTCAGAGTTTTGCATTAAAACGCTCTCATAAAGAGGCAATTTTGAAATTACAGGAAGATAAAGGTTTGCATGTTAAGTACAGACCCGCCAAGATTCCATTATGAGACAAAAACTGAGAGTGGGATTAATTTTACATCATGTCATTAACTTTTCACTGGCTAAGGATATGCAACCACTTAAAGGAGACAGGGATGTGAAAGAATTTTGTTTAACCCCCAAGTATACTATCCAGGATCACTAGATACTGTAGCTCAATGTGAATGGCTGTCCATTGGTTAAATGCATGAGCCCACGAGGAGGTACTTTGTGTAGCGGCTTGATGTCAGTAACGCAGAGAAAATTGGCCCTTTCCTTGGTCAAATTATCCGCTGCACTTTTTTTCAGTTCCCTTGTCGAAAGGAGTGCGTTCTAAATGACAAAGTGATGAAACACAGCATGACTATCCAGCTTTCACTGCCATGAACTTACACCCAAATTTGATTTCACACTTGAAATGTGATTCATTGTGGTACAGTGTGTTGGATATTAGCAAGCACGAGTGTGGTTGTGCTACTATGGACCACATTTCTAACCATGCCTGACTCTAATGGTGGGTGTCACAAACCATTGCTTCCGGGTTAGATTTTGAGTTTCATCATCCCTTATAATGATGTTAACTTCAGAAAATAAACAAACTGAAACACAATCAGAATTGTGGGCATACATCTTGAATAAGTCTTTCTTATATTTATCTATTTACCTTTTCCATAATGCTGCAGCTGTTTCTTTCAAAGCATCTGAAGCAGTTTTTCCATTATCTCTTAGAGTATCTGTTGATATAATCTAAATAACCAGGCATGACAGACAGCCAATGCCAATTTAGTTTAATTTATGTACATAGAAGTGAATGGAAATGTGTATGAAAAAACACTTAACGCTTGATCATTGTGTTGCATCTGAACAAGCAACTGCACACCCGCACAAAAGCATACAGTGCAAAGTAATTAGAAGCACTGTGTATTGTTTCCTCCTTAAAAGTAGCATTCTGGTGCGGTTTTCTCTTCTTACAGAAGAGAAGGGGTGTGGGGGAAGGACACAGGCATTGAAATAAAAAAGAACAAAGGCAAGAATAATGAAGAAAAAGCAGAAATTATCTTTTTTATCAGAATAAAACATAGCCCGTTTTTGTTGTTGCCTGTGGATGTGGAGCCTCCTGTGGTTTCTGCAGTTGTGCTACTTACAGTAAAACTCCAGATCCCAGAATTCTATAAGAACTGCATGAGCAAGAACTATTTCCAAAACCAGTGAAGTTGAGCAACTTCATTATCTGTAATGCATTGGGGGGGGGAATCTCAATATAAAAAGGCACTACGGCATGTAAACACATCAGATATTGTTTAAAGTTGTTTTTACATTAAAGGAAGTGAAATGGAAGAGACAGTTGAACCAAACAAAACTCCAAAGAAAGGTATGATGTCCAAAAGACTCCATCAAAAATGAGCTCTGCCTGCACCATCTGCTTGTCTGAAATCTGCAGCTGTTGGTTACCTTTGCCTCAGGCTGTTTTATCTTTTTTTTTTTTTTTGTGAAAAATACTGGGGCATGAATTTGGCAAAATAAAGAGAAACAAGGTAGGCCTACAGTAACAATACCTTTTTCTGGCTCAAGATGAAGATTTGGACACCACAATACTGTTCTTCCAATTCCTGTTCATCATTGTGGGTATAAACAACCTGAAATCTGGAGACAATGGCACATACGACAAAAGCTGATGTCGCCGTATGTGTGACTGATCCAAGCTGACAGCTTGTGGTGTGTCTTTATAAAAGCATTTACTGAAGCACAGCGCTGTGGCCCGCTGAAAGCTCATCAAAGAGTGGCTTATTTTATCAGCCAAGTGGAAAATGTGCTGAGAAAGAAAGGGAGAGGCAATAGTGAGGAAGTCAGCGAGAGTAACTAAGCTATTGTGCCCAGCGCTGACCCAAACACCCGCATTACAGTAGTTGCGGCTGCTCACAACAAAAGCCCTAATCGGCGGAGCAGGGCTCAAAATTAAATGACCCTTTAGTTGTGACACTGTAGCTGACAAGCCAACCCTGTGCATGCTGGGGCCAAAGGCAATGGAGATATGGCTAATGAACAGAAAATGCACTGAAATGGTGGCATCTTTTACAAGTAGAGACAGCCTGAAGTAACCTACATTCTGGTCTGTGAAGTATGCAATATGCGCCGTTAGAACTTCCTTGCCTTCTTCCAGCTATTTCATAGATTATAAAGACTTTAAAATGAGCTGCTTCTCAGAGATAGAAATAAGAAGGCCTCATAAAGATTTCGTTTACACCCTCAGGTAGGCTGCACTTTGACTGTAGCATACCGTGACTTTTACTGAGTGTGACTACAACGCCTGTGACAGGCTTAGATGTCAAAAAGCTTGAATCACGCAGACTCTCAAGCCGCTGTGGCAAATGGGAACAGTTAATCTCGGCATCAAAGTATAACACACAAACAAGGCCTTTAGTTATGAAGGTTAAGTTTAACAAATTGCGCCGCATTGCTGCGGTTACTCAAGTACAGACACTACTCTTTCAAAAGGGAGGAAAAGCTTCATCTTAAGTCATAAGGCAGCAATTATAATGCACGGCGAGCATCCCTACCCCCAAGGGTCACATTAAATTCAGGGAAGCTGATAACAATTGACTGAGGTTGCTGGCACTTGCTGGAAGATGATGTGTAGTTATATGTCTCTCTCATTCTTTAGTCACGCTCTGTCGATTTATTTTCTCAGTATTCCTGCTTCTCTAGCGTCCCTTTTCCTCATATTCTTCTTTATTTTATCAATATCTTGATATTTTCTCCCAGATCTATCTCACTCACACTATGAGCTGGCACGCCGAACAAGATGAGATTCTGAGGGACGTACAGCCCTGAACGCTACAATCCTTCCCCAGAAGACTTTCTTATTCAATGGCCCTAATTGGCGTTAATTGGAAAGGGATGAACCCTGGGATATGAGTCTTCATGTCTCATGGAAGTGTGCGTTTATGGGAAGACAATGGCGATGTGTGCGTATTGCCTCAGGAAAAATTTATTCAGCTAAATTGTTACACAAAATATTCTTTTTGTTTGTTTCGGTTTTTATTTCAAGTGTGGGCGTATGCAGGCTGATGTGTTTGAATATTTATGTAAATATCATGATTTTTTTGTCCCCTGGCCCTACATTGCTTCTCAAGCCAGAATGGGATATCTACAAGAGGACAATCTAACCTGAAATCCAAACTCACAGCCTCTTTTCACATGCTTACATCTGTATGATTTAAAAAAGGAAATATTTGCCTTAAAAGACAAAAAACATGAAAACCATGCTTCTCTTTATTTGGAATATATGCATAACTCCAAGCACAACAGCCAACCTTGCAGCAGAACATAAAAGTCAATAGAGGGGAAAATTGCATGCGTGACACAAGTAGGACTTGACACCATTGGTCCTGCACGTTGTGTGCATGTACAAACAGCCATTTAGTATTTTTCTTTGGCGATAAAGTCCCATAGAGAGACACATTCTGTAAAGGGTTAAGGTCATGAAGAGAGTATTGAGGAGAAAACACTTCAATGCTAGAAGACCACAAAGAAGTGGAAGATTGTTGTCATCTCTGGGTCATTATGCACAAGTAGTCTAAAAGTTCATCTTTAAACAGGACTGGATATTAATCAGAATTTGATGCAACCTAACAGATCAAGGACCTGAGTTTCGTTTTGAACATGGTGATAAATGCCGGCAAGTCTGGTGGATAATGGCATGAGAGAATATGACTACATGGAAAAACTGAAACCTACAACTATTTATTTTCCACTTAAAATGATGCGGTGCTGCAGCTGCCAATTACCATAATTAGAAATCTGTAACTTAATTCTCAAATTACTAGTTAACAGTTTTGGCTTGCAAAACGATAGGAAACTGTGAAAACTAACAAAAAAATGCTCATAATTGAAAAGTGACATCTATTTCAAATCTAAATAATTAATGAATCATTAAACAGTTCAGGATGAATTTCCTCTTAACTAGGCAGTCTTTTAGAACTAACGTCAGATAAAATGTTGTGGTGAGAAAGAAAGATCGACTATGCCTTCCAACAGCCCAGCTCCGCTGCAAAGTCTGTAACTGATTGAGGGTGTGGATCAAGTTACAGGTAGTTTACCCCTGAATCCTGTTCCCATGTGTGAGTGTGTGCACCCCAACCAACCTCCCGTGCCCTTGCTCTCTCCACCCTGACGAGCGGGGAACTTGACCCTCTCAGAATTCTGAATTATACCTGCACACTGGATAAAACCCTGGAATAAGTCGAGGTAGTGAGGTGTGTTTCCAATAAACTCAACTCTGTGTGCGCCGGTGTGTGTGAATAATGTGCATGGCATATGTCTCTGTGTACATGTGTGTCTTTGCATACGGTTCACACAACCGCAAGTGTTTATTTGTTCATATCCGACTGCTTTTAGGAGTGCGCGTAGTGTTTGCGTGTGTGTGCAAGGGTTCAATAATCATGTGTGCAGCTGGGGGGGAAGAGGGGTGGGGCAATGCAGCTCTGGAGTGTCTCAGCACCCAGGGCGCCAAGGACATGGTTTGACAGGTGTGTGTGGAGGACTGAGCGGTCTGCAGAGCAGCAGCAGGCAACAGCACAATGTGCCCATTCAGGCCTGGAAGGAGACAACCGAGATATCACAGGACCCCTGTGAGGAGGGGCTGGTCATCTTGGGGCACATCAACCTTTCACTGCGACTACAAAGAAAGACATAACTATGACAGCATCAACAGTAATGGGCTGTGTGACCTCATGCTGGGAAGCTGTCTACCGGTGTGGGACAGACTGAGGTTGTCGACAGTTTCCACTGCGGACAGATTTCGCTGAGATAACTTTGACTATTCAGGCTAAAAATTGGGTTTAATGGGAACTTACAGGTCTTCATAGTTGGATAGTCAAAAATAGCTGAGAGATTGTAAAAATGCAAGATTGGCAACACTTGGCAACACTTGGCAGACTTGGCACAGTGAGTGAATATGGAGATATACTCAACGACATCTTAATGAATTCCATTTTCCCAAATCCATCCAATTTCCACTCTTAGATATCCTGGAAAAAAAAAATCAAGAATTCCAACAGCAAATGAAAGTGCTCTAACTAATTTCCAATTTGGCACTCACCCCTAATTTACAAAATGAACAAAGTGACCATTCAAATGATAATTCTCTCTATTATCTCTGAAATTAATAACCTGTGAGGATGGGGGGAGGGGGGGGGGGCTTTCCTCAGGCAATTTTGTGTAATTTAACTAGCAAGACACATGCCCGCACACAGTCACTGAATATCATTTCCAAAACAGCACAATGCAGAGAGACCATGCAGACCAAATAGAGCTCTCGTGACAAACCACTGCGTTACACAAGCTAATGGCAAGGATGTGACAGAAATGGTCAGTATCTGAAAGAATCGCATAGCCGTATGGCCCATAAGTCTTTAACATTGACAAAAGCTTTTAAAAACACATACAATGCCACAACACTGCTAACCATGCAGAAAATTGGACAGCCATCTATCAGCTCTGACATAAATCTGCGGGGTAGAAAAACGCATCGGAGAGCAATATAGCATAAAACCTGTCTCTGGCCAATCCCAAAAAGTAATTGAATCGAGGTGGAATATAGACGGGGTGGAATGAGTGGTGAATTTGATGCTCCGCGACGCAGTGTTGTCTGGAAATATGCAAAAAAAAAAAAGAAATCTGCTCAAAAGGGACAACCAACAAACCATCACAGAAGAGTACTGTTAAATAACCTGGAAATTTGAAACCTTTTAATTTTATGTCTTGTTGCACTTGAAGTCAAGCTAAAACCCCTTGATGTTTTTTGTTTTTTTTCCAAACCCCACCCGCACCTTTCCTGCAGGAATCTCCCCGCTATATCCAGTTCCACAACATCAGCAAGATAACCTCAACCTACATACGTTGCTGCCCTATACTTAACAGCAGGGGTCTCTTCAGCTCTGACCTCAGAATCCCTGAGCTCTCTGCTCACTAAATCACATTTGTAGAATTGTATATAACATGTGGACCTGAGGTGGTGAAAAACTCAAACAATGATAGGCATCCTTTAGTTGCTGAAAGCCTACACTGCAGTACTCAATGTTAGCAGCTACCGTGGTTCTGTTTCTCCCAGGCTGCAGAAACATTTTCAGTTCTTCAGCGGAGCAGAAGATAAGAGCCATGTTCTCGTCAGGCCGCTCGCAACAAGCAAATGGGTCTGAAATGGATCAACGGGAAAAGACACAGCGGCTAATCTTGCTACCACACAAAGAAAAATGTGCCTCTCTGCTTGCAATTACCAAAACTGGCAGAACAGAAAGAAAGATTAAAGGAAAGGCTTGGTTGGCGACAAAGACAGGTGAATTTAGTCATGAGAGTGTTGAACATGGTAAGGATAACCTTTAAGCTACAAGGAGAAAATGCCCCAAAGCCCAGCAAATCCCACCTTCGGCTTCAGGTTGTCACCGTCTGAGCAGGCAAGTGACTATCGCAGGAAAAAGACAATAGTTTGGCTTTTGAGCAGCAACGTGTGGCGGTGCTTCATTTTGAAATAAAAAACGAAAAAGTACATATAGCAATAATGCCCCAAGTCTTTTGTCATGCCATTATTTTGCATTAGGTAGGAGTAGAGTCAGAGTGTAACTCAAATATAGGACTTTAATCCAGGAAACTATGATTTGAAGCTCTTTAGGTACTGCTGAATTTCTTTGTGATATTTTTATTTTCCATTTTTTGTAGGACTTATTGACTTAATTGAATTCCTTTACACTTTCTTCTGCTTTGATCTATTCAGTTGATATAATTCAACAAGCCCGTTTAAATTTTTTCCCCCTAGGGCAGCCAGGGTGACTATATCTCTATAACTCACACAATAAGTATACGGACATGTTATTAGGTTTTAGTCATATTCAAAAATGCCTCATTCTGTGCACCACCATATCACACAAATTTTAAAATGAGGCCTTTTACTGTTATTTTCTACAGCGTAGTTTTTTATGTAGCGTGAGGTTTTCATGTTGTCAGCTTCCTACCAGTAAAGTGTAGAAGCGGCTCCTAAATTTGGTCTGGAGCAGTTCAAGTGATCCCTCTGACCTCCAAGCTTTTTCTCTGTGTGGGAGTCAAATTTAATTTAAGCGGTCATAATAACTCATTCCAGCTTTCCACTAGAAGTAACAGTATAGCGAGACACCGAATCCTCAACCTTTTCACAAGTCTCACAAACGATATCGACTGTCTGTATATTTGCTGGTTTCTGTTACACAGGTCGTGCACCGGTCGAGAATGTGGTTTTTAAAATGAGGCTTGCACGTATTAAATTGGTTCAGCATACCCTGAATGCCGCTAAAATTGTGTATGGGTATAAGAAAACAAACTGCTATGGTATTATAACAGACACACAGAGACAGATGGTTGCCGGAGTGGGGTTTCTTATGCATGACAAATTATTGCATCTGCTGGTGTGGTTTTGCAAAGCTCGCCTCTATGGGATGTTCTTGAGAAAATAGAAGGAAACGTATTTGAAAACACAAGCAAACAAAAGCCAGGCTGTCAACTGAGCCTTCTGTAGGCCAGCACATCCACAGTAGTCAGGTTAAGCAGTGATCCTACAGGGACCTGAGGGCAATCAAGGTGGCAGTCACTCTCCTGATACCCAGGTGAGGTGACATTTTGCCAAAATAGAGATTAAGATCACAGGAAGCAGCACTTGAATGGGTATGAATCCTCAGGGTAAACCTGTAGGAAGCGCTCAGGATGATTCATCTCCAAGGTTTGTAATGCTGTCATCTATGTTAGAAGTAACTGCAGGAACGGCTGGCCAAAGTTTGTCAGATGTCAGGACGGATCACAAAAACCATCAAAGCTCTATCACGATAAAGTGCCTGTGTGGCCTCTGTCCAGAACTGGCAGAGTCCCTTTTCATTTTAGAGGCATTTCCTAATTAAATGAGAAGCGTGGTTTGATGTACATGCTCTCATTGTATTAAAAGGTAAATAGGAAGAGGGGGGAAAAAAAGCATAAAAAGAGACTCTCCGTGTTTGCCCGCAGAGCAGTGGAGGGTTACAACTGTTTCTCCCTCTCTTTGAGGGATCTGTAGACGTAGAGAAAAAGAAAAAAATCAATGCACAAAAAGCACTTCATTCCTGCTCAGTTTCAACCTTTACTGCCCGTATAATTAAAAGTGGCTTCTACGGACTTTCCAATCCAGGTTTCCCTATCAGCTAGAGGTGGCTTGTTGAAAGTCATAAGCGATTCATTAAAGAAAAGGGTTTCTCTTGGGGCTGCGATGGCATCTTGTAAGCAGATTTCACATAATCTGAATTGAGGGTTGGGTTATTGACAACTAACCACCGACTAGATGAGAACGTTTGCAGTAAACCGATACACTGCAAGAGACAAACAAAGCCCAAAGTAGCGAATGTGAATAAACAACTGTATGATAATAACCTGATTTAGCAATTGACATAAAAAGTAAAGCAACGCTTTATTTTCAGGTAAATTTTTTATGTCTGCCAACGCAACAGAAAAGGTGTAAACCAGTCTTATGTTGTCCTCCCGAAAGCTGCAGTGTCCAACCCTGATAACACCAGCTGAGAGACAGAAATGAGTAAATTATCTGTGTGACGTGCATCCAAAACGCTGGACCCATTATTTCTGCTCTGCTGCCATTGCAAAAGGCCTCTCAAGCTGTTTTTGATGCAACACTGGCTTAGCAAAGACTTATTACTGACCACCAGAAACATAAACAAGATTGCAGTGGCCAAACATTACACAGATCATATTAGTGACAACATTCCTGCTTTCCAAATGGATTGTCTGTCCAGCAAAAAGAAAACACTGATAATCTGGAAATTTCACAAGAACTGGAACAAAAAAGTGATCCTTGTTGTCGGCACCAATCAATATTGGACAGCTTTTGGCACATGGAATGAAAAGAAAAGGAAAGAGTCCTGCAAAGGGGGAAAAAAACTGCAGGTGTAATAAAATGGGATTACTGATAACTGCTTAACTCCCACATTCCACTGGTATCTTGCAAAGCAATGACTACACCTACCTTATTAATCATTATGGGCAGAAATTCCATAAAGCATTGACCTGTACTGACCTAAGTGAGCTCATTGTCTAGTGGCATGCTGCAGTTTCATATTTTCCAAGTGGAACTAGCTTGCTACTGTTAAGCTATTTGCTCTATGAGAACCTGACTTTTAGCTACATTTATTATGTATGAGAAGGTTAAAAGGGGTCCATGAGAAGATTATAAAAGCTTAACATTTTGATGAGATTAATCTGGCAATCAATCCTTGAATGGGAATCGCAGGGAAGCAATTTCGATGAGACAATAAATTAACAAATAACTTTCATGTCTCCATGAGTGTTTGCTCTGAACTGCAGAAATATATATGTACCCTCGACCGTAAGAACATTTATAATCATGAGAGAGTCATTTGCTACTTGCTACTAGCGAGGTTAGAAAGTGGGCAGAACTGCAACTATCAATGTGGTCTCTGTCAGAAGATGGAGTATCACTGTGGGGAACAGGAAGGGAGTGGATGTCAGTTGCCTGAAGAGGGAGATCTGACATCTCAACTCCCACTGTCTGTCATTCTGTCTTCCCAATGATGTATGGATGTTATATGGTAGCACTCACCCAGCAGAGCTAGTCAATACCACCATGCTGAGGAATGCTTTAGTGAGACAAAGGGAGACTGTGAACCTTGTTATGGAATGATAAAACTCCATCAGGGTCGTGGGTGGGATAGTAAGGGGTTTATTCTTTCCTATCAAATAGTTCTCTGTGGGATAGTCCTGCTTTCTACAGGATCTCCTGTTCATACAGTATCTAATATGTTATTTGTGACCATTTTTGGTTTGAATCACTTCTAACCACCTTTTTTGGAGTTTGTTGCGATCATATTTGCACACTGAATGTGAAGAACTCGGCAGTGCAACGTTTAGGAACAACTTTGTTTTTCTGTTTAGTTTATTTTTCCATCATTTCAATGCTTTAAAATTCCCGTTTGACTGTCTCGACCAACACAGTTACCTAAAATGACATCTGATAAGCTGGTCCGCTTTGTTTTTCAGTACAAAACCCTTAATGGCTAACAATGCAAAGAATACAGGAAGATGGAGCTAAAGACAGGTTTGAGCAGATTGTTTTGAGCCGCTTGGAATCGGAAATGTTAGGTTTGCTACTGATCACAATACAAAAGGACCGCACCTTAAAAGTTTAGCCGGTCATTATTCTGTTGTGGGAAACTAACCATTAGATTTTTTTTATATGTTTTTGTTTTGTACAAGTTCTTTAAAGCATATCGCAACATGTTGCAAGCTTAAAAAAGACCACTCCTTTTTTTTATGGTCAAAGTGAAAGAAAAAAACTGACAATTTTGTAAGTAGTAATACAAGAAAGCTGTTAAAGGAATGGAGTTTCATTAAGTGATCTCCAGTATGGTATAACCAAAAACAGGATCATTTATATATACTGTATTATATACATACACTGAATATATATATTATCTATACATCATCAGTCATTTCAAGCAGTACTTATCAACTTTGGGTTGATACTCCAAAAACTTTTATTAAGTACGGCTAGAATAAGCTGGTTTAAAGCCTTGAGGTACTTAACTTCATATTTTGGACCACATTTCTATGAACGTCTGTTAACATTAAGCTCATGGATTTAGTGAAAGTTAACCAGTAAGCACCACAGCATCATTGTCGATGGATTCGGGCTTGAAGCCAAATGAAGAGTGCAGCCCAATAAAAGTAGCATAAAATAAACAGGGAAAAAAAATCTATTAAGTGGTGATTTGCTATTTGTATATTTGAATATTATTCAATCATCAACTAAAATGTCAGGGTCATCACCCACATTTCAGTGGTGGCATTTGAAAAATTAAACACAAGAAAAATATCTCCGCTAATGCTGACGCCATCTGTGGGAGGATTTGGTTTGGTTTATTGACCATATTGCAATCTACTTTTAAAAATACAAAAACACTGCCAATCAAACAGTTTCAGAGAATCAATTCCATTAGTGCCCAACCAATCCCCATTAAAACCAGTTTCAAAAGTTTCAATTAGAAACAATCTGAGAGCAAAACCACAGAAGATTAGATTCCATGATTGGACAAAAAGACAGTATTCAGTTACTCATGGACCAAAAGCTAATATCGTCTTCCAGAAGTAGATGAATCCAACTGTAAAGCCACTTGTTCAGTTTTCTTTAACTGCAGCTTTTATCACAAAATCTTATTTCTGCTTGCGGTCACAAAAAAATCTGTGTTTCAATGATGGAAAGGATCTGTGAACATCTGGAATAGGAGTTGTGTTTCCCATTACCTCAAAGGAAGGCTCTGAACACTGATAATTTCACTCAATCCAGCCTCTCCACCAAGGTGACGTCCCTGAGTAGGCAGGGGAGTGGGGGGGGGGGCATTTTCCTGCTCCTTGCCTGCGGGGGCTCCGTAGATGCCTTCATGCCAGCACCGTTATCTGCTGCTTATTATTTGGCTGAACGAGCCGCAGCGAGGCTTGCGGGCTCGCTTCTGACATAATGACTGATTACAGTCTTGTGGCTCCCCTCTAAGAAATCCCACAGTTGCCACCAATGCGCCACGGCAGCTCAGCGTCACGGGCTACACTGCTGTATGAGTGAGCGCAGGAAAGGAAACGGGGGGGGGCAGTTGGTGGTCTTTTCAAGTGACAGCGTAACTACCACACAGTTCTCAAACCATCATGAGTGACGGAAGCCCTGGAGGGCACCTGGGTCCTATATTGTCAGGTGCCTTGTTAACAAGAACTTCTTGAACAGGAATGGCTACATACTGCAAGAAATGCAGTTAAATTATGATCTCTAAGGAGCATTTCTGCATCTTTATGCCACAGAAATGTAATATATACTAATGCAAACAGACATTAATCCTATTAAGAGCAATGTGTCCGACAGGAGGCATCCAGAAAGCGCAACCTTTTCGAAGGCATCAGGCATTCTTGCATAGAAATGTCGTACACAGCTCCATGCGGGCGCTGTGCGTAGCTGCCATTTCCAAACAGAACACGTCAGCGCTTTTGTACATCAGCTTCCAAGCAGTCAATTAAGTTCAAGGTGAAACAAAAATGTGTTGTCATTTAAACAGTTTTGCTCCATTGGGGCAGTGCGTCAATTCAGTCATCTTCATTCCAGAGGTGACAAGGGGGCTGATATAGAAGTTTAAATAAGCAAGTGGAGGCATAGGTCTGGCGTCACTATACCAAACACAGACGAAGTGCGATAGCAGGTGTGCATGTTGTAAAGCGCACTGCCCTCATGAGCAGATACTCGTAAAAAGACAGCAAGAAGAAAAAATAAATAAATAAATAAGGGGGCTAATCTTAAAGAGGCTGCCGGCTGAAGCAGGCTATCCTGCCAGATCCCATCCCACACTTCCAAATCCAATCCTATACCATCGATTGGGAAAATCAATTTGGTCTGAGTCACAAGTACAGACAGAGATGCTAAAATGCTGCAATACACTGTGGAGTCACAGCTTCTGATGAACTTAACAAATACACCCTTGGCTAATTGCAAGGCAAATATGCTCTGTTTTAATCACCAAAAAAAAGAGATGCCAAACCTTACATGATGGCATGATGACTCTATGTGAGTCTTATTAAGTATGAACATAGAATGGTATTTTCATTTAAATATGTTTGGCAGGATATTAAAATCCCCATTACCCAGTACCCCAAAGTATTTATACTCTGAGTTCCAGTAAAAGCTTCTCTGAAGTGAAAAGAGGAAATATGAAAGAGAGCATGTCTGAATTCAAATCCATACATAAAACGCTGCCAAATGCTTATACTCCTCATATTGACATGGTTTGAATTGGTTTCCATCTATACAGCAAACATGGAAAATGAAACAAGGTTATCAAACAAGGGCACAAAGGCCCTGCTTGTAGCAAACTCTCAATACTACTGTAAGTTATATTCCCATTTGGAAAGACAATAATAAAACTACAAACAACTAATAAAAAAAAGGGGGAAAAGGGGGAAAAGGCAGAACAGCTGCAGTGAGACCAAACTTGTCATTTTGTGCTGGCAACTGTGTCCTCGGTGCACCTTCGTCTTATCATGCACTCATGCAGAGAAATAATCCTTGATATTATCCAACCAATCATTTAGATAGAGTGTGCACTTACTCCAGAGTAGGGCAGTAAAGTTTCTTTGTACAAATGTGCACCTGATATTTGCAACTATGGTAGCCAGAGAACAAGGAAGTTCTCTTCATTTCTCATTGCAGGCCAATTAGTGATCGGATCAGGAGGTCCCATTGGTTTAGGGAAGCCTAAATACTAACCGCCATTTCCATTCATTTGTATGCAGCTGCAGGTGCGCCTCCTTATTATGCATTCAAGCCAAAACCTGCCTCCCAAACAGACCATAAATTAACTTCTTTTAGAGCTTTGCCTCAGAGAAGCATTGCATCTTTGTTTAAATCCTCTTCACTAGTCTAAAGTTCATGAGGGGGAAAAAAGCCTTCCCAACAAAAGAAAACTCTGAATATTGCAGCAAAATGATAAATAAAATTTTGGTGTCATACTGTAAAATGGACACAGACAAATGTATCAGATTTTACAATGTAGTAAAGAGGTTGATGTACTGCGGCTCCGTCAGACTGTGTCAGTTTGATAGCTTTTGGATACCTTTTAACAGCACCAACAGGGTCGTAAGAGTGGCTTGGCTTGCTGTAAATGCTAAGTTGACATTTTTGGGTCCATATCTGGACTCCAGTTGAGAAGGTGTCGTTTATTCTACTCACTATCATGCATGTTAGCCAATGCAATGATGGGGGTTGATTATGCCGAACAAGAATATTCTTATTTGGAACACAAACATAATCATAGAGTTACGGTGCCGATCTGTTTAAGTGAGCGATAACTGACTGGTTCGTTTTACTCTGGTTGCTTTAATATAACAGTTGCATTCATCAATTACATCTGTAGCCGCTACTTTATGCTTTGCACTCATGCAGTCTTTGCATCTGCTTGCCGAGTTTGCCATAAAATATAACCGTGAGTGTTTTGACCCTTTGCAGACAAGAAAAGTGTCCAATTGGGTGGAGGGGTGACTGGTTTGCAGATGATTTACACTGCGATCTAAAGCAAGAACTCATCAATCAATGACACCAATAATGTATAGATCCGAGCTTGACAAGAATTTGGCCTTGCTTTGCAAAAACTGAGAGCATAACTGAACGTGACATGCCGCTACAATTAAAATACAATTTAAATGTGCGTCTGCTAAACAGCAAAAGAATAGGAACGAATACCAAAAACAAGTCATAGGATAATAATGATCTCCCTCCAACACAATTCTATTATTCAATGCCAACATAACATGTCAACATGCTTAAACTACCCTCGGAACGCCAAGAACTAACTAAAGCATTATACTGTAGTTGTCCGTTGAAAGACTGCATGACAATGATCATAAATAAGGAATCGGAGAACCTCCCCCCACTTGATCTTTTCAGGTGCTTTTTGAATAGAAAATAGAAAATTGGTTTCTCCTTGCTATGGAGC
>JBBDHI010000005.1:7747308-7758051 GCA_037177115.1 Craterocephalus stercusmuscarum | reverse complement strand
ATGTGAAGACATATGCCCTTAAAATTCTCACTGGAAACCATAGATCCAAAGTTTGAGGTATGAGAATGATACAGTATGAAGCTAAAGGGAATTATCTCTCAGTTTTAAGTCAGTTATAACATTTAATTAGTTTGTGCAATTTCAGCGCTGCAACTGTCGAGCCATATTCGGTTGTACTGTACAAACGACAGAAGCCTTCTAAAACGTATTTATGCTAAGAATTATGTTGTTTATCTTCAGGATGATGGAGGTCTTGGCATCACTTTTGTTGAGGGCAACACAGAGGCTGGAGTGGAGATCCAGAGTATATCTGAGGTCATGGGACACCCTGGAAAAGTATGTGGTGCTTCATTGTTTAAAATAAAACAAGCAATATGTCAGCTTTGCTTATCAAATCCATTTTGTGTCGGTTGCAGGAAGGCTGCATAAAGCCTGGGGACAAACTCTTAGGTGTGAACGGGGAATCAGTGCTGGGATGCAGTGTTGAAAAGGTATGCTATCAGCACTGATTCTCACCTCATAAATAGAAAAACAGATTTATATTATATAGAAGAAGCTGCATGTATAACAGATCCAGCCTGATTAGTCATTTAAATGTCTTTTAGGTCAATTCTCTGCTGAGAAAAACCAAAGGTCCAGTGAAGCTAACCTTCTCTACAAATGAGACCTTCTCCTCCCTCTCCTCTCTTCAGACAGCTTGTGAGGACAGGATTTCCTCAGATGAGCACCTCAGCAGCCTCCCCAGCCTGCCCAGCCCCGTCCCAGTTACCTCAAGTCAGCCAGAAGAGGAAGCAGTCACCAGTGAGTCCATGTTTTATTTCCCACTGATGAAAACTACAGTAATCCCCCCTCTGTGACCTGAGTGTTGCTTCATGACTTGTACTAGAGACAGTTTTAAGTTTGTTTTAGCTGAGAGCTAGGATGGTTTTCCACAGCCAAAAAGCCACAAGAGCCGCATTATTCCATCGCTTTAAACAGATTTTTCAGTACACCTTTGACCCTTCGCAGTATTCTGAATGTCACTAGACAGCCACTATGCAGGGAGACGGTTTATCTTCACAAGAACAACAAAAGATCAGTGTTTGTTTTCTCAGGAAGCTGATGTCTTAATATCGGTAATGTCGATTTCAAACAATGTTTATACTTTCTGCATCACCAATTGGCGTTTCCAAGCACTAACTGATATTTATGGGCAGCTATCCAAACACACTGTTGCTAACAGGATCTGTAAATAGCTGCTGACTGTAATAAAACAGCTGACGGTGTTCATAACCTTGTCTAAAAAACACAGCTGCAGACAGTTTTGCTGCTCTGAACAGCACATGGAGCTCACCGACTGCTTCAGGTTCACATCCTTGCTAAAGCTTTGTTGTTATTGTTCTATGTGAAATTAACCATACTAAACGCCACATTGACTCTGGAATGTTAAATATGCATTAGCTGAATATTTCACTTGGTCTGGTTGGTCTGCATAGCCCCACCCTGGGTCCACACAGAAATGATCTTTACCCTGGCCCAGCAAAATGGAGCAGCTTTTTTTTCTTTTTCACTGTGTGAGCCAGAGCTTCGGTGGTTCAAAGTTAGTCAGGCTTTGAAGCAGCATCAGAAGCACTTTGATGGGAAAAAAATCAAAACAATCCATTTTCCCTATACATCAGAGCTTACCTCATGATGCAGCATATCTTTCTTTGTTTCTTCTGTTTAGGTTTTAGTTGTTCATCCCTGTCTTCCACTGTCGCCTCTGACCCAGCGACTTGTCCCATCATCCCTGGCTGTGAGACCACCATCGAAATCTCAAAGGGGCGCACAGGGCTGGGCCTCAGCATCGTTGGAGGCTGTGACACCCTGCTGGTAGGAAACCGTTTATGAACGAGGCTCGGCTTTGACTAAAACCTACCGCTCCTAATTTGTAACTTCTAGCCACCACAAGAGTCAAGTCTGACTAGCACAAAAAAAGTGAGTTGCAAAAGTGCAGGAGTTTCACAGTTTATGATGAGTTTACTTTTTAACTTTGCACCGACAGTGCCACCCACATCTTTAGTGGCAGCAGAAGTCAGGTTTGAAATAGCCACGGCGGCTCAGGAATGTAGGAAATGATGTTGTCCCAGCCTTCCTCCTCCTGCCACCGTCCTCTCAGGACATCTATTCTGTCTGCTCAGTCAGGCTTGGTAGCAGCAGCTCTTTGTCTGGCCTCTGCCACAGCAGACAATATCGAACCCTGGAATGTAACCTCTGGACCCCAAATGACACTCACACTGCAGAAGAGAAAAAAAATCCCACTCAAACTCAGTAACACACACTCACATAAATCATTGGCTGAAATCATTAGAAACGTTCTCATTTTCTTTCCAACGCTTCCCCGGCACTCTCTCTTCTTATCTAGTCCTTTACTTGCTCACTCTGTTTTTCTCTCTCCCCAGGGAGCCATCATTATCCATGAAGTTTATGAAGAAGGAGCAGCTTCCAAAGATGGCAGACTGTGGGCAGGAGACCAAATCCTAGAGGTGAGGTGCAGTGTAATGAGAGGCATATTTGACCTAGATAAGAAGAGGCTGAGCACATTTCAGGGAGACGTGCGTGAGTAGCTTAAATGTGAAAGCTGGACTTTCTGAATTCAAGGAATTAAATGGTTTAATGCAGCAAATCCGAACGATAAAAATACTGTAATAAAGCAGCACTTAATCCAAGCAGCTTCGTGCTGTTAGTGAGGCAACGCGGCAAAGAACGAAGTGATTATGAGTACGAATTAAATGAAGAGTAGCAAGCATCCTGTGTGTTTTATGTGCGCTGACAAGTTAAGTACCCAGGCTCAACTTGGATCTGTCCTCCCTTTGACCTCATGCTTTGTCACAGAGGGGCGGAGCTCAGGAGTGTAGTTATTGAAGCCGGGTCAGTAATAGTGAACTGAGAGACACACACACGCCTGCTCGCACACATACACACACCATTATGGCTTAATTACCCTCCACTATTCACTTCTGTCTACGAGCCAAGCTGGTGTGTTTAGAAAATAAGGTCAGAGAGGCAAAGTGAAAAGAGCAGTTTCCCAGTGCACCGCCGTGCCATTAGCTGCTGTGGGAAAATCCTTTGCATATCCATGGTGAAAGCTAATACAGTATTTCCCCCTTTAATGTGGCAATTCTAAAAAAAAAAAAAGAAGCTGGACATGGGTGGATTTTTGTGGGAAGGGCTCCCTATAGTTATTTTTAAGAGTTCTGACATCACCCAGTCATCTAAATGTTATTTTCCAGTTTCCATATATATCAGCAGTTTGGGTATCTTCAAAAGAGGTTAAAGGAAACTTCTGTTTTTGCGTGAAATTGGGGCTATTACTGCTTTTTATAGTCCCTTGCCAGGAATAAAAGAGTCGAGGCTTGTTACTTTGCAAAGAGCCCAAAAAAGGAAAGTTTGCAACACATTGTAGCGATTATGAAATAGTTTATTTTTCCAATCTCTCAGGTGAATGGAATTGACCTGCGAGCAGCCAGCCACGATGAAGCCATCAATGTGCTGCGGCAGACCCCGCAGAGGGTTCAGCTGACGGTCTACAGGGATGAAACCCAGTACAAAGAGGAAGACCTGTGGGACTCTTTCACTGTGGAGCTGCACAAGCAGCTTGGCCAAGGCCTGGGCCTGAGCATTGTAGGAAGGAGGTAAGAGAGATTTGCTGTTATAATAGCTCTGTGCAGCCATATGAGTGCAATGATTTGAAATGTAAGAATCAATACAGCTTGTTGTGTTGTTTTTTACTTTTCAATGCAGATCACGGGAGCAAAGGTAACTCATTTATTTACCTCCATATTTTCTGGACAAGTGGCGTAGAGGAAGCGTTTAAAAAAAATGATTAGATCCCCCTCGTTTTTGTTTCTTTTATAAAGTTCTTACATCAATAGGTATGGCATTGTGCTGCCAAAAACTGTGTTTTTATGTATTCAGTGTTTTATTTTCTGTCTGGTTTAGTCACATGACACACACAAGAGTTAGTACTTCGTTAAATGAACAAGAAATGAAGGAAACAAGGTGGTCTAATACTTTTTTTCATAACGAGTAGAGAAAAGCATTAAATACGTTTTTAGTTTTAGTTAACACATGAATGCCATGTGAAGTATTAAATCTTATTCTGAAATCCTCAATATAAGTGGTTTTAGTAACTAGAGTAGATGTTATGTTGTCTAATTACACACCTACTTTACATAGCTCATATTGTCCCTTATATGTTGGTCCACAGGGGCCATTAAATCCCTGAAAAAGTTTCAAGTTGGCTATTCTGACCCGGCCAGAGAAAGAAAAGAAGAACCTCCGCTTTTCTTTATTCTTATTTTCTAAGTGATTTGCTGTCTCATCTAGTGTTTAGGTTTATAACATATGAAACATTGTGTCAAATGAGTCATAAGGTTTGGGATTTAATCATTTTCAGAATGTCTAGCTGGAATTCTGACCCCCATCTGTTAGATTGATTATGTTCACACAAGGTTGTTGTTCTGATAGCACATTTATCATGTCTGAAATGAGAGTTAAACATCTATGACAGAAATGGCTTCTGAAGATACAATATTCATGATTATCTACATTCAATAACTCTGATTAGAGTATATAAATGTCAGCACCTGAAATGTGTGCAGTTTGTCACACAAACAAACCAAGGAGACTCGAGCTGAGTTCAGAGATTGAACATCTGCCCGCAGCCCGGTTTTGACATCTGTAAATTTCTGCCTCTGCCACGGTGAATCTGCTACATATGCGGAAAGGGGACAAAATCGCTCACAAGAATGGAAACTACATAGACGACTTAGAACTCTAAAACGCTGAAAGGAAAGTGCAAGCTAGCAGTTAGTGGTGAGGAGCTGTGACAGCCAAGTATCTGTGGTACTGGAGTGGGAGCGAGATGGAGTAGCTCGCTTCAGTCTTTATCTACGTGGAGATCACCCTTCAGATATGCAGTCCACGTTTGAAATAAAGACTTTGTCTGTCGTAAGTTATATTTCTCCATTTCTCTTTGGAAGCCCAGAGTTAGACTATTTTGATCATTAACTATTGTCTCCAGAATGGTATCAAATTGGTGAGGTGCTTCCCATTATTTGAAGCTATTCTTGTGCAAAGATGCCTTACTGTGACACAGATCTGCATTTCTTTATCGTCCCCGCAGGAATGACACAGGGGTGTTTGTGTCTGATATTGTGAAAGGAGGTTTGGTGGACACCGACGGTCGACTAATGCAGGGCGACCAGATCCTGTCTGTCAACGGCGAAGATGTCAGGACGGCCACTCAGGAAGCCGTAGCTGCTCTTCTCAAGGTAGTTCCTAACTAGTCATCAGAGTGCAACACATTGAGCAATAAATGTGCTAACAAACTTAGCTGAAGAGCTAAAATAAAAATCAGTGCTGTGGCTTGTGTTGCAGTGCTGCATGGGGCCTATAAAGATGGAGGTAGGAAGGTTTAAAGCCGGCCCCTTCCACTCGGAGAGAAGACTGTCTCAAAGTAGCCAGGTAATTTACCACTAATTTAACATCTATCGAGGATGCGGTTATATCTGGGTCTTCAATAGAAACTCATTATCTTGGCTTCAGATAAGCGAGACAGGCAGCTCCAAGGTGGCCCATCCGTCATGCTCAGACTCAGAAAACGTTCCAGGAGACTCTGAGAATCTAAGCAGAAGTCAGGAATGTAAGTTCCATGAGAGCGCAAAGATAATGCAGGCCGCAGATATTAATCTATGAAACATCAGTATATCAGTTATGTAGACAACAAGAAGAAAGATGTGGAACAATCCATCATAAACGTGTCCCTGTTTTCCACATCCTTGCAGCTGTGGAGCATCAGGACATCAGAACCATTGAGTTTACCAAAGGACCCAGTGATTCTCTGGGTATCAGTATAGCAGGCGGGGTGGGCAGCCCCCTGGGCGATATACCCATATTCATCGCCATGATGAATCCGGTCGGCCTGGCTGCTCAGACCCAACTCAAGGTAAACCATTCACTTCTGACACAATATGTGGCCTTTAGAGAAGTACAAAATGAGGATTCATGCATACCTCCAATTCTTATACGAGACTTAATGTGGAAAATCTCAGTTATGTACCGCAGTCTCACTCCTCTTCACTTTGCTGAGTCAATCTCAAAAGCCTCTAAAGGTCAGAAGCCTGCGGTCCTCACAGACACGCTGACAATTGTAGCGCTGTCTGACAGAGACTGGAGGAGGACAATAGCCACAACGAACACGGATAATAAATCTCCCACTGGTGCATTTAGATCACGGAGTTTATAAAAGGGCTCATTGAGGTGGATAAGGGGAATCTTGAATGTAATGTTTATGCTGCTTTACGCTTTCATTGAGAATGAGAAATGCGACTTTCACATAATGAAATTACTTGACTGAGATAAAGCTTCGTTCTGCTTTTGTGTGGTGTTCTGAATTGATTTCGCAGACAGTGTTGCACATCTTGAAAACCATTAGTGAAACCAAAAAAATAAATAAAAATCCTACAGTCATTTCTTTTCTTTACAGGAAGGATGAAAATGTAGTCAAGCAAAGTTTTCCTCAGCAAAATCCACAGCAGATTATGCCAAGCATTCTCGCTTAAATGCAAATACATTGAAATAGTGTCACTTTTCTTCCAGATCGGAGACAGAATTGTCAGCATATGCGGCACCTCTGCTGAAGGGATGAGCCACTCGCAGGCTGTCAGTCTGCTCAAGAACGCCACGGGCACAATACAGCTGCAGGTCTGTCTGCCAGAACACACGCCCATATAGCCCTCATGCCTCAGTTCCATAATAAACCTGCAGGCAGGACGATAATCTGCAGCTCAGCCTGTACGATATTCCTACTTTAATTGACCATAAAGATGTGTGCTAGAGTAGCAGTAACCTAAAACTTACCATCCTCAGCATGCGACTATCATGTTATCTGTCTTTAACTTGACTGTAAATCAAGATCAGCACATCAGAAATGTGTCAGTTTGTTTGTTAATGTGTGCATGTGTTCATAGGTGGTAGCAGGGGGCGACAGCAGCGTGACGGGTCCCTCTCAGGAGCAGGCAGGAGGGAGTCTGACACCCAGCTGCATCTTCCAGGACGACATTGGGTACGAAGCTTTTATTACAGAATAAAACATTATGCTGCTTTTTATCATTAAACTTGCCCTTCTGTCTAATGAACTCTAAATAGAAGTTTGAAGATGTAGGATTGAGGATTCAAAGTGCAGAGTCTTAAATGTCTCTGCCTGTCTTTCAGCCCACCTCAGTATAAAACCATCACTCTTGAAAGAGGACCTGACGGCCTGGGTTTCAGCATTGTTGGAGGGCACGGCAGCCCCCATGGAGATTTGCCAATTTATGTTAAAACGGTTTTTGGAAAGGTAACCTGGTCCCGCTGAAACAGTTCATCTTTGCAGAAACCAGGATATTAGTAAAACCTGCTTGCGATTTCAGGGGGCAGCCGCAGAGGACGGCCGTCTGAAGCGAGGAGACCAGATCATGGCCGTTAACGGGCAGACTCTGGAGGGCGTGACTCACGAAGAAGCCGTCGGCATCCTGAAAAGGACCAAGGGAACTGTTACACTCACTGTGTTATCATAAACACTCACAAACAAACTATAGCCAGTATTTTTATACACTTGCCCCAAAAGACTGAAACCTTTAAATAGCAACAGGCCACACAAGTGTGGCATCGTGTCTAGCAGTGGGAAAAAATCACACCGCAGTATCATCTTTTCTGTGAAAATAACCCCACTGAAATGCAGGCAACTAGATAATTATGAAGAAGCTTATTGCTCTATGTAGGTCTGAACACTGTGATCCATGAAAGCCTGCTAGAAGTAAACTTGCATAAAACAAGATGAAGTCAGAGGTTTAATTATGTGAAGCATTCCATGACACTGGACTGAAGTGTGACATAATTAATGCACAATATGTTAACGGGGCTCTGAAAGTGTGAGACCAATTACTATAGTGTTGCTGAAGCTGATATGTAATGTATTATGTCACAGTATTTCTCTTTTTTTCCAAGTATTACTGGTCACTTCATGTGAGTGTACAGAAAAGTAACTGCTTGTTAGGATTATATGAACATGTGGTTTAAATTGTTTGGTTGGTCAGATGACATGAGTCCAGTCGGACCTTATTGTTGGCCCACAACAATGTGTAGTCTGAAGTCACTGGGCATGTGTTATATGGTTTTAGCTTCAAAGAAACAATTGTCTGTTGTCTATTTTATCAGTTTAAATGTGATTATAAATGTGTTTCTAGTGACAGTATTGAATCTGTCCACACTGAATTAAATAAAAGTGTCCTTTGGATTAAATCAGTGTTTATTTTACAGTTTATTTACAGTCAGTTACAAGACATTTCTTAAAGTATTGAAATAATACATCTTTATTTAACCTTTTAAAAGTGATGTTCACTCGTACTATGATTTGATAGACGTTTGGAGTTACGGCTGCATCATTCCAAGAAGATATTCACCCTCACAGTGATGGGGTTTTCTGAGCCCGAAACTCATTTTCCCATTGGTACTATGAGCCTTCATCTTCATTTATTCTTCCCCAGGAACACATGTACTGTTATTTGCACATCTAAACAAATATCGCAACGGTTTATGGCTCCAAGGATGTAATTTTTCAGCACTGGTCTTAAAATAGTCACAGGGCCCCGTTGGTGACGTTTTAAAATGTGTTCCATTTGTACGATACTCTTAAGACAAACCTTAAGACAATCCTGCAGTGGGGAAATCCATGATAACATCACTACATTATTTTAAATCAGAACTTGCCCTGGCACATTTTATCAAAAATGTCGATGCATCTTTCTTGTCTTAATGAGCCCCTGAATACAATCAGGGACTTTATTAGAAGTTTAAAGATGGCATTGATAGAACTTCAAACTTTGTCTAAAATCATTCATCTTGGCTTGAGGTTTTATATCACATTTTCCAAATGTTGATTTATTTAATGTGTTTAATGGCAGGCAGATCAGACTGTTTCACTCCACCCATTTCAGAAACATTGCATGAGTCAAATTTGAATCTGAATTGCAGGTAAACTGCACATTTCACATATGAGCAAAAAGTGCATATTTTTCTTGACCCAA
Source organism: Craterocephalus stercusmuscarum (assembly GCA_037177115.1). Lineage (NCBI taxonomy): Eukaryota > Metazoa > Chordata > Actinopteri > Atheriniformes > Atherinidae > Craterocephalus > Craterocephalus stercusmuscarum. Next base: position 7,748,962 of record JBBDHI010000005.1, on the reverse strand, counting down.
GTTAAACTCGACTCAAAAATATGCACAAGAACAAACGTATGGATGTTCCACCTCACCTAGTAGCATGCTAGTGCTGCACTGCCACATCCACGGTCTTTAAATTAAGTCAGTACTTTTTGATACCTATATATACTACAAAATTTTGTTTGTTTGCAGTTGAGGTACAGTTAAAGAAACATGGATGGCCATATCTAAAGTTTTATTAAAATGATAGTTTTTGTACAGCCCTCTTGTTTTCTGCTAAGCAAACATGTAGATGCACTTTTCATACAGTGATTAAAAGCTTGATGCATCTCATTAAATTAATCTTGAAAACTAATTCATCCCAAAACGTGATTATGAACATGTCATATTAGTAAATCAGCTGTAGTTATTGAGTGATGGGCAATCCTGGCCAACTTTCCCAATGCTCCAGCTGTTAATCTATACACGACATCTGCCGTACATCACCCAGATCAATTTTCTATCTGGAAGATAAAAGCAATTTACTGCCGCCATGAGCCACATTTAAATGAAAGCCAAGTAGATCTAAGTCAGCAGCTCAAGTTAAATGAAATGTACATGGATAAAGATTTATAGAGTCGGGGATAAAAGTGCAACAGCTCGTATGGTCTTGCTTCAATAAAGTCTGTAGTCACTAGAGATGAAATAAAGTCTAGATACAGAGAGAGGAGCTCTCCAATAAAATACGGCGTCCCATCTGTTTGACGAGCACAGCTGCTACACAGCCACAAGTCCTGTCTAATGAGGTCTGAGGCTTGTTCGGAGTCAGTGGGCTGTCAGAGAAGAGCTCCGTAGGAGTCGTTTTGTGTGGATGTGCATTTGTTCAGCTGTTGGGTGACTCCTTCAACCGCAGGTCGAAACCTGACACGGTTACCTGCAGCTGCTGCTGGCCAAAGCGCTAGCTAGCTCCCGCCTACACGCGACAGCTGAGCTTTCTTTCAAGCACCTGTTGCTTTCAAGGCCCCGGTGGGTTTAGGGGGGTTACCCGACCTTCCTCCAGGTTAAAGAGATGCAGCTCGGTTTACACAGAAGTTTACAACACAAGCTCTTTAGAAGTGGGATCAAACATGGCCACTGCGTCACGCTTGACTTATACGGCCACACGGTGTGAAGTTACACCACAGCGGCGCCAAAGCTAAAGGCTTTAAAATTACTAAATTATAAAGCACATTTTCAGGCCTTCTGAACTGCAGGTTTTAAACTGTTATATGCAAAGTGTCAGCTGTGTAACTAATGTATTTGACCTGTGAAAATGGGCCTAAGTTCGTCACGGCCTGTTCAAATATTTCACGGCTCAGTATCTTCATGACATCAGCTGCGCTGACAACCAAGATGTTAAACAAACAGGAACTCACAGTCCATGACTGGAGCATGATGACTCAGCAAACACGTCTAAGGGGATTTTATCATGCCAGTTCGATTCCAAGGAAATGTTGCTAAATACATGAAAGCTAGGCTGAGGAAACGCTTTGTATTATGCCCAGCAAAACACATTTTGACCAAGCCTGAAAGCAGGGGGTTTCTTTGAACTTAGGAATTTATCATTTGTACTATCACTGATGGAATTTGGCCATGAACCCTGATAGCATTGACTTTTGGGCCACATGTGGCATGTAGGTGGCACCTCTGGCTGAGTTGCGATGAGGCAAAA
>JBBDHI010000005.1:7712638-7724261 GCA_037177115.1 Craterocephalus stercusmuscarum | reverse complement strand
CGGAAAAGGGTAAAACGGAAAAACATCTTAACCCCCCCCCAACCCCCCCCCCCCCCCCCCCCACACACACACAGAAACACACACGTTTTTAGGTTAACATATCAGCAAAATGAGGGAAGTTGTGTAGAAATGACATTTAATCAACAATGAAACAGAACTGAGTATTTTGCTAAAACAGAATAGAAATAATGACCATTTCAAACATTTATCATGTATTTACCTAATAAAAAAGAGAAAACAAGTACACACTCGGGTTTTTGGCAATATTTCATTTGAATCATCACCTCTGTTTATTTAATGTTTACTTATTGATTCATTTTAAGCAATTCAAGTTTAAGGCATCCGTTTTTTTTCTAAATACGTGATAAAAAAAAGCACATTTTTGTACAGTTTTAGAAATTAAACTACTGCGCCCTCTTGTGGACATTACAGCTCCAACACTGTATGTTTTCATAATTGTGTATTGCCTATGAAGTCCGACATGGTGTATGGTCTTTGCATACGGTTGAAGATGTGATATGCTAAGGCATGTTTTTAATAGCTATTATTATGTATAACGTTCTCATTTACTTTACATGGGTTCATAAAGTTAAAAAACACACAGAATCACTTCTATATTCTTTGCACTTGATCAACCTTTAAGTAGAATTTTGAACTATAAACTACTTGTAGTTTTAAAGGCCAATCGGTTTCACAATGAACACATTTTGCATTTTAAAGAAGAGATTGTTTATGTATTCTTTGCCAATCTATACAAAAGTTTGATCAATTTAAACTTTTTTATTGCAAACTTTTCTCAGTTAGTAGTAAATGTGATATTTACTTTATATATATATGTAATTGTGCTATATTTTAACATGGGGACATGCATGCATCAAATAGACTTTTTCTTTAAATGAGAACAGATTAAGACCAACAAAGTGTATCCGTGTCGTTCGAAGAGTGAGGAAGAGAGGCACAAAGGTGGGGTTCATGTTCAAGCAGCGATCTCAGACTACAGATTGGCTTTTGTCATCGTCGTATCGCTGGTACTGATCCCCAAGCAGAGGCTGGTGGCCTTCCATCTTGTAAGACCTGGCTCGTACAGCACAAGTAGTGGCGGCGAAAATGACCGCGACCACCACGAGGGCAGCAACTATTGCGATGGTTATGATTTCGGTCAGAGTGAAAGGTTGACCTACGAGGGGGAGAAAGAAATGATTAGTACTTCTTTTATTTTATTTTTAGTTAAAAATAAAATCATTTTGTAAAATGTGATGATGCTGGGGAGAACTCAGAATGCGTACTGGGCCAGATAACTTCGTAAGAATAACCAAGATTCTCAGGGGCAGTCACAAACATCTCAGAGTTAGTCACTGGAGGCCAGAAGGGCACCATGTTGTAGCCCCTGTTGTGACCAATTGGAGCATTTTCTTCAGGATACACAGCTACATCTGTTAGGAAACACTCCAAGTTAGCTGAAAGGCTGTCACACTGACAAATAATCTCTTTTATAACCAATTATAGTTGCTGGCATACCTGGACCGTGTCGCCTCAGCCATTCATCAAATATAGCATCAGTGAAGGTGTGGAGTAGGACAAAGATGGGGTCATTAGGAGAGAGGTGAGTCTGTCCACCGGTCCCGTTAAGAAACAAATGAGCTAAATTGTGGAGGCTTCTCACAATGGGGTCATAGTTCCCCTGGGGGGCGCTGTAGCCTACCAACACAAGAGAATCCATCACTGAATGTAAAAATGCAAAAAGACAACCGTCAGATGAATAAGACATACTTGTCTTTTACCTTCGATTGTGTTTCTGAAGCTTTCGGAGGAGGTGGAATAGAAGGGTGGTGTGTCAAAGGTGTTAACCTGCAGACAGTCAGCCACATCCTGTGGCTCTGGGAGACGCTGGACCATGGGCCTGTTGACGTTTCCTGCTGGGTTTCTTCTGATGGGAGACGTCTCTGTGTCTGAAAGAGACAAGAAAATATAACAGAAAAAAAGGCATCAAACATTCTTTTCTCTCTTCAAGAACAATAAGGTCTTTGAACTATCTGCCGCGATGAACTCTTACTGTTGCAGATGGTCCCCAGTGTGTCATAGTCCTCTACGCTTTCACAGACAACCCTCCACTGGGAGAAGATAGAGTTTGAACTCAGTGAATTCATATCGAAACTGCTCCTGGCTCCCATCAGGTCATCTGTGCAGATGTCACATGTGCTTCCACCGATTGCGAAGTTCCAGTAGGGCAGGGCAAAGGAGGGGTCCTGCAGCATGTCCTGGTTTTGGGGCATAAAAAGAAGCCATGTGTGAAAAACCTGCACAACAATTTATTTTAGCAAGCAGCAGGGAGGATGAAAGCATCCAAGAAAGTCTTATGATGCGGGAAACACACAAAACACATTGGTTTGTAAGTATTGTGTTTGGCCGGAGAGACATTTCTAGGAAAATTAGTTTTCGCTGAATGACTTAATGAGCAACAAATGTCTTGAAAACCTCTCAAAAAGCAGTTTGAAAGTATGTTATCTCTTAATGTGCAATGTGCACTCAGCACAGAAAGCAGCCGCAAAAGGTCAGGATGGATTTGAAAATATATATTTCCATTTTTTGTTTTTAAAGAGCTCTGAAAGAAAGGAAAAAAAAATCTATTTCTTTGGAGCTGTACCAGAAGCTGAGACAATTCATATTTAAAAATTGGCTCTCCCCCAAACTCTGTCAATGTGCCAGGTTTGAACAAAGCACCTAATTAGGGAGCTCCAACACAAACCTGCACAGGCTAAGAATGGAATGTCTCAGCAGGAGTTCAACATTCTGCCAGAGTTTCAAGTCCACATGGCAGGCTCATTTTCTTTTCTTAATCTTCACCCACTGGATGGATATAATAGTCAAACCAACTCTACTGGAAAGGATGATTAATATTCTCCACCGCACAGTCAAATAGCTCCTCGCACCGAAGAGTATGCTTGTTGTTTTCACCAAATCGAAGTTCAGCCCAAAGGATGTTTATAGCTACATTTTGCTCGCTTATTAAAGCATGACATTGGAAAGTCAATTATGATTTCCTCGCCGATTCGCTGGAGAAATGCATTATAGAAAACAAACGTGGCTGATGTAGTGGCAACTTAAAAAGGTCGATAAAACACTTTAAGATCTAACTTGGCGTCTCACCTGCATGTCTCGCTCCAGCTGCAGCAGGTGGTACCTGTGCCAAGTGACGAATCCGGGGCCCTCGTGGGAGAAGTCCACACCCCCAAAGCTGGACTGCCCCGGGCCCAGGAAGGTTTTGCTGACGGAATAATAGTGGGACCACACGAAGTAATTGTAGATGCTGATGTTTTCGAACTGCATAGTGCTCCCGTCGGGACCGAAGATGTCCGAAAAGTGCCGAGTTGCGATCACTAGGTCGGGGTGCACCGTGCGCTTGGCCAGATCCAGCGCGTTCACGAATGCGCGCCTCTCCTCTGAGCTGAGCAACATCACGTTTCTCCGTACTGCAGGATTATAGCAAAGGGACAAAAGGATTAAGTCAGTAGGCTATGTCAGGCGTAAACTCTAATTGGGGATCAGATGAATTAGTCGCGAGGCAGCTCATTAGGCTTTTGGATCCATCGTTTGATGTTATTGAATTATATTTTACATTTAATGCACAGTTTTAGCTTGACACGACCCCATGTCAAATCTGTCAAACTTTCAGTTAATCAAATCTTGGTTTAACTAAACTGCCACTAAGTGATCATCCTGTTACCGCGCGCACTTACCAACAGAAACTCTCTGGTCACAGTTGGCTCCCGTCCATCCGTGTCTGCAGCGGCCGCAGTTGTAACCGCTGAAGTTCCCGTTACATTGACAGGTGCGGTTGAAGAAACGGACGGGCCATCGTTCCCGATCGTCTCGTCCGTCGTGCGGATACTGAGGCCCATGCGGGCGCGTGTCCGCCGAGATGGACACACACTGTCCGCGCCCCGTGCTGAAGCCACACGGGTCGTTACCAAGTCCGTTAGGCGACGGACAGCACTGTCCGCTCCTGAGTCCCTCAGCAGTGACACACTCTCTGGGGAACTGAGCGTTCACAACCACCGCGCCCGCAAGCACCAGAACGCAACACCGCCACATCATCCAAAAAGGGTAGCCAAACTTTGTGCGTAAAGTGCGGCTGCGGCTGATTTCGACTCGTTCTGACCCGCTGGGGATTATTATAGGCCAACTCTTTGGTTAAGCTTTGACCGAGAAGTACACTCGCATCACTTCAACACATGAGGGATTTCTTTTACAGCCAGATGAACAAGTGGAACACTCCCCCTTCCATGCGCCCCTGCAGGCCCCTCTCTCTTTCCCCCAAAACTGTTGGAGCGTTGACCTTAAATACCGGATTAGCGCATGACTACCAGGATTTTCTGACTCCCGCGTGATTCCCTCACATAACATCATATTTCCTACTGGAGGGAAAGAAGGTAGTGTGATCCGGTCATGCACACCATTGTTCTTCCAGAAGTCAGTGGGTGCATGGAGATGCCAAAAAAATATATATATATATATAAAAAGCTAATGAATTTATAAAAAAGACTAATGATATGATTATTAGCATTGACTAGCCAAAATGTTTGATAGACGTTGATTAATTTCTGCTGACAAAAACACCTTTAAACATTTCAGTGGGAAATACGGACTACCTCTTCACCACCACTATATGAAATAGCCTACCAGGATCTAATCCTCACATCATATAGAGTGGTTAATGTGTTTGTCAAAATGATCATATTTCGGGTGATTTAACCTCTCAAGAAGGCCTTTCTCTCCATTTCCCCCTTCTCTCTGCTGTTGCTGACCAGAGCACGTGAGATATGGAAACATGAATGGTATTTCTGATGAAAGAGTCCTATTCTTTCTAGAATTTGTGAATCCTTGTTAAACAGGATCGTATTTGAAAGAAAACACTGAGGTCTTCTTTAATAAATTGCTGATGATAAGCGAAATCTTAAATAATCCATTTTTGTGAAACACCAAGGCAAATATGCAAAAGGAAAAAAAAGGGTGTTGTGCACAAACCTAAAGCAATACCTTTAAGGATTTAGAATCTAGTATTAACAGTGGGATAAGAGCTTTCAAGAACATCCAAAGTTTTACCCTCTTCCCTTTGATTGCTGCAAACATTTCCTGGGTCTGTGGAGAGGGCACCAGATAGCTGTTAATTGTTTGATATTATTTGGGACATATAAGCTTATCTCCTAAGGGATCAACACTAATTAGCAACTGGACTGTGCAATTTCGCACATCAAATGATGGCGATCGGGAGATCTTTTACTTGAAAGAGCTACTGGGACCGTTGTTTTCTTCTTATCCTTTTCCCTCTTTTTGTTCCACTCTGTCTTTAAACTTTTTGTCATATTCTTCGTGCCGTCCTCCCGGTGAGATGTGCCCGGAATACTTCACCAGGGAGATATCTGGATCACATGGCAAAGCCACCTCATTTGAGGGGAAGCATGTCTACGCTGAGACATGTGAACTTCTCACCTGATCTCTGAGGAAAAGCCCAGACATGCTAGGAAACTCCTTTTGGCCACTTGTGATCTTGTTCTTTCCGCCACAATCTACAGCTTATGACCGCTATGTGGTCCAAGAAGAAGTGGCCTTTAGTGGCCGTGATAGCCACTGCATGTGAACTTTAATGTCATCCCTCCTCCTTACCAAGAGGTTGTGATGAAGAATAAAATTGACAGTGTCTGTTCCAATGTGGATTATTAGTTATAAACACTTTCCTTTATAATAAAAGCCAATAGTTTCAATAATTTAGCCATTTTTCTAGATATGTGTAAGTTAATGCCTGCCTTTTCCTTTTATATTGAATCTGATAGTTCTACCAAAGAGCATTAATATTCCTTCCACTGCTGATCAAAAAAGATTTGATGCTCCAAGATCAGCTGTATGATATATTGATGCAGTTTGCTCTTAAAGTTATGATTAAATCCGGATGTGTAACCTTTTTGCCTTTGGTAAGACAGAAAGAAACTGAAGGTTTTTTGTCATTTGCACATAAATCATTTTAAAAGTACTCCTGACGGGTATAAAACAAAGCTGTGCTTTTCTAACAGGGGCAGTTTCTTCTAGTGTAGTTCCATACCCTGAAAGGCAAAGGTTCTTACCCCAGTCACATGAGTTTCACGTTGGTTGTCATAATTCCAGTCGGGATGTATCGTTTTATAATTGGGGCATGGCGGGCAGGATTACACAAAGCTAGCACTAAGCCCATACTCATGTATTTGAAAATGCTGCTACATTCCTCATGCATGTGCAGTTCCCATGTTTCCTTAGAGAAGTGTTTTAGAGGCCTGCTGGGTAAGCCTGTCAGGACTGTTTAACCAGGATTTTCTCATGTCTCCGTCTTCTCCATATTTAAATACAAACTTGCCTACTCTTAATAGTTATTATCATGAATTATTTGGGTTTTAGAGGCTTACTCTGTCTCTAAATGATTTAGCCTGTGATTTATCATTATAAAAGACATCGGGGGTGTTTCATAATTAAAGGTGCTGCTGACCTGAAATGCACTGCAGTGTTTTTAAGTCACATTTCGAGGCAGGAGCTATTTGCCAATTCTGTTTGGATCATGAGGCGCTTTTATCATCACCAGCTCTGCTTTAACATTTGTAGAATATCTGATGAAGAAAATGATAAAAAGACTGATCAGGTTTTATACAGTGATAATCTGATGGCTGTAATGGGTATTAATACACCGGGACGACACAAAAATGATAAAAGCATTGGACTGTACTGATCCTCCGTGGGCGCTCCATGTGTACACATCTCATCTGTTAGTCCCGTGACCGCTGCTCAGCCCACCTTCTTTTCATCCCCACTCTCCCTGGCTCCCACTCTGTGTGCTGTGTGTGCTCACATCTCTGCCTGTGTGAATAAACCTTGGGCAGGATGGAGGATCATGTGAGAAGATGTGACTTGGGCTTAATGGTAATCCTTGCCTTTGGTAAAAATGGCACAGTGGGAGTCATTAGCAGGGAGCTACATACAAGCGGTTCATATGGCCGACTGCCTCTTTGTCTCTCTTCTCTCCATCCGAATCCTCTCACACAGTACCTGCAACTGCTTGTCATTTACTTTCTCTATAGATAAGTTGTCTTTAGGCCACTTATTTGATATCAGTCCCTCCTCTTGTTCATTTCCTACAGTATTTAGAGGAATGAGCCTCATGTGAGCAAACGGTTACAGCTTGAGGCGTCTTGAAACACAACAGCAGTGAAAATCTATGCTAGTTCTATCATGAAAAACTTGAGCTACAGCTTCATGGCACCATTTCACAAGTTCATCTATTTGCTTGCTGTCATTTTTAATTAGCCTTGAAATACCTGAAACTGACAGTAATGTCATTATCTTCGAAGGGGTTTAGCTACGTTGACAATCTAGGGTATAGATAATGTTGTTGCCTTGGGATTTCACTAACAGCTGCAAGGTGGGAGCTTGTCTGGTGACATCCGCAGAAAGAAAGAAGTAACTTGTGGCTAACGTCGTGGCCACAAGATATTAACTCATGGTCACGCATTACTAAGTTATTATTAGGATGAGATACTGTTATTCAAATATGGATAGCACAGATGCATCTGGATTCAATAAAAAAATGCGGTTAATGTATCACATCACCCTCAATATCACAGTTTTCATTGATGATTTCTGCTAAGGATACTTACTGTAGATGTATCCAAAGCTCAGATACACCTCGCATCTTGAGCCACATTTCTCTATCTTTAAAATCTTTTAAAAAAGGATTAAGGAGAGAAGAAGTTAGTTAGTATGATTTAGACCAATGAAACAGTTCTAACTGCTACTTGTAAACAGAAATCATTTTTTAACATAAGTTTAATTAGTGCCATAAAACCGTTTTCCGAGTAATTAAAATGTAATTAGTTAAATGACAACAATGCATGAAAAAGCTGAAAACACAGTTCACTGCTTAATTGAGCAGAGAGCAAATTGAGGTCTGTTCTGCGGTACCGTCTGCGTACAGAATGAATAAACCTCATGACCAAAGCCCCGGAGGCGAGAGTGGAGGAGTGTGTCGGAGAATGTTGGGGGTTCTTATCTCTGCGCATGCAAGCATGCAGAGCAAACTTTTTGTTTTATTGCTTAAACCGTGTGCAAGTCAGTAATTGTTTCCAGCAACAGCTGCGAGTGGAAAACTACCCTGTGGGCCCATATCGATGAAGAATATGTATTTTTCCTGGCCGGGAAACTCACATAGAAACCAGAACTAATGCAAAGACTAACAGTGTGTGATGTAAGGGCACTACAGGTCTCTTACCTTACACTGACAAGATTTCTTTTGTTCTTCCATTTGCTGTGGTCATGATCAAGATATTTGTGCCGAGGAGAAATCAATCCGGGAAGAAGACTTCACACCATCTCTTACTAGAATACAAATAAGCTTGGGAATAAGGGCATACATTTCTATTGCAAATGTCTGTGCGCTGGGAGAGACAGCGGGGACTTTTCAATGGAAAAAATAAACAATTAATCCTCACAGTGGACCCTGCTTCGACAAACACATCAACAAGCCCCAAGCTTCAATTCCAGCATGAATTTGCTGTGTGAAGTAGAAAGGTAATAATTAGTGCAGTTGGTCACACCAAGTAAAAAAAAAAAAAAAGTTTAATAACACTTGACGGGAATTCTGAATGGAAATCATTTGGAAAAACAAGAATATATCAAACACAAAGACGAATGATTGACAAACCAGCCTTTATATGGAATTGAATCCAAACAGTATGGGGTGTAGTACAGAATGAAACCAGAAGAGGACAGTGATGTTTCATGTAAAGATTGTCACTGAGATGAGCAGTCAAGTACAGTTAGCAGCTGTTTTGGGTGGGGCTCAATCCGCAGATATTTTTCTCCTAATCGTGTCATAATATTCATTTTAAGACATTTAAGTTGCATAAGGATTGAATTGAGCTGCATGTCAATTTTACTAATGAGACTCCTAATTCCCTCATCACACTTTTCAGTTTCTGTTGTAATGCAAACATTAGTACTAGAGATACTTGATACTTAATGTGTGCAAAGGCCGATGATTAAAGGATGATGATTAAAAAAGAAGTGCAAAGAAAGTTTGAGTACCTCCACAGCTTCGTAGGTGCCATACAGTACTTCACAGCGTTCATCCATCAGCTGTACACCAGCTTTATCATGTACAAGGTCATAGAGGGTTGGAGCCTGTCCCAGCTGACATCACAGGGCTAAAAACAGAGGGACAGACAGCCATGCACACTAAACCCTCACACTTATGTCTGTGCATGTTAAACAAGCGTGTTTTGGGCCATTTAGGAAGAATGTGAAGAAACCTCAGGGAAAACATATAGACATTACACGGGAGGGGCTCAGCTGTCCAGCAGAGGCAACAGAGCGCCACCACGGCACCTGCACAGATACAGCGCAAGCGTTTTAAATGCCAGTCAGAGATGTTCATTTGTTCCACCAGTGAACATCTCAGAATATAGTGCCAGCTCAAGCTAGACTGACATGCTGATGAATGGCAGGAGTTAGTCTCTCAAATGGTGGCTCCCATGAATATCGGGATACTGTCTACTTAGCACATGCACCAGCATTTTAAATCTGCTGCTTTCCAATACTGAAGCACTTCAGGTGATTTACATAGCAATAACTTAAACAGCTGAGGTGCCGTGACCAATGCCAAGCAATAAAATACAGAGATGTACAACTTAGACTGCTGCTTCCACTTGATTGCTTTTTAACAGTCATTAATTGTGCAGCAGCTTCTCGAAACTGTTTTCTTTTTAGCCAATCCTCGGCGTTACACTTTAAGTTTCTTACTGATGGAACATCAGTAAAAATATCCTATTATCCTTCCGTACTGAGGAGGAATATCGACAGGTAAATGGGAATGGAAGGGGGTAATTCTATGGTAGCTGGTTGCACCACATACCGTTGCATTCAGCAGCAGTAATTAGTGAAGAACATTGTTGTCTTGCTCTGGGATATGGCAGGAAACACATCTGGTTTGGAGGGTTAGCTCCAGCCAATTAATATAGAGGGAGATGATGACAGGCATGGAGGTTAGCAGCAAGCTCGTCATTAATTAAAAAACAGAACTTAAACCAAAAAATACGGCAGGGAAGTGATGAGATAAACAAAAAAGGCTTGGAAACCATATGCCTTCATCCAACAAAAGTCAACAAAAACACAAACAACTAGTTTCCTCATTCTGTTTAATGCATTTTAAAATCAAACCAACTATCCATTGAGTGGGGAGGATCTTTGTAGTCTTCTCACTTCATGATTAAAAACAAACAAGCAGAGAAGAAAAGACAAATTTGGTCTGTCTGATCTGGAATCAAGCATAAGGAGAGTTGCACAAGCTAATTAAAAGGATATGTTTGCAAAACTCAATTTTCTTTATAGTTTGTGATAAAGTCCTTGTCTCAGTGAAACAGTTTAAGGTGCTGTTATGGATATAGAGGTTTACATAAGAGAAGCAACTCTCAAAAAGAACACCGGGTAAATCAAACCTACTGTGCACTAAATACTAATGATACACAAAGCCCTTGAAGTCTGTGCTTACAGTAAATAAGATTTAATTGATGGCATCTTACATAGTGAGAACACTTACTGTACAGGCTTAGAGACATACTTAGTTCTGGGACTCACATGAATTGGCAAGACATGAGAGGCAAGTTTTCAGAGCATCCTCTGGTGTCTCATCTAGGCCTCATGCAACTGCTCAAATTTGTCAAAATATGTCTTATTTGTTATAATAATAAAAACAAAACAAAAAATACATTTCTGGGCCAAGCTACACTGTGAACAAAATATCTACACAGGTGAAAAGCATCAGTGAGAATCAGACACATTAATCAAGATTTCCGAATATACCAAGGTGTAAAGGGAGAAGTAAGAGACAAACAAAGATAAAAGACAGAGGAAACCAAAAGGCAATAAAAAGATGCTGAAAAGTTTTGCGAGATGACAGAACAGAAAGAGCTCAAGAAAAAAAAACAATGTTTGGTGAGTTTGTGTATTAAAGTTTCAGGTTTAAGGACATAATAATTTAATAATTAATATTTTTTTACAGTTATCTTGAAAAAACAGTATGACATAAAAAAAATCTCTTATTAGTCAAAGGGTACTATACTATTATTTCTTCTGCCGGCAGCCTCCTCAGAATATGCAAAGGTCTTTGGTGTCCAAAGGGACATCCCAGTATCATTTGACACCATGAGCAAAGTGATTTATTCAGAGACAACGTGGTAGACATGAAGGTTAGAGGGGTTATGGCGTTCAGACTCATAACACTTTTGTTTTGGAGACCTGAAAAAGATATCTGTCTTTATTTCACCCTGAGTTTTACTGCAAAAACTTAATATTCATCCTTTGTGTATTTTCTGTTTTGCTATATCCTCTTACATCTTTACCCCTACACACCTAAAATGGATGTTTGTGTTACTATCCGACACCAAGGACCGTTTCTATTAAAGGGAACATATCATGCATATAAGCCCTTAAATACCTGTTTTTTTCTTTTTCGAGCGTTCCGGAGTCCTGAAAAATATGGTCATGTTATTTTTGAAAAACATTCTCTGCCGATCATTAGCGGCTAAGAGGCTAAGGGGGCGGAGTCAAA
>JBBDHI010000005.1:7647575-7657792 GCA_037177115.1 Craterocephalus stercusmuscarum | reverse complement strand
ATTGTAATGACATTATATATGAACAGTCTATGGTCACACTACAAAAATACAAATGAAAAATAAGTGCACCCTTTTACTTACTCATAATTTAACATTCGCCCTGGCCAAATCACTGCTCTATTTGTGTATCTGTTAAATGATGCAAAAGAAGTGTACATCCACCAGACACGCTTCATATATAATGTCATTACAATATGCTCAAAAGCACTCAGTATTGCATAGTTTATAATGCAAAGCGTCATACCATGTAGCTCTACAAGCTACTGTACTGCTCTCACTGCAGGCCCTTGCACAAAGAAGTGCTGTATGAGTGGGTTATCATGGCTGTAATATACTGTATCACTGAAGTCCATTCATGAGGTCCACATTCAAGGGTAGAAAAGCTGAATTACCAGATGGTGGAGTGGTGTTAACACAAGTCTTTCAATCAGGTGATGTTATCTCAATAGCAATGTCAACTTTTTGTTTTACTGCTATTCTGTTTTATTTAATTTCATTTACTCTCAAAATGTGATGCTCTATCATGAACTTTATGCAGTAATATTTGCAAATTTCATAAACCAATATGTTATTTACAATAAGATATACAAAATATGTTGAAAGTGAGAGATTTTGCAAGCTCCATATAGTGTGGCCAAGTGGGCTATTCAACGGATTTCCAATCATTGGAGAGCCAATCAATTTTGAGCTTGTCCAATGCTCAGTGCAGTGAAGCGACAAGTCAACATTGCAAGCATGGAGCAGCCGCGAGCGTTTGACACAGCGGTAGATTCTGTTTTGAAAAGTTCCTCTTTGAAATTTGAGCAACGAGTAGTCCTGGAGACATTTATTGGAGGGAAAGACGTTTTCGACTTGCTCCCGACCTGCTTCGGTAAGACTCTAATCTACCAGTTAGCCTTGCTGGCTATAGATAGAGGAAAGAGTGCTGTGTTTGGTTAAAGTTTCGACCAATCGCGAACAGCGGCATTTGAAGGAGGCAGGTCAACCATCCCTTCTGAGAAACGGTTGTCCTCAAGCTCATGGCCAGACCAATGCTCGCATTGAATATGCATTGTTAGCCAGTCTAACATTTTACTATTTCATGCAAAATATTCATGTAGTCAAATCTGAATGTGATAAAAGAAACACATTTAAGTAAATTGGGACATGACCATGTTTACCACCATATAGCATCCCCCTGTTCTTTTAAACATCTGGAAACTACAGAAAGAGTAGACGAAACATTGCTTTGCTGAAGAAGTTTCACAAAAAAAGAGAAATCTTCTGGGAAGGTGTATATATTGCCCCTAATATCTGTACACTGTACCTTTCAGAATAGATTATGCATTTCCAGATGTTTAAGTTGCACTTGAATAACTAGAAGTTGAACTTATTTTTATACCTTGCTTTTAATAATTTCATAAGCTCTCTCTCTCTCTCTGTTTCATTGTGAATAAAATATTGGGCAGGGGTTTGCAAATCTGTTTTCATTTACATTCTGCAAATGTTGACAACTTTGGTGGATTGGAGCTTTAGATCCTAACTGCAAATTATGCAGAGTAATAATACGGATACAGATCACTACCCAAGATTTGCATTTAAATGTTAGACAAAAGCATTGACCTGATATAGCCTGGTCAAACGCCAAGAAGACATGCTATTTTTTGCCAGTATACAGAGCATGTTATCCTCTCATTTTCTTGATGACATTTTAATTACTTAATTGAATTTTAATCTTACGCATTTAAATGCTCTTGCTGGAATCACCATCTTTCTGACTTAATATTCCTTTTACAGATTTTGTCAAATTGAGTAAGTGGGTGATGCAGTTCTTGTTCAAACACAGACTGCTGGTTTTTAATAACTTTAACATTATTCATAGCCAAGACTTAATTGCACAAATTATGTAGTGTAATCATCTTTTGCTGTGTAGTTGGGGACTCTGGGTGGTTCTCATTTTAGGATGTAATACTGTACTTGTACATATAGTTAAAAATCAAGGGACTCATTTTGTCATTCAGGCAATGTATTTGCTACTCCGTATGACGGCCTGATGCTCACCCACACAGATACACATGGCTGTCATGTATTTCACTTGTGTCCCTCATCATTTGTTGTAGTTTGTGCAAATATGTGAAAAGTGGGAGAAAGCACTTCAGTTTGGGTGGCCCGTTAATTAACATGCCACAAACATTTTTTTTTTGTAGCCTGCACAGTGTGGATGCTACATGCTACTACATGTACACACACACATGCACACTGTGATATGTAAATGCAAACAGATGCTCATGCATAACATTTGCAAGTCGTCCCTCAAAATGAATAAGTATCTGAAAATGGAGCTGTTCTGTAAAGCATGTGCATCAGCTGCAGTCAATGGATGCATTTGATACTGTGGATACTGGTGTTGGGTTAAGGGATGGAAGAAGGTTTTTTTTTTCATGGCCTCTGAAAGGCTTTATAGTGAATGAAGAAATGACAGATCTTTCCTTTTTTTTGGACGGGATTCTATTTAAAACGCAAATGCCTGCTGGCTTCCTGGCACTCCTCTACAGGCTGCAGGCCATCAGGGAATCCAGCCCTTGAGCTCCATTCGTATGCTTGACAGGGAAATGACACCATGTCAATCAAAGGGGGTTCACAGATTCTCTCTATTTAAAGTCCATGCAGCGTGGTGCAGCTCACGAGATGGCCCAGCACTTTGTTGCTATTTTAATGTGGCAAAATACTGCCATGTTACCGATTTGTTTGGGTTGGGGCTTTAAATGAAATGAATGCAATTTCTAAATCATTCAGATTAGTGGACATGTACTGTGTATAGGCGTTGCATATTGCATTAAAACAGGTTGCTGCGACAGAAAGAAGTACAGATAAGTTTAAGAAAGAGACATTTATAAGGAGCAAAAGGCAAATGATTTCATTTCAAATACCAGAAAACACCATTAACTAATAATATCTGAAACGAGAGAGGGACAGAACTCAACAGAACACACACTTTGGGCACATGCATTGCAAACATAATTGGAACTAGGCTACAATTTTTTCCTGCTTGATTTCAGTTTAGGAACTGACAGATGATCCAACACAGATGGCATAATCCAGTTCAGTGATGGTGGGGAAATGCCCAATCTGTCTCAGATGTCACATTAGTGCCCAAAAACCCACTTGGACATCCTTTGGAATGGTTTTCATACAGTTAATGTGCAGCACAGGTCCATACTTATGACATAACTAACTGGATCTATTTTGGAAAGGGGTATCTTCTCAGAGATCACTCTGTTCCCACCAAGCAGATCAGCTTGCTTTGTGAAGACACACTGACATGGTTTCCTTTTCTAATAATGACAGCTTTGTCATGATACATTCTCAAATGCCTCTCTGTCAAAGGTGCCTGGTCAAAATATTAACAACAATTATGCTACGTATGAAATTGTCTACTTGTGTCATTCATTTTCATATGTCAGTGTTGGGATTACATACTGTAATGTGACACCAGCAATGCTTTGCTTGCAGTTACCCTTTCCCACCACTAAAGTCTGGACCTAAGCATGGCTAGATCTTGCACAAACACAAATTGGTAAACTTGATACTTTATTTGGAAACAATTTTACTACTGCAATATGAAGTTTCAGGAAATATCAAAAATGGAATATGGAACGAATTATTAGTTTTCGGGCTTGATCGGAACCCCTGTTTGGATCCCTCAATCATTGGCTAAAGAAATAATAAGGCTTGTGGAAGGTCTGTACACTCTGAGTGCTTTAGTTCATTTGTGCCACACCGTACATGTAACACATTTCCACTCTTTTATTTGCCACATTTTTTCAGAATTGTTTTCTTTTTTGTTTCTTGCCTTGATTTCCTCTTAGATCGACAGTCTTTTTCATATGCAACATTCATGTCTTGGTTACCTCTGACCATTTATAGCTGAATTTCGGCATATTCAGGGCAGGATATGAGGCTGATTCAGGCACGCATATTTCAAAGTAGACTGCAACCTATAAAGGGGAAATAGCCTCCAGGTGAACATACGCTCAGTTTTATAAATCTGCTGGATTCGTGCATGCCATTTTCGGTTTATGTGTGCACATAAACTATTAGTATGGTTGGTGGATGCACTGTTTTGATCATTGAAACTCCAAAGCTTTTAAATTTTACTTTGATATACAAATAATTTTCAATCCTCATTTAGATTTGAATTTGCTGGGCTTTTTCATTAGAAACCTCTTGGTCAGGTTAAGGAAAACATTTTAGCTGCCTAGCTGGTCTTAAAATAGATGTAAAAATATAACATCAGTCTACCTGATTCATTTATGAAACAATACCTCACCAAAATGCTTTGCCTTGAAAGTAGCATACAAGAGAAAATGCACAATGCATGCTCATCTGAAATGATAAAATATCTTTGTGTCTGTGTGTCTGTATGTGTGTGTGTGTGTATGTGTGTGTGTGCTACTATAAAACCATTTTCCAACCACATTCATTATTCTAAGTGGCATGGTCTGAAAACAGTTTTTACTGAAGCAAATGAGCTGCCATCAAGAAGTTTTGTCTTTGATTTCTGGATGTGTTTGACAGTGGATCAACATCAGCATCAGTTACATGGGACCACGCTTGAAGCTACTAGTTATTGTCAAAGTATTTTAATACCCAAATACAGTGCAAGGGATGATATATGTTAAAAAAAAAGATATTACTCTGCCTTGTTTTGATGTTTGAATAAACCGATTAGCTCAGCAGAGATAATGTCATTGTTATAGATCGCATTCGTGTTTATGCTAATTACAAATCCATAAATCTTTACAAACGGATTTAGTCGGTGATGGAATTAATTGTAAGCCATTCTGCTGGCTTTCCCTCAGAAAGGATGGGTGGGTATCTTATGGATTTAACGCTCCTAATGATGGATTTAGTTGGCAGAGTTTGCAGAAGATAACTTTTTTTGTGAAACTATGTTGAATGTATCCATTTTTCATTATCGCTGACACCCTGCAGTTGTTTTTGCATGTAGAATGGATGCATTATTCAATCATGAAGCAGCTAAATATAAACAGATTAAATTTTGAGTGTTTGTCAAAGCAGTTCTCAGAAGGAACTGTCAGTGTAACCCAGTTTTAATGTGTCTCTTGTGCAATCATTCCATCTCATTACACAATAGGGCTATGATAAGAAGGGTCACAGATGACTAACTACACCCTTTTATTGTTATTTTGACATAATTTTTGTCCAAAAGGAGGATTTTTTTGAATAATTGTATAACCTTTTAACACAGCCTGCATATTAACATGGAATTAGACCTACAGTGCAGGTGTATTTTCCAAACAAGTCTAAGAAAAAGACGTTTATTGAAAGTTTGTGGTGTGTTTTTTTTATGTATTCCTCTCACTTGTAAGGTTTTAGTGTTTGATAAATAATTGAAATATTGAGAAGATCAGCAGTCTATTCTTGGTTGTAATGCATTAATAACCACAGTAAAAAGGTTTTATTTATTTATATTTTTTCCCCAAAACACTTGCACTAAATTGAATTTTGTGAACGTTCTGCTTCATGACATACGTAAATTCCAGTTAAATCTTCAGCCTTTATCCTCACAAAACCTTGCAGTTGCACCATTGAGGATCAAAAATGGTAAAACTACTCGACTTTGTGCTATAAAATAGTTGTATACGTTGTAGTCCTAACATGCCAACACATAGCCTCACATGAAACTGTCATGCACGAATAACTAAAAGTGTGAAAATCACTACATTTTCAAGATTCTACAAGTTTACCATGCCATGTTTTTAATGTTTATGTGGAACTTTATATTTTGTTTTAAGTCTGGTTTTATAATTGTGCCACATTCTTGGCTAACTAGTGGGACATTCTGCATATAAACATTATTTTTTCATATCAATTATATTATTCTCAGAAAATGTTTTTGTACAAAGAATAACTTCATCTGAGAAAATAAAAATAAACATTATGCATACCAAATTCATTTCTGTGTTTGCTCCCATCTTTTTATTCATCTGCTCCCACAGGGGCATTGTAATGCCACGGTCCACAATTCTTTGTTCTCTTTGGATTTAGTTCTAGTTAGATTTCAGTTTTACTGTATGGGTTTTCAGTTTTTGAGTCCTCTGTTCGGTCTTGTTCCTTCTTTTACTACAGAGTTCAACTCTTGTTGTTTGGATGTGTTCACTTCCGGCTCCTTTGTTGCTTTTGGTTCTTCAGATTGCCAAAAACGAAGCTGGATTTTCCATAATCAAGATAACTTCTGGGTTAACGCTGCGTTTTCCATCCTACGACACTGGCTCACTTCTTACTAGGATATATCACCGTGGTGACGCTGATCAGCTAACATACTCTGAAATAGGTTATTGTCTGAATAAAAGATGATGAGTATAAAAGCATGACCTCCCGACCATTCAGTTCTATTGGAAAATGGTCCACTCTTAAAGCATCCTGTCGACCTTGGTGCACAGATCGTAAGAGAAGAAAAATTGTTTTCTGTGATTAGGAATAAATGCAGTCCTTTTGATGAATAAATAAAGCCTTGTCACTAACTGCTTTGAAGTCTGTTTTTGTACTTATTCTTGACTTGTTCCCAAGTCTGTTTAGCTCCACTAGAGTTGCATCTGAACTAATAAGATTAATAATAATACTCACACATGGCTAAACCGTAGAACAGGGCTATTCAATTCAGTCCTACGAGGGCCACAATCCAGCAGGTTTTCTATCCCTCCCTGATCTGACACACCTGATTCAAATCAAGATAGATCCAATAGACAATCAAGCTCTGCATAATGACCCTTTAACTTGTGATGGAGCAAGGAGACATGGAAAACCTGCTGGATTGCAGCCCTGTAGGACCAAATTGAATAGCCATGCCATAGTACCATACATTTATGGAACACACAACTACTTGTACTATCATGGTGATGAATTAATATTCCAACACAAAATGGGCTCACATGGGGTGGTGCTGGGCCTTAAATGAACTCATGAACAAAAGAAAAGGCACTGAGGAAATGCTCTGTCCGAACCATATCTGCCATAATAAAGTAAATTGATCAGACTTCTGTCCAGTTATATTGTCTGATGAACTAATATCGCACATTATCTTACCAATTTACACATCCACATTCGGTAATTTTTTGCCAGCATACCTTCCTGGCTGTTGCTGCGGCAACAGACTTGTTTTGGCCTGGATAACGTGTTAGAATTCTTCATATATCGAAAGAACAATTGTATGCTCCTCCATGGTAAAGTACGCTGCTCTGCAGGTTTTCTCTGCGATGGGTCACACGTTGCAAACACCACCCCTTTTAACTAAGTGTGCCAAGTGCAAGATAGAAAAAACCCAGGGTTAAATTATCGAGTTCACGACCAACTTTGAAGTATCCGGATTCTGAATGTCTCGGTAAGTCAACCCAGAGAGTTAGGGGCTGCTGTAACTCTCTGTTGTTTATTAATCTTTATAAATTTAAATGATGGCTTCTTTATTTCTGTTTTCAAATACTCATAGTATCAAGTTTCTCATTACATCTCTACCTATCTAGAGTAACAAGCATCAAAAACATTTTGTAAGGGTTATCATTTTGAATGGGTCACCAACCCTGATATAGGCAGGGATGCATATTTATAGTGATCATTGGATCTATATCCCTCTCAAGTCCAGAGTATGAATCGAAGGTTTGTCACACCTGCTCTTTCATTAAACGAGTAAATGTGCCCAAACCTGTAATTGTTACTGGATTAAGCATCCTATGGGTTTTTCTTAAAACATAGTATCTTTATAGATGCCATTGTCAAGTCAAATCTCAGAAGGCACAGAACTAACCAGCAGCTGTTCATTTGAGAATGACAAATTTTACACCTTTTCCTCCCTTCAGTAATGGATTTTTTCCTTGTAGCTCTGACAACTCACCACTGACCTTGACACTGAGCAACTGCCCCTGGGGGTCATTTTCTCCATCCATCTCTCTAAGCCATTGCTGCATCAAGTAAATGGTAAAAGTGAGGTTTGTTTTGACTGGTTTGTGGTGTGACTTGATTCATGATGAGCATGGTTTCAGGAGTGAGAATGAATTTGTATTCAAAAGGATTGGGTAAAACATTTAATCTCCAGTCAAATTTGTCACTGACATTATTTCTGCACAAAGCAAAGCAAGGCCCATTTGACAAACAAACACAAAACAGATGATTGCAGCAATAATGGAATAATTCAAGGCTGCTTATTTTGATAAAACCTTTTCATTATAATTTTAATGAGTATGTTGACAGGTCACTTGAGACACTGACAACTTCTGTATTATTATTAGTCATTATCACTCATTTGCTTTTGGCTTTATTAGCAAGTAGGAGTCCTTGGTGCCAGTAAAACTTGTATTTCACCCCCTTTTTTTACAGTATGTATGTGTTGTGAATTCTGGGCCATGCAAGAAGAAACACACAGCTAAAAAGCAATGCTTTGGATTTTTATTGATCAACAAATGTCCCCGTCGGATGTTAAACAGACGAGAGGATTAGCTTTTCCTGAAAGCGAACGCTCTTTGTCTGCTACTAAATTAAAGTGAAAGCCATTTAAAAGATTTTTTTTTCTTGGAATGTAATGATTGTAAGTCTGCTTCAAGGAAATAAAAACACTCATGGCCCGTTTTGACAGCTGTGTCAAGTGGTGTGATGATTCATAGCCCACTCATTACTTTACACAGAAAACAAAAGACAGGAAAAGTGCCGGTACGCCAGATTCAGTTATTATAAAAGAACAAACTACTGAGAAATTGCAGTTTTATAAATATATACTGTAGTAGGACCATCATCGACTCCACACTGAATTTTACAGAATTTTAAACTTTAAACAAGATTTATAGATTATATATATAAAAGGACAAGCATCTTACTTTACTAATAATCCACTTTACTGTATGTCTGTGTTTGAATGTCAAATCGTGTCCAAACAATGTGTCATTTTTAATTGCTATATAGTTGTAGGAGGCACAGACAGCTAAAATGGTGCAGATTCATACGATGTTAAGTCAATGTAGTTAATTAGTTTTTTTTTTAGAAATGTTCTTCCTTTTTGTAATATTTCATATATTTGCTTCATAATCAGATATTTTTAGGTGGAAATAGACTCAAGAAGGAGAGAGGAAGAGAGAGAAATGGATAGAAGGAAAGATGAAACATTTTGTATGTTTTTGTCTCCATCTTCATCTTTTGTGTTCTGAATTTGTTTTTTTCACCAAGATTAGATTGTTCATGTTTATTACTGTGCAGTCCAGTAGCATGCCCACGCTTCACATCATTGGAATCTACAGTAACCACTCAGTGCAAGTTTGTTACACTTATTATTGTTATCTGAACAACTCGAAAGGGTTCTTTTATGTCAATTTTCTTTTCTTTTCTGTTTGCCGGGGTATTTTCACTATCCATTGTCTAGTGACTTCAGTGCTGAATTTGCTTCTCAGGGGAAATGAGTGAAAAGAAAAGAGGACCTGTTTCTGAGCTGACGGGGCGCCGAGAGTCACGGACAAACTACTAGGTGATCAGGCAGCTTTGTAAGAGATTCATCCACCTTAAATCGCTTCATTTGGATTCAGGAACAGATTGGATCCAACAAAACGGGGCCTGAGTGTCACTTCAGACTAGGACAGACTCCCTCTCATAAATTTGCTCTGATTATGATTATAAGTGTGACAAAAGATTGGTGATAGTGAATTAATCTTCCTGTAATCTAGGCCTACCTCTTAAACAGCCTTTTAGGTTTACTTTAGTTGGATTCAGCAATCTTTTTTCATTCTCTTAAACATCAGCAGCACAGTTAACTTGATTACAGTATGCTTCATAGATCAGACATTTTTATACTTCACCATACAGTATAAACATTTGTTGACCATCATATTTTCTGTTAATTCTTTAGATATTCATGTTTTATCTTATCTTTGTGTAATAGTTAAATCAATATAATATATATTTTTTATATTTCAGAAAAGATTTTTATTGTTTTGATATGTAAGGTTTAGAATCAGCCACATTTGTCACTTTTCAGTCAGACATGATGTAATATTTGTGCAATGATTAATTATTCTGACTTTTACAATATGACTCCCAAATAGTAAGAACAGACAAAACCTCTGGCGCCAGGCGTCTTCTAGTCAGTGCAAAGATAATTTTTGTGAATATCCAAACAATCTCTTTGCATGCAGGCAGACAGCTTTTCTTGGGACCCTCTGTGCATATCCTCCCGTTTT
>JBBDHI010000005.1:7529593-7546587 GCA_037177115.1 Craterocephalus stercusmuscarum | reverse complement strand
AGGGTGAAGGGTTTTGCATCCTGATCTACACAACAAACAAGAAAAAGTAAACACTTGCAAATGTAAATAGTATTTAGAAAGAGCCCCCCACCCCTCAAAAAATACACTCTCTCGCTAGTCCTCCTGAGTCAGTCTTATTTTCCTCATCCATCCATTTGGCTTGAAAGACCCTTTGAAGTATGTCTTCTGAGCTTGTTTGTGATGTTTATTTCTGTGGTGCACTGGCACGGCTGCACAGTTGTTCCACTGGGAGTAAAAACAAAATTCATTGATGACTACTCTGGTTTTAGTTTGATGAAGAAGCCATCAGTGCTGTTATTTTGTAAGGATATCTGTTTTGTTCTTTTTTCCTTAGATGTGAACTTTTAGTAATCGCCTGAAGCATTGTCATGTGACAAAATTCCCTTGAATGCATAAAATTGATCTGCATTCTTTCGCAGGTTTTAGCGTGTGTGCTGGGTGCTTCATTTTGTTTTGTTGAGCCTTCTAACTAATTGCTGCTAAACTAACTAGCAAAACAATATGAAGGACTTGAACAAACAGCAGTTTTCATTTTCGCTCATGCCAATGTCCCTTACAGTTAGACAGGCGCTCAGTAAAACTGCCTCGCTAAAAACAACATGCAAATGGTCATGAGTGTACTGCTGCCATGTTTGTTTTTTGTATCGTTATTGCCTTGACACTTTAAACACCAAATTTTAATCTGTAGGAATCAATGGATTGAGAAATAACATGGTTTGTCAAGTCAAACAGCACACAACTGCTCAGAGTTTCTGTGGCTAGGTAAGCATCCCTCAGACCATAAGGCTTCAGACACACTGGATCTGATTTTATCAAAATTCCTGGATTGCGTGGCGAGACTAGACGTTTGTTCTCAAGTGCACAGTGTCATGTGCAGAGTCATTGTGAAGGAGAATAAGCACGGACGGTAGGAATGCCAAGACAGAAGAGGGTTTTCTTTTTATTCTTTTGTATGCTGAGTGTCAGTCTGCACCCAAACTGTCAAGCTACGCAGGTCAAAGCCTTTTGTTTGAAAAATACAAGCCACCTCAAACCTCATCTTTTTCAGGGTGTTTTAGGTTTATCCTGTGTATGAGTGAGGCAGTGTTTCAGTACTGGTCAGAAAAATGGCAATTTCTTTAACTTCAAATGCATTCATCTGTAAATATTGCTATTTTGGGAACAAAAAATGACAGCACTGGGACCTCATTGTGACATACATTATGGCCCTTGTGTTTCTGGTAAACCTCACAATAAAACCCCCCAAACTCTAACAACAGAAGACAAACCTTTTCCTCATCTGCCCCCTCATTCCTTGTTCTTACCCCAGAAGTGTTCCTGAAGGCAAGACATCAATATGGCTCTCATGCTGAAAGGCTGTAAACCTGAAATAGTACCCATGACAAGCCCTTGCAGGTAATAGGTCAGGTGCATTGATTGATCTGTTCATAAACACACATTTTAGGATGGCTCCCTGTAAAACGTTATGTCCTTGTCCAAGTCAATTTGAGCCAGAAGGCTGGGAATTTATGTGATTTACCTCTGTCCAGTTAAATATTTGAATGTCTCACTGGCACTTATTTTGGAAGAAATGTAGCTTAGTGGTGTGTTGTTGTGGGTAATATGCTACTGTAGATAAATCGTTGGTAGCACTTTTAAGTTTGAGAAATTCTGAAATATCTTTTTGGTCATACTCTTGATATTCTAATTCATGAGTCAGACCACATAGCACTGACTCAGATTCATATGAAAACAGTTGTTTTCCAGCTACTACCATCATAAGAGTGGATTCACGTTGTTAACATGTAAACACATGTAAAATTAGTTTGTTGGTTACATAATTTGATTTTGTGTCATCTAAGGACTCAGTAAAAGCAAACTTTTTCTAGTACACTGCATTTCAAACACTTTTAAAAATAGTATTCAAACTGCTCCCATACAATCAATATATTTATATAAAATCATTACAGACAGGGAAAAAAGAGTAAACTGAAAAGTATGTCTTATTCATATACACATTTACTTTGCAACCTAACCATCAGAATACTGGGTTACATGTCATTTTGTGGAAAATCCATCAAGACATTGCTCTACAATAAAATTGTCTGCAAGCAGTACAATTGCAAACAATCAATTTGTGTGCATGGGTGCAAAGATCGTGTTCTGAATTTGCGTTAATGCTGGCATAGAAGTGAAAGTCTTGTAAATATGTAGGCCTACTGTAGCCAAAGACATTTTAGCCAAGAGTTCACAATTGGTTCACAATATTATTACAACCACCTCATGCATGACAAAACCAGCTTGTTAGGTTCTTTAGGAACATATTGAGTAATTCAGCCACACAATTAGGCTTGTTGAGGGCCCCATGGCACTTAATCTTTCCAGCAGAGAGTGCGTTTATAAGATAGAGTTTATCCATTGTCAAAAGTCCATGTTTTATGTATTTGGTGTTTTTGTACTTATGTTGTATTTGTGCCTCCCTTCGATTGTCCAAGACACCTTGCTGTCAACACACAGCCTGTGCATCTCTTTAATTCATATGCCATGTTAAATTTGCTGAAAAAACATCTCTTGATCACATTTCACCCACTTGGGCAGTACGAGTTAAAAAAAAACATCTTCCTATTGTCCATTCTTACCCAAATGTTTTCATTTTATTTTAAGTGACTGATAGATGGGTGAAAAAAACTTATACAGCCACAATCTACATTTAGATGTCTCTGAAATTACTCTGGTGTCAGTCTGTAGAATTGTTGAAATCTTAATAACTAATAAAAACAAAACAGTAATTGGATTTGATTTTATGTTGCTTTTTTCTGACTGCTCAAAGTGTTTAGGATCCATTGTTCATCCACTCCTCACTCATACTTGCCAGTGGTACGCTACATGTGTAGCTACAGGCACCCTGTAGCTGACTGACAGAAGCATAGCAGCCAATTTGCGGCAACTGACTCTGGGAGTGGGATTTGAACCACTCACCTTCCTGTCATTGGACTGCCCTGCTCTGCCCCCAGTTTACACCAGAAAGGACACTGCTGCGCCTAAATACATCCCACTAAAGTATTACAATTTCTTAAAATGTTTTTATTCAACTGTGTCCCTTGCGTTGCCAAGAAGCATCTTGTTGTCAGCACACAGCTTGTATTTGACACATAAAATTAGCTTTTAAAAAGAATCTTTTCTATCAAAATAACAGTGCTGAAATCCTGTCTGTTTTCTATGGTTTTATTCTGACTTATAGACTTTAGCTATGCATGTCACATACTTAGGGTTTGTTTGATATATAATGATATATAATAGATAATATTATAAAAAGTAGTAGCAATAATACATGTTTTTTTTGTGGTGAACAAATCCAGTCTTTTGAAATCCACTGGGTCTGTAGCTCTCCAAAAGATACACACCATATTAATCTATAATGAGGATGAAAATGTTACCAGTTTCTAGTTAAACCAGCTGTCAGGATAAACATCTCAGTGGCTTTTTTATTTTTTTTAAGTTGACTAATGTTTGGATGGGAGTTATGTCTCATTGCCCTGAGATGTGGAGCTGTTTACAGCGCTATGTTCAAAGAACCGCATGGCCCCTTTAAGATTAAGCTAGAGAGAGAGAGAAGCAGAGCACACCAGCTGGTTTGACACATGGGCAGAGTAGTATGGAAGGAAAGAGGACGTTGGAGAAGAGTTCCATGAGAAATCGCCTGTTTAGTGTTGAATGTTTTGCTACAAGCTTTACTAATAAAAACCATACAGCTCTTCTAGTTCCAGCAGAGTCCCATGTCTGCTTCGCCACTGATGGGTTAAGAGAAGGAAGCTAACCCTGAAGCTAACTGCTGCTTGACTCAGGAGTATTCACTCCGCCTCCCGGCCTCGCCTTGGAGACAGAAGCAGGAAAGTTTAACAGCTGTTTCTGTCAGAGCTTTCAAGGAGGCTCTAAACTCTCACAGAAATGTTGCGCTTCAGGAGAATAATGATTAGGTGGAAAGATGAGGAAAATATTTGGTTTTGTTGTAGCTGAATGCTCCTGTGTGCGTTGTGTTCTGTTTGTCTGGTATAACAGCTGCCCTGTAAACGCAGCCAGGCCAGGATCATTCCTGACAACTCCCTGACCCAATTTCTCATCTTCCTACTGTACAAAAAAGGACTAGAGCCCACAGAATGCTAGAAATATAAGAGTGGCAAACACTCATGTATGGAACACACGCAAGTGATACAAATAACATCTTAAGGATTTCACGTTTAGAGATGGTATTTTTAATGTCATTATTGATGACATCAGGATGATGTCACAACTTATTGACTTATCGATTTTGAAAGCTCTACTTTGTTTTCTGTGGTAAGGATTAAATGTAAATTGGAGGGACACATTAAAGACTGGTTGGTCTTCCCAAAACGTACAGTAGGCTGCCAGTGAAGGATCTCTGCAGAGTTGTCAGTGTTCAGGAGGGGTGTGGAGAGGGGCACAGTCTTTCAACCTGGATGAGAGCTCAATCATTAGCTTCTTCTCTCCCACCACTTCAACTGGTTGGTCCAAGGGTCCACAGTACAGAGCTGTTCTGTACTGGTATGCCCCAGTACAGTCAAGCCATCAATGGAAGCAAGCTGATGTCAGATGGAGGAACATCCATCGAGGATCAATGCATCCGATTGTACTTCTGCCCTGTCTAACGAAGGCTGAATTTGTGATGTCTATTTTGATCAATGAAATCAGGTGTAACACAGTAACCACTTAGTTGAGCCCACCTTAATCATAAAGTATCCCGTTATCACGAGAAAACGGTCCTCATTATCTTGAGATAACGAGAAAATTAACTTGTTATCTCGAGATAACGATTAAAGAAAATAATAGTGGAACAGGTCTGCTCTCAGCTTCCGTACTGAGGAGATGCTGTGTCCCTCTTCAGACTGAAACTTAGACAATGTGATCTCTCTTCTATCCCCTTTTCTTTGTCTCTTTGTCTCCCCTCACTAATAACCAATGCTCTTTTCTTCATGCATGAGGGAGGCATTTGCTCCCCTCCTTCAGTCAGACAGATAGCAGGGGAGATGAATGTGTCAGTCAGCCAGCTCTGTCTCATCTCACTCAGGTGTTCTGTGTAGCTTAGCTTATATAGAGGTCTGCTGGCTAGTAAACTGCTCATCTTCTTCAAGTCTTAAATTTGTTTAGGGAAAGCAAACTGAGCTCTATTTGCTTAGACATTTTCCAGCTGTTCACAGGGCTATTTTTATATCTTAAATGAAGACGTAAAAGACTGTGCCGTAGATATTGATACACATTTGGTTTGAGGCTGTTCTTAAGAGCCCTTTTACACAGACAAAGCCACTCCTTCCCAACAGAAACTGGAACAGTCAGTTCAGTACATCTCTCCATCTGCCTCTCTGCAGTGTCGTGTCAATGAATAACAAGCACCCAGCCACAATCTCCAATTATGCAAATCAATGGCAGGATCTAGATATAGGGTTGTTTGTGGCAGATCTAAATGCAGATCCGCTGATAGTTTAAAGTTCTATCATA
Source organism: Craterocephalus stercusmuscarum (assembly GCA_037177115.1). NCBI lineage: Eukaryota > Metazoa > Chordata > Actinopteri > Atheriniformes > Atherinidae > Craterocephalus > Craterocephalus stercusmuscarum. Next base: position 7,541,073 of record JBBDHI010000005.1, on the reverse strand, counting down.
TTACAGCCATGAATAAAGGACCATTGTCTTTCACTCTCTGCTCAGCCATGTCTGTAAAATGACACAGCACATATTGTGCACCGGTGCGGTGGGAAGCAATTTTTGTTTCTACAATCTCTGTTAATTTCTAACAACATAACACATAAGCTTTTTTTTTTTTCGGTCATGAGAATGGAATATAAAAACAAATTGCTGAAAGGTGACATGTTTTTGATTAGGCCCTTTCATACATAACGATTCATAATTAAGTCCCAGCTCTTTTGGCAAGTTCGTCCAATCAGCTTTCTTTTGTTTTGAGTAGTCTCTTGTAGAGACTGTCCGCTTACAATCACTAAGTATTAATTTAAAAATCTGACTCATTTTTTTCCCATCCACAAAGCCACAGCCTCCTTCTTAACACAGTTTTGTTGCACAAATAACCTCAAGAAAAGTAGTGTTTTCTGGATAAACTCGAGGCTAACTCAATTCAAGCTACCGTTTACCTTTCATTGAGCTACACAAACATTATTTAAATGTTATTGTTTTCTATTGATGGGCTCTGATCTGTAATGTATATGAATTTTATAGAACAGTGTGTTGTTTTTGACTTGCATAGATTTTCCATCCGTAAACGGCTCTTCTTGCTTGTGTTGTAGCTCCAAATCTTGGATCGGGTAAGACTTTTTGAGATGGTTCAGTCTTATATTAGTGCCTTTCACACATGAACTTAAATATAAACCTCACATATTTTTCCTATTTGCAGACAATAAAGAAGAAATTAGTCTAAAGTTATGTTCTCATGCTTTAAATGTTACCAAGGCTCCTCACTTACAGCAGGCTGTCATGTGAGAATCAACGCTGTGGCATTTAGGCGTTGCAAGAAACCGACTTAAACTTTACTTTGTTGTCTGCTCCAAGGGACACAGTAATCTATCTTTCAGACACAGAAGTTTAGATGGAGCTTGTTATCTCCCCTCTGCTGTCTTAATCTCATGATGAAATGTCCTTTTTACAGTGTTCAACAGTGTACAGAAATTTCAGCCAAAAAACTTAGGAAATTAACAGCATCACTGGCAAAAAAAAAAGTTCCTTAACTTAAATATAACAAAGAAAAGCACCAGAGCAATTGTGGCCACAGTGATGAACCAATCCCGCTTAATACAGTTTTGCCTTACTGTAAGTGGATCTACAAAGGAGTCAGCACTGAGAGGAATGCAGCAGCTCATGTCTTTAAAACCACACTAATAAGAACCATAGCTACCTCATTCAAATATGGGTCACAACTGTGGAAGCTTTTCACTTCCTTTGCAGTGCAGTCACAGCGTTGCATCTTGATGTGTGCACTCACTATTCACTCACTATGAGTTGGTCTTTGTTAAGATTAAAGCATGTGAAGGCGGGCATTTAACAGAAGCATCACAGTATTGTTAATTAGTCCAAAAAAAGAAAACGTAGCTCCGCAAAGTGGAAAAACAAACAAATATTTCTAATGAAGACATATTTCATCATCTCTGCATTTCTATTCTCTGGCCACTTTTTAAGAAAACTCTTTCATAGTCCTCCCTGCAGATGCATCTCATTTAAGTATGCAAACCGCTGGGAGGCCAGCCACAAAGGCCTAATTGAAACCCTTTTGAGTTTATGAATAAGAGAACACCCATGTGTCGTGGATGACAGAATGTCTTTAACGGCCTTCACGGCATCATTGCAAATGCAGGGCATGTAGCGGCCTTCTAACTGGCCTGTTACATAATCCGCCACTGCAGGTGCAACTCTTATAGAGAGGACATGAATGGCAGGTGGCAGCTTTTAAGTGACCATCAGCTTGTGAGTGGGGGCAGGAATGACAAGTGATGAGCTTTGCACACCACTATGCATGCTAAGGCTAAACCTGGACATGATGTTTAGAGTTTAACTAGTTCTACTGAGCCATTATGACAGGATATGAGTGTAAGAAGTTTAGTGTCTTGAGAGCCTTGGAGAAAAAGTACCAAGAAAATATGAGCGTGAGTTATCTTCTATTTGAGATCTGGAGGGTGATCAAATAAGGACAGTTTCTGTTTCATGAAAAATACATGAATGATAAGGCTTAAACAACGCAGTTTTGTTAAAGTTAAATGTTGTATCAGGCTCCATGAACCGATCTCGATTTAGTTGGATTAGACTTTGTAAAAGATGGATGTGATGAGGGAGTGAGCTGCTACACATCCTCAGTGTTGCTAGCAGCTGTTCAGGGTAGGGACTTGGCAGGTACAGATCGCGAGGGAACTCGCTACCAACTCTCTCCTCCCCTCCTCCTCCCTCAGCTAGCGATGGCCTCATTTATCTGTCACCACCCCTCCTACTTCCCAACCCTCTTCTGCTCTAGACATCTTTGTCTAACGTGCCTTCACCATCGCCATTAAGCAGAATCACTTACCCCATCACTTTTGTTTTCATTTCATCTGTCACTCTCTTGTCAAAGGTTTTAATGTCCACTCTGAAAGTTCCTTACTACTCTAAATACTTCATACGTTAGCTGCCACCGGATTCCTGTCATTTAACGGCTTCACTATGGGCTTGACATGAAAAATTGTATTAGTCATTCATATCCCCCGTGGTTGTGAAAAATACCTTCAGTCTCTCTGGGCACATGGTGTTTTCTGAAAATATGCCTTTAATTAGGACATCATATTGTAGTACGCAAGACATTTTTTGCCATTGCTACAAATGATGAGACGGAATTGGGCATCAATTTTCACCATGACTGATGCCTCCATTCAGAATCATTAGCTGCATCTATCTTTTCCATCACTGGAAACTTTCATTGTTGATCACAATACCTCCTGATGATGACCCACACCTCTCGTATTAATGCCAATTAATCTCCATGAAAGGTGGTTATATGAATATTTCAGTACAGAAGATGTCAATCTTTCTTTGGTGTAAAAGTAATTAACCTGTAATAAAGACAATAATTCAGATAGATATGATGCTAGTTCATATTAATACCACTGAAACAAATAAAAAAGCAATAGTTTCAGTTTTTTGTGCATTATGTGTCCAACAAAAGATTGAGCAGACCATGTGAAGTCTCTATCTACTTTTCAGACTGACATCAATCGCCTTTTCCCCTGCTCTATACTACTTGCTGATGAAAGCAGAGTGCTTCACCATTTGGACGGCCCACGCCGATAACAGAGCTTTCAGTCTAACAATCGGGCCAAGCAGGTGTTTGGCATTGTGCTGAGGGAATAGAGCAGCTCAACAGCACATTGGAGGATCAGAAGAGGCCTCTGATGCACCTGGTCATGTGCCAAGGCCTCCCTCCCCACACAATCTGGCCTGTTCTGTTCCTACTCAGTGGCAGACGCACCTCCGGTGGCAGCTATGATGGACGCTAAAGTCTTGTGGTGACAAATGTAGAGATCATTCTCTCCTTCCCACACAAATGTTTAAACATGATGCATTGCTACTGTTGCTCACACTTTTGATATTGAGTGAAGTCCTGTTCCTTGCTTCTGGGATTATGGGAAGGAAAAGGGGTTTGGATATATAGCCAGTGGTGTTTTTTTTTTCTTCTCTCATTCTGGTATTCAGAAATGTTGCTACCCGGAGTTTTATAGGGCAAACATCACTTTCAAATCTATGGATACAGTAGAGTCACATTAGAGCTCAACAATGCTCATACTCAAAATTCACAGCATGTTTTGAAACCACAGCACACGTCTTCTACCACACGTAAAAATAGGCATGAAAATCCCTGCTTAATGTTAGAGTAATTCTGTGTGAAAATGATAAATAAATGGTGTGTTTATATGCTCCGAATATGAGAATTTGCAGTGTGGAATGTTTATGCATAACAATGAAGCTAGACAATTTATCCCAATATTAAATACAATTTATTTGAGCCTGTTGTGCTCATGAGTAGCCACAATTTACACTTGTTTAACATAAATTAACATTTTGCATTGAGGGACTGATTAGAGAAGCAGACTGGGGACAGGAGGGCACATTTTAAGTCTTCTGACTGGCAATGGAGGTGAACCTTTGTGGGAATCTGAGCAAGACCCTTAACCCCCAACTTGTCCCTGGGTCCCAGAACATGGCAGCCTTATGTGTTCTAATATAACTGAAGTGCAGCGGACGAACTATAAAAGAATATAAAAAAGTCATGAATTCCATATTACTCAGCAACCAAGAGACTTGTTCTAACATTTAGTAAATCGGGAGAAATTAATCTTTTAATTGATTTAAATTGAGATTCTTTCAAATTTTCAGAAGTCAGGGAAGTCTGGGGGGGGGCAAATAGCAGCAGCTATTTGATTTCAGGAATTTGATTCTCATTAAATTTTCGAAGCCTGTAGATTAAATAAATGATAAAATAGCAGGAACCATTGTGACAAATACTAAAGTGTTGTTTCCTCCATTTCTGTTGAGCTACTGTCACAAGTGATAATAATGATATGGAGGGGAAACATATACAATAAAATGTATGTTTTTTCCACTTTTTCCCCTCCCCTCTCAGAAAATTATTTGAAACCAATGATACGGAGGATAAGAAAACAGCTCCAGCAACCGCGACTCTGGAGGGGAAGGCAGATACGACTCCCCACAGTGTTTTGAATTTGAGCGTAGTAACACACATTCAGATGAGTTTTTGCCACATTCTTACATTACGGCATCTTTAAGTAAGACAAACAGAAATAGGATGAAGTATGTTAGTACATGATAGAAGAATTGGTCTGAAAATCATTAGGAATAAGTTTGATAGATCCTGCCCAGAACCACAGACATTTACATTAAGGAAGCAGTTTGGGATCATTTGGACAGAGAATAGTACAAACATCCAAAGAAAAGCTTTGGGAAGACATTCAAGAAGCCTAGAGAACTATTCCTGAAGACAACTTAAAGAAAATACTAGACATTTTGTCTAAGAGGTGTAATACCTCTTTGGCCTATATTCTTAGTTAGAAATGCAGTATCTTAGGTCATTTATGATGTAAATTCCAGTCCACCTCTTCTGGGGCAAGAATTCATAAGAAGAACTTAAGAAAAGTGTAATTTAGGTTAATAAACTTTTTCTTCCAAACTACACGAATTTGAGTCTTGATGTGGCTGAATATTTTATGCATGTTGAGTCCTTTCTTCAGGCCAACTTCACCTTGAAACGCAGCTCTGCATGATGAATGCTGCAGCTGAGAAGTAAACTTTGAAGTAAAGCAGAAACATGGAAACAGGTGATCAAAATCTTGCTCTCTCTCTCATTGATTTACAGCTCATTTTCCCATTCTTTACATCTAGAGTACTGGGTGTGCTCTGTGTAGAGATCCATCTTAAAGATTTACATTATTCCTGCATGAACAGACACCGAGTTGAAACTGTCTGTTTCCCTTTCATTTAAAAAGCTTTTCACAAGACGTGAAGTCTGAGTTTATATATCCTGGAATGTTCTTTCCGGTCCCACAGCTGGTGCTCAAACAGAGCATAACCTCAGAGCATGAAGCGCTGGCTCTGTCAGGATACCGGTGTGAGCGGTGGGATGTACTGACCTTTGACACCTGCTTAGCGCTTCTACTCCTACGGCATCTCTCCCTCCATCCTCCCACTCATCTCTCTTCATCCATCGTCCAACCCAGCAAACAGCCCGTTATCATCTGGGTGCTGTTTAATTTCAGTGCGTGATACGATCATAAGTCACTCAGGACTGTGGGAGAGAAGAAGAAATGCTTGGAATCAGCAGGAGCTGTCAGCCACAGATGATGATGTTTCTGCTGAGGAGTTATAAAGGAAGGCAGGATTTTTATATTTCTTTTTACAGTGGTTGAATTCTTAGAACTGTCGGTCTCATTTCTTCCTTGAAATCTGACTTTCCTTCACAATTTGGTCTGACAGACAGATTGTCACGTTTTTAATTCATTACTTTCATTAGAAGTTCATTACTATAGCATGAGCGCACACGTATGTGCACACATGCATGACCACTAACATGCACCTGTTTCCAACCAGATGTTACTGATGTTTGCGTTTCTGCACGTTTCTCCAAGATGATAGTTGTTCTTTGTCATATTATCCTATTTTCTTTCTATAGTACTGCAATCAAACAGTCAAAATAATCAAAATAGTCCAATAATCAACACCACCCATATATACATGTACAATCTCCTTTGGTAGACCAAATCTGTCTGGCAAAATGTGCGTACAGACTACCGTTCTGCATGTTACAATACTGCGCAGGACAGGATTTAAAAAGATGAAATAGTCCAAACACAGCCTGCTGTCTTTTTAGTCAATTTCAACTAAACACAACTGTATCTGGCTTAATGTTTAGAAAAAAAAACTTAGCAAAAAATTCTCCAAAATGTTATAATTAGAGGATGTCTTGCATATGGACTGCACAGCCTCACAGCAAGAGGGCAGAAATTCTGGTGGGTTGCAGGTAAAAGGTGTCAGAAAGGGCTCGCTCTGCAAGCTTCATAATGATGTGTTTAACTCCTGCTTCTGATTTGATGTCCATGCAGAGAGTGCATGACTGTTTGTCTCTGACTCTTGTGATGAACTCTGGGGTCTGTCCATGGGGTATCGAGTCGCTCACTTTGTATTCGTGTTTTTGCATCCCTGGGAAGAAAATATTTTATAAAGAATACGCACTAAAGCAGAAATAAAACCAATGCAATGAGAATGTACTTTTTTAATTACATTAGCCACATGGCCGGCTAGCTGTTATGACCACGTAGGCTCTGCAGAGGGTATGCTTATGTTAGGGTGTTTATATTGGAGTTTTTAAAGCAGGCTAAAACAATTTCCTACTGTATTTTTGGATGAAATTGGAGCTATTACCAATATTATTAATGGATTGTGAAACCCCTAATAAACAAACATAAAGTGGTCATTGTGGATAATGGATAATGGCTGGGAGAGTTTGACCGTTCAAGATGACCAAACCAGGTGAATCCTAGTTTCTTTTGCATGAAATATTAAAACACAGGCATTCTTTTTATAGATTTGGGTTACTTTAGATGATAATACATAATTTAGTGATGGTTTATAAGCCAGACTACATGGACAAACGTGCAAAGCCCTTAAGAACACATATTTATGAATGAAGGTGCTGGCTTAATGTGACAGGAAACTTAAAAAATGTGTTTTAAGAAATACTCTGTCAGAGCTCGGCCTGCAGATTCAGCAGTATATGAATTTTTGATTCAGAACATCAATAATGCATCTTCAATAGAAACCAGGAATTCTTCCTGAGGCCTCCCATGCTTCAAGCCAACACATTCATACACACAAATTTTACTTCCACACAGTATTTCATTAAAAATTAACTACATCTGAATAATAGGCAGAGCAATAATCAGAGAATTTTTTTTTCTCTTTACCGTTCATACGCAGCCTCAGTGTCCACGCAGACACACGGATGATCAGTCTTTCACATGTTTATAGTGTGAACATCACACTTGACAGCCAGCATTCGATGAAACATATCAAATGACTGTCAGCTAAGACATGTGGATGGTTTCCCATCCGTCACAGAGCAGTCACACATCCACATGTACAGTGACAACTCTCTCTGTCTCTCTTGTCATGATGACTGATACGACTGAAGGGAAATAAACTGGAACAGCTAATTGAAGTTAACAGCCAAACGTGAGCCGCTGCGTTATGATCCTCCGTGAAGTAACAAGCCGGGATAGAAATAATTAATATAAAAAGTGACAGCTGAGTGGAGTTAACATGACAATGGAAGTGTATAGATATGGCAATAGCTACAGCTACATTATGCAAGTGGGCAGACAGCCAGAGAAATCTAAGAGATGCCATAAATCTCTTCTTTTAAAAAGAAGTCCTTAAAGTCCCAACTCAGCAGTTTCTACTTCCCTAAAAACACTGTGCATTTGAGAGTTTTTACCATGAAAAACAAATTAGAGCCTTAAACTGACTTTCAGGATGAGGTTGTTTTCCCTCTCTGAGCATAGATATAAAGCCACTGCTTGAGGTCAAGGATATATCCTTTGTAGAACGTTGCATCCTACTTTGGCAAATGAAAAATAAATCTTCCTTTTCGTGGAAAAAACAAGATGGTGACAGTGTGTTCGCCTGACATCATGACTGAAAGATCACAGATCAGCTTAAATGATACACACTGGACAGAGTTAATGTCACCAACGTCTGTTTAGGTGTCCATATTACTCCTTACCAGGTACATCTATAGCCTTTAGATAAGTTATTTTTTGAGCATACTTAACTTTATTTGCTTTAATAAACATATGTGACTTGGTGGAGTCCTGTCTCCGTTTGGATCATTGACAGTTTTACCAGCATCTCTGTTGACCTTCAGCTAAAATTATTGGGGTTTTCTCAAAGCTACAGCTGCTGCAGGAAAACTAGAGGAGGCCGCTTAGCTTTTCTGCACAGGGCTGCAATGTATTAAACCGTCCATTCTTGACTGTATGTTTCATTGTTACATGGATCAAGTCACATACAGTAACAGAATAACAGCTCGATACTTTACAATGGACAGGTAGTCACAAGAAATAGCAAGTATCATTACAGGCGAACAGGAACTGCAGACAGCAGGAGGGCAGAAAATGACTCCCACTGTGAATTAAACTTGAATTAAAGGAGCTATACCTGATATCATGTCCGGCTAGTTTAGCTAGCGATAGCGGCTAGTTTTTTAGCTTTAGCATGACGGTCTTTCTCTGCCAATGGGGTAAACCTTCGGAACGTCCGGATTCTGATCAGCCAGTGAGAGCGTTCCTCTAGGGATCTGGAAGTTCCGAAAGTTAACCCCATTGGCAAAGAAAGAGTGTCACGCCAAAGCTAAAAAAACTAGCCGCTACCACTAACTAAACTAGCCGGACGTGATATTGGGTATAGCTCCTTTAAAGCTCATCTGACGTGTGCAGTCCTGATTCAGTAAAAATGGAATTTTTACAAATATTTAGACAAAATAAATGCACATCTTAAAAAAAATTCAATCATTTGATTTGAGGAGAATATAAAGAGTGTGTATGTGACAGTGTGTGGGTCCTGTCAGTGTGTGCCTCTGACTGATCATGCGCCCTGGCTACTTGGCCACAGGGATTTCCCTTTGGCTGACTGGTCAGCTTGCATGGCTTGCACCCGGGAGGTTGTGGGATCAATCCCTGCCCGGGTCCTCTGTTGTCCTGCCACATTCTGGCGTTGTCAGTAGGATACTGGCCCGCTGTGGAGGACGGGGGGCCCGCATGCCGGCGTGGACTGCCATGGTCGGGACAACCACGGAAAAAGTTGCGGATGATATCACAAGGTGAATGAGCAGGTGCTGCCAGAAACTGGACTGTGTCCCACTAGCTTGGTTTTAGTGTGTGTTTTATTTGTTTTGCATGTTTTAAACTGTTTTTACCCCAAGCTAGAGGGAGCTTAACGAACTGATTGGCAGCACCTGTGGAAGGACTCCTCCCCTGCCAATTAAGGACTATTTAAGCCGGTGTGCGGGCAGCAGGAGGCAGGCAGGCACAACAGGAAGGAACAGAAACACACGGCAGCCGAGGGGAAGCAGCCGCCCTCCAGACCGACCCTCGGCTTGCCAGCCACCCGCCGCCCCCATGATGATGATGATGATGATGATGATGATGATGATGATGATGATGAAGACGACGATGACTGGCGACGGGCGCCATGGCGAGGCCGATGGTGGTGAGGATAGAGGTGGCCGAGACAAGGTCTAGAACCGAGGTTGGCAGCTGCCGGGAGGAGCGGCTGCCGGGAGCCTGACGGCGGCGACCCCGGGGAGACGGCCTACGGCCGGAGCGGCGGCCGCTGGACGCGCGGCCAACCCAGCCAGGGGATGAAGGAGCTGAAATAGAGGAGGTCACCTGACCCACCACCAAGGCTTTTAATGACCCTTTTTTAAACTGACATTTTAGGACTTTTTACGTTTTTAGGGTTTTTATTATTTTTATGATTTTTATGATTTTTAGCTTTTTAATAAAGCTTTTATTTTGTTTTGACACTGCCCTCCTGTCCCCATCTCTCCAGCAGCACCCGGTATCATTTTAACGAACTTTCTCGGACCGTGACATGTAGAATATTCAGATGAGAGAAAACAGCAGATTAAAATGTAACTGATGATCTGCCTACAAACACCTGAAATCAGATGTCTAAACAGGGTTTAGACGTGGGTTTTTCAGGACACACAAATATCATCGATAAAATTGGTTTCTAAGAACATTTGCTAACATTACTATTAGCTATAAGACAGAAAGTAAAGACACAACAAAATACTACAGCCAAAGTGTGATGATTCATAAACCTTCTTCTGACTTCATGTAACATGAACAAAAGGTAAATCTGATTAAAAACTCAGATGACCGAGATTTCTGCCAGCACTTAAATGCACCATGAATATACCAAACTGAGGCTCAGAAGCATAAAACAGTGTCAAAACCTGCCATGTAAACTGATCTGTGAACTGACTGTGAATGCAGTTTAATCCACGCTGCTGTGGGTACTGGGCAATATACCAGACATGTATTTTACTATTTGATCGCATTGTAGTCTTTTTGAATACAATAATATTTCATTTGTGAGATTGAATTGTGTGTAAAATATTGTTTGTTAATTTCTGTAATGTGTGTAAATTTATGAGCAGAATTTCTAGATGTTTGCGTTTGCATTTGAAAATGCATTTGCACAAACCTAAAATGGTGCACAAACTAGTTCGGACAGCTTACAATTGAAGTTTTACACATACATAATAAATAATATTGAGTCGATTTTCTCTCCACCGGGTTTTGGGATACAATACTTCAACCAGTATTAAACCTCAAACCCCTCCGACAAAACAGTGTCCATTGTAACCCTGTCACAGCTGTCCCTGCTATCCTCATATTAAATATTGTGGTCTCATCATAAAATAAGATGTAAATAGCAAAGGATAAAAATTTATATGTTGTGATGTTCAGTATATAAACAGAGAGAATCAGCAGAAAAAGGAAAACATGGAAGAAGTGATTGTGTGATTGATGTGCTGTTGCTTACCTGTTCAATTAAAACAACTTCACAGGAGTGAGTGCACATGTAAACGTTTTTCTCCTGTGAACTCTCACATGAACTCATGTGGGAATTCTGCACACTCATTGTGGGGCTCTGAAAACACTTGACCTCTTCCTCAGCTACTCAATAAATAAAGATGAACACTCCTACATATATCTGTATGATATCCAGGGACTGTTGGATGCCTTAAGCACATCTGCTTTGTCTTTGCAGCCCACAGCTGTCTGTGTCTTCCTGTTAATAACAATGGATCATACTTCGCCATTCAGGTCGCTGTAAATGTATAACTTCAGATGAGCTGTGATTAATTGTGAGTTTCATTTTTTGGAAGTTTGAGGGATCAAATCATGATTGTATGTACTTATACACAACTTGATGGATATGGACCTGCACAAGCCTTAAGGATCTTAAAATCTGCCTGTGGTAGAAAATAATAAAAAATATTTTCCCACCATTCATGTCCTTCAGTGTAAAATGTC
>JBBDHI010000005.1:7497577-7514344 GCA_037177115.1 Craterocephalus stercusmuscarum | reverse complement strand
GTGATCGGTAGTGATCGGCACTCAAGGGTGATCGGTATCGGTATCGGTGGCTAAAAGTATGATCGGAGCATCCCTACCTTCCTCCAAGTTAATTTTTTTCTTTGCTAGTTGCAGCATGAATTAATAACTATGCAGAGCAAACATGATACATTATACATTCTGTCCTGCCTCAGAAGAGATAAACAAGTCTGTACACAGAGTCGTCATGCATGTCATTTTGGTCTTGGGCATAAAAAAAAAAAGATCCAGCAGTAGTAGGCTCTCCAACATCAAGGTTTCAAATGAGGTCTTTGTATGTTGATCCCCCCTACCCCTACCCTATCTTGGTCACCATGGCAACAGGGGTTGAGGAGTGGGGTGGGGGGGGAGACTTCTCAAGAGTTGCCAGCGTTCACAGAATAGTTCATGGACCGCTTTACATCGTCTTATCTTTATTTCTTCTTCTCTTTGTTCCACATATTTTCCATCAGATTTATGGTCTGTTTTTTTCTCCCCCTAATTAACCAGATCAGCACAAAGAGCAGTGCTGGAGTGGTGGTGGCAGGACGAGTGCCGACGACAACGCCTCACAATTTCACTTCTCTGTAGCAACCCAGGGTGCATTTTAATCTGCTGGTTAGATTCAGCTTCCTCTCTCCAGAGAGTTCTGGAGAAAACATTTTTTAAAGGTTGCCTCATATTTGTGTGAAATAATAAGACCCCCTTTTAAAAGGCAGACACAAATGCAAAACATTTACTTAACTAATATATCTCATGCTGTTTTATTTGCTCCAAGTATGCCTGCACAGTCCAGGACACACTCAATATATTTTCTTAAATATGTGCTTTTTCTATGACATTCCATTCATCCTTACAATTTAATGGCTTGACTGATACTGTTCACACCTATGAATGATGAAGATGAGTTTCTCTCCCCCCCTATTTTTCAAAAAAGAATGTGAAACCAAAGAGGCGGATTGGCTGAGTGATTTGATCAGGGCTAGGGAGCAGTGTGTGTGTGCGTGTGTGTGTGTGTGTGTGTGTGTGTTGGGGGCTGTGTAATGGTGCTTCTCTCTATTAGATCCCATGATGTAATCCATCTTCTGGATAATTAGCAGTGAGGGGATAGAAGGGAGGAGATGCAGTAGCTGGTGTACACTGTTACAGATGAAGGCTCTTTGCCTTTACAGTGATGGAAGTTGTGTTTAATAAGTGTGAATTATGTCAATGTCTCGAGGCAAATTCAGAGGCTTCTACTTTACCTGGTTAATCTCACTGTTACTTCTAATCTAATAGCAGCAGGATGTCCCTCCTTTTTCCTTGACCCCCCCCCTTACTTTCCAAAGCTTTACAAATATTAATCTTTTTTTCAATCTTTGAAATGTGACCAGATTTAGGTATTTGCACATTTGTGTGTCTCATAACAGCTTGTGTTCATCAGCAATAGCAATGATGATATAAAGACATGGTTATCAGAAGCAACAGAAATGTTTCAACCTACTTTCTTGTCTCTCCTCACTTTGCAATCGTCGCTTATATCGAAGCCATTGAACACATTTGACTGTTTCCAAAGCGGGAAGCAGCCTGTAGGATCATAACATTTGCGATCGTGGATTATGTGTTGCACAGTTAACACTTTGGCATTTCCCAGCATGGACACAGATGGACGTAGCTTTCCACAAGGCACAGAATGCACAGTAACCCACACTGGCATAAGTTTACTACAAACTAGTTATGGTATGTTTTATGTTCTTTCTGTTACAATGCAAGTTTAAGATGTAGAATATAAAATAAACCTTTATGGTTCCTTGGAGACTTCAGAGTACAGTGACGACTATGTGAACTGAATGTCAATATCGTTCTTTGCGGGGCGAGTAAGACTTTCAGATTCTATCGTAGGTTCCTCGATCGCCCAAAAAAGACCTCTCTGACATCCCCATTCGCGAATTGCCTCGAGTTTACAGCCGCACAAACGATCGCACTTCAGCATGACGGAATCCTGATTTATTCCTCCAGCAGATTAAATAACAGCATACGTAGATGGTGCTGACCAGCGACAAAATAAGCCTGCATTGGGAATATGAAGCGCAGAGCCTGTTTTACATTCCCACAAATGCTTAACAACAGGTGCATTTCAGGTCATCTATATTTCATTTGAGCAGCCATTTCAAGATGATGAATGTTAACTGTACTGCATATGCGTGTGCGTGTGTGTGTGTGCCTTCGGCAATGGCAAACAAAGTTGTTTTCCTTTCAATTAGAGAACCTGCCATGCTTCTGTTTTTTTTTTTTTCTCAAAAACCTGCTCATTAAACCCAACAACATCCATCCACATGGATGTAAGGGCAACCCAACATATGAACATGCATGCTTGTGTGTCTGCACACTTTAGTAAGCGTATGCACTTTGTATTTGTGCTTGCGCCTGCTCTATTGTCAGGGCTCATGGGATGGGTCAGAGGCAGAGGGTATTAATCAAGACAGACAGGAGCAACACCCTTGCGTCCGTAGGATGACGGTGTAACTGTGAGTTGCAAGTCCCATAGCCCAGATCCCTTTCTCTGATCACTGCACCAATTAAGAACCAGGCTGTTCCACTCCTCGGCAGAAGCAGGGCGAGCAACCTTTTGTGTCCTGGCCTTACATCACTCTCCATTAGACGAAAGCCCGAGAGCATTTACGTCCAGCTCAGTTTTGGTAAAGCATGAAGTAAAATACACTTGATACGCTCTGAAAAAGGGCATACTTTTTTCTTTTTTGAACTTGACACCATTGATAACTTACAATGAATTTACATTTCAGATTGAATTTACTTAGGTTGAAGGGGACAGGCAGTAATTAGATGGCAGAGGCAAAAGCTAGCCATGTATCATCGTTGATAGTAAAAAAAAAATCGTCTCCCAGGGATAATTCCATGCTTCAGTACCACTTGTCAAATTGCCGAGCCTCTATTCAATCTTTTTTTCTCTTTTTTTTTTTCTCAACCCTCCTCCAGACAGCACTAATGATCAATTCTAGCCCTCAGCATATTTATTCATGAGTGAATTACACCTAGTTCCTTTTTGAGGCTGATGCATTTCCTCAAGCACTGCGCAATGCCTTACGTCCCACACTCCTGGCTTAGAAGGCATTTCTCTACTCTCTCCATCCCGCTTTGTTGAACTTCATATGTGCACACATGGCCACAAATGCACACCCTGGCTTGTCTCACTGTTAAGTCTGTTTTTTGAATTATTTTTTTGTTTTGTCCTCCCTTGTATAAATTGCATAATTCTAAGGGAGTGGGAGATGTTCTACCTGTGAAACAGTCTGGATGTATATTCACTTTGTTTTTTTCTTCTGCATGACTCATGATCCTTTCTTGCTTCCATGTACAAGTGCACAGACACAACTTAGTATGTGAGAAAGACCTTGCGTGAAATCTGAATCAGCCAATAAATGATGGCGATATGGTGGTATTGTGTGCAAATAATTGCATCCTAACTGATGTTCTGCTGTTGTAATGGCAATTTTGGCCATATCTTCTTTTTATTGATGTTATCCCAATTGGTTATTTGTGTTTAATGCTGCAACAGTTGTACAAAAGGTCATCCTCTTTCTAAATCCAAAGTGAATGTTTTGGAACTGACCATGGAACAGAAAACGGCAGCAGTATTTAAGAAATGACCAAACTAGGTGCAGCAAATGTCAACGTTTCTTTTTAACTGTTAAAATAGCTGATTCATATTTATTCAATGGCAGAATAATTGCCTGCTTGCTCATCTCTTGGTGGCTCGACAGAGGGTCAGAAAACCCAAACTTGGCAAAATGAACAAAATCACTTTCTTATTCTCTTTTAGCTGTTGGACTGAAATATGTCAGTTACATATGTCTCTGTGTGTCAGAAATATAACTCATCCATAACAAAACAAATGACCTTTTTTCATATGAACCTCCTAAAACTCACCAGAATGATGTGATGCAGCATTATTGGGCAAGCATATGATTATATTTCATTAGCCAGCTTAGTGTTTGGAGCCAGCTCCAGACACTGCAGGTTTTAGGGTAGATTCATTGCATTGCTTTTATCTCCTTTAGAGCACTTAACCCCAATATTTGGCCTTTATAAATTCAAACTAAACTGCCTTGCTATGTCATATATTATGAAGTCTAGCCTGGAAAAATGAAGAATCACGTGTATGTAAGTGTACATGAATGCATCCATTTATCTGTGTATCTGTCCAGCCATCTTTTCCCCCTGATGTCCTGGAGCTATCTCCTCCCTCAGCTGTGTGGTCGCTGAAGAATATGAAGTTTAGCCTTGGCTGTCTCGCTGGGGAAATATGAGTCGACTGTCTATTGCATTACCGTTTCTAGGCCTCAAATCAGAAGGTGATCAGATTCCCTGGGGTCGAAAGAGCAGAAAGGAATGATAGAATATGAGCCATTTTATCTCTTAATGTGTATGCGGACATGTATATATCTTTGTGCAAATGAACGTTATTACGTGTCAGTAAATCATATTTGAACAGGCTATTGTATGAGTTTATTTGCTTGTATTAGGTGAGGACAGATTTGTTGTGTGTATAAACTCTCATTATCCATGTCCTTGTTGACAAACACAGCTAGTTCAATCAGCAAGTCATTTAGCGCCTACCTAAACAGATAAATTGAGGTACTTACCAGAAAGTAACTTGGACAAGGCACTGGATATTACCTTATTAACTTTAAATGTTATATGATTGTTTGTGGTTGCAGCAGCTGCTGTCTTGAAATTTATGAAATTTTTGATTTTGCAGAGGACGGTGTTATAAACTTGTAGAAAGGATGCAGTCAGCTGTTTCTTTGGGGAAAACAATAAGTTGTCAGCAAGACTCATGAGATAGATCACTGACACGATGGCCAGAATCGTTTTAGCTACCAGCGAGGTTACGAGTTAAAAAAAAGTGCACTAAGTGCAACAGTGGGTGTCTTTCTCAATTTTGTATAACTTTTGGGCGACTCAAAGAGTTATTACTGCACTGCGAAACCGGTTCAAATATTTCACCAATCCGCCATGCTGTATTTTGTCAAAGAAAACCAATATAATTCTGAATACAAAATCCAGTTGACTGAAATTTTACTGCGTCTAACCATTGGTGCTGCTGCAACACTTGTGGATATAGTAATATGATAGAGCGCTATTCTGAATAAATAGTTTCATCACAGTCATATGCTTCCATTTCCATCCACTGACTACAGTAAATTTCTAATCCTTAAGTAAATTTGCCTAATCAGCTCTTTACCTGTGATGCATCAACCGAGACTGTCCTGGTGATCAGCCATGAGTTGGCTTGATACTTAATGTTATAATGTTATTTCAGAGTCACTGAAATAAATCTCTGTTGATGCTGTTGCAAATATGTTCTAATTAGGATAAATCAAGGTTTGAAACCTTCTTGGAGTTACTAAAAAGCCCTGATCTGATTTAATATAAGTCTGCAACAAACACAAGTCATCAGTAGCCAACACCAGTAAGGCAGTAGATAGCAACAGCAAAGAGCAGTGGAACTGTGAGCGCATAGAGCATTGCTTTGACACAGAGTAGCAACTTAACAGGCTTATAACAGGGCCAGGAAGTGAGTCAATCAGGTGCTATTGAATGGCTCTGTAATGGGCAGCCTGACCATCACACTCCCCTGAGAGCCAGTTTTATTTTCCATTAAGGCTGTCATTACACAGGGAGATGCGACACAACCTCCATGTGAAGTATATTGTTAAGAAAAAAAATACCAAAGAAGAGTTTTTACTTGTAATTAGGGCTATGGTAAAGAAAAGAATTTCTAGATATTTCAGTTGATATGACTAATGACTAGTTTTAGACCTTATATGATAGTGCAATATTGTAGTACTGGAGCACATTAACAGGCAATTCAATCTTTCTTTTCTATATATAATCAATAAATGTACTGTAGAGGGTTTTTTTATTCCCCCTGTAAGAACAGTTACAGAATTACTTAACTGTTGTCAGGCAGGCCACCATCAAGAAAGGCATGGACATCACTTTCAATCAATGCTTCTCTAATTGAGAGGTCTAACATCTTTATGAAGATAATTACAATAAATGTCAGACTCTACCCTCTCCCACAGATGTGACCCATCGTGATAACCCACAAGGCTGAACTTGTATCTTAACAAGAGGTTAGTGAGTGGATTAGTCAGCATTTGCCGCAGATGGTCCCATCATGAGATTAAATGCCAGTGAGTTACTCAAAATGATCTGAGCTAATGTATTGAGGGGACTTGAAAGACAGCCCATGTATTTTTCCATGTACAGTATAATTACCTGTGGCTGTTAATCACAGTCTTCAAAGGTTTCACAAAGGTGAAATAAAATTAAGTAGATGTTTAAGGCAGTGTGGCATCAGTCAGCTACTACCCAAATAGAGAATAAGAATTTTCATAAAAATTGGAAAATCGGTTAATGTTAATTGTTTTTAACAGATACTAACAGATAAAGAAACAGACAACATATGTACAGCGAGAACCAAGTGAGGACAGTACATAACAAAAGAGAAACTTTCATTTAACTAATTAATTCTGTGCATGCAACTCAGCATAATGCCATGGTATTTATGTGAAATGAAAAACAGTCAACAGTTACTCAAGGATTAACTTGTGACAGGAGCCTCATGAATACAAAAATTACATGTGTTCAGAAAAGTGCATGGTAGATTAATGAGATATCCTTTTTGTTTGGTTATTTTTTTTCTTTTCAACTAAATATGTTTGAAATAAACTAATGGTGTATTTTTAGAAATAATCAAATTGATAACATAATTGCATACAATTATAATGAAAAAAGGAAGCTTTGATATATAAGAACTGAGTTCGCCAGTGTACTACAATTCAGCAGTTAATCTCCGATCATTCCCTGTGGGATGTAAAGAAAAGATCTATGTGACTATGAAAAAGGGCTTGTTGTTAGACATAGATGGCAGGTGATTGTGTCACAAAGTTTCACTGACTGTTGTTTAAAAAAGTGTCAGCAACTAGATCTATCTGTCCAGATTTACATGCAGCTACATCTACACGAATGTGTCACTGCACGGAGATTTGAGACGGACAAGGTCCTACAGTCACTGGTATACACCAAGTATATGTGGGAATGTGCAACCAAACTCTCATGTGCATCACAGAATCAAACTCTGGCGTGAACAAAACCGGTCTTTTGCTTAAAGTAAACCAAGAAGTAGAGAGTGAACTATAAATGGAGCAAAGTCTGCAAAGTAGTTTGGGGAGACGATTCGAGTTGCTGTTCCGCATCTATGTCAAACATACCCATCCAGTCTTGGTGCTCTATTTATCTGCATACTTCCTCCCTTGATTTGCCTCATGCTTGATGCCCCTGCTGCTGCTGCTGTCACTCCCCAGATCACTGCACAGTGCCTGCTTTTGCTTTGACTCTCTCCGCCACCCCATATATCCAGCTATATGCTCTGGGTTAAAGTAAAATTCTGTTCACTACTCCAATATCTGTATCCTCAAAGAGTGATAAGACCAGAGCCTAACCACCAAACTACAATTTTCTGACTGGACTTGGTGAGTAGGGCAATAAGTGTCTAAAAAGGTTTGGTTTGTTCGAGTAAGCATGGTTTCCCACCAGCCTTTTTTATTTGAATCGTAGACCATTTGCTCGGAAAGTCTGCTTCATTTGAGGAATTGTGACAGTGCAAACAAACTGTGATTTGGATCAAAGAAGCGGACTCGCATACAAATGCGGGTCCACTTCAAATTGAATCCAGGAAGTGGACTACAAAGCAAAATGCGCTGTGGGTTCAGTGCAAAGCAGTCTGGGAGATATGGCTCGCAGTTGGATGTGGAAGAGCTCAGTATAAGTTATGATAGAAGTATGACCAACCCAACACCGCTAGGATCTGATCTGGCTCCATAGTTTGCTGTTATGAGGTAAAAACAGAAGTTAATTCTGTATTAACCAATACTGTTGATGAACAAGTTTTCTTTTGCATTGTGTCTTGTCTCTTTCAGTCATTCTTGGTGCAATGCTGCTTCTGACGGGGAAATATGTTATTTATTGCTCTGATCCATTTAAATAGTACAGCATGAACACAAATTTAGTCCGTAAGAATACAGTACCCCCACCTTCAACTGAACCGAGTCCCCAATCCCACTGAGTCTAGCGGACTACCCAGCTGCACCCTCAGTGTAAAATAATAGCCATCACAAGATCGTGCCATGGAAAAAAGTGATTTTTGTTGAAAAGAGAACGGCAGTGGTCTAAGTGTTTGATTATTGCGAGAGGATTCAACCATTTCCCCTTTAGTGGAAGAAATCATTGCGATTGTAAAGTCATTCATTCTATAATTAAACATTATTTGTGATCACTCTGTCTGGGCCCTAGTATAGTGTCAACAGAATGAATGAGGTGGCAAAGAGCGAGTGACAGCCAACAAGCAGTAGCTGTTTCCACCACAAGCCACAATTCAACCAACTTAGCCTGACAACAATGAAATAATAATTGCTTAAAATGTAGACAGTGCATAGTTAATATTGGCTCCCTTTGACAACTTTCTTCTCTATACTACCTGTCTAAAAAAACATTTAGGTATTTTTGTATTAAGTCAAGTATTTTGTCCATATTTAGATATTTGTCACATGTGTTATTTTTAATTAGTCGCGTATGAACAATCTCAAAGCTTACCCCGCATATGGTAACGAATGAAAGTAAACTGATATGGATCTATCATATTCTCAAGTACAAGTGTTAATTTGGACCAACCCACGCTCAGGATATCAAGAAGTCAATATTGTTTTCCTGTGTCTGCGGCTGTGCTAGGTGGGCCTAATTGAAATGTATGAGGGAGCCTGCTAAATGATCTGTGCAGGCAAGGGAGCCTGAGTGATTGCAAACATATGGAATGGGTCCTTAGACAAGAGAAACATTTGTACGCTGTTGTGAGAAAAACAAACAGATGAGGAAAAGTGTGAGAGTAAGGGACATAGCAGGGAAAACACAGCGATAGCCGAGGAAGTAGTCAGTCATCTTGTGTTGCGCTGTGTTGTGTTTCTTCATGCTCATGCAGCTGGACACGAAGCTTTTTCATGAGGCTTTGACAGCTTTTCAGATGATAGCACAAGCCAGAAATATGAAGGCTGGAAAAAAAAAAGCAGAGACAGATGTGGGTGTAGACACATTATCATCCAATCAGAAACAAATGAAGGCACAAACATGAACCTCATCACGCCTTGTAGTTGTGAAAGCTGGAACATTCAGCTCTTCCTCATGTTGTTTTTTGAGTGAGATATTCTGAATTCAGTTTTGATTCATCATTCTCCTTTTCCTCTTTTACTTTCGCCTCTCAGCATCTTCCCTCCCTTTTCTATCCATCTCTCTTACCATGTCTCTTTCCCAAACAGTTTATTGACATTTTATTTAGTAATGACTGAAAGAATAATGGGTCTTATATCGTCCAGAACGAGCAATGAGTAGAAGTGACATTTTCCGACTTGCACAACAGGTAGACAACAGCTCCAATTGGCTGCTTTAATTGGACTATCACATCTATGTAAAGACTATCGTCTCTTGTGGTTAGAATTGGCATGCTATCATTCCAATGCTGCGCTAAGTCAGAGCCACATTGCTTTATTGGCATTGCATGAATAAGTCATATCAGTTGCAAGCTCTGCTAAAAGTATGATATACATTGTAACATTTAAATGTCAGTGTTTGTCATTATTAGAGGAGGGTGGGATGATGCATTTTTGGAATGCCACAATCTATAAATCCAAATTCTAAAGCAAAAATGTTGAAGTTAATGTCTGCACACATTTGAATCAGTGCTGTATTTTCACAGCCAGTATTTGTAAACAAACCAGCCGCGATAAAGAATTTTTAAGTAATGCAGTCAAACATCTGATCTCACTTAAACTAAATCTTGCAGAGCACATGTACTCCCAAGGCCAAAACCACTGCACTTTCTCACAAAGTAAAACAAAGTAATGCAGTACATGAAAATTTAACAAGTCTTTCCTTTGCTCTGTGCTCCATCTTCCCAATGAGTTTTCATCAAATTTCACCTTTGAGGTGGTGATACTTATTCTGACAAGCAGACGAACAAAACTTTCTCCTTCTCTGCTTCAGCTCGCAAACAAGCAAAACCTTGATAAACTCGAAAGCATCTTTTTCCAAGTGGTCTTCAACAACATTCTAATGCTGAGTTGTTGAGTTTATGCCATTTCCTGAAAATGAAGCAAATATTCATGACAGCTAACTGGAAATCATTATTGCTTGAGGCTATAAACAAAACTGGAGAGACATGGTTATGGCCTTAGGGAAGTGCTGATGCACACCTTGTTACAACTTTACAATAAATCAGAAGAGTAAAAAGTACAAATTAATTGTTCAGATAACAGAGATAAAAGGTTTTTGATTTATCGGGGCGAAAAAGCACTCGCACCAAGCTCACTATGTGATACGATCGATATTCTAATACTGGAGTTTCTTGACGCTTTTTTGTTTTTTTTTTCAAATTTTATCAGCCTGAAAGCTCCTCAAGGTGAGAGGCCATTGGGACGAGGATGTAACAACGGAGCATCTATTATTCATTTTGTCAGTGTATTGAGGTGGGAAGCACGGATGAGTACGTGGACAGAAGGATTCAAAAAATAAAATGAGGGAACAACGCAGTTACAGATCAAAATAAAATGTTTCAGTATGGCCAACCTGAATTAACAGAAGTAGAAACTGCAGTCTGATGCAAATGCTCTTTTTTCCTGACTTGTCTCGATACATATGTTGCATTATCCAAATGTGTACCCTTTTAAGGGTAGGGAATTACATACAGTGAAAAGTCTGTGCCATAATCAAATAGCTGATGTGGCTGGTGTAGGTTTGATTAACTTTCTATGCGCTGATGGGAAACCTTATGTTCTCCGATGTCACTTGCAGGATTTCCCCAGTCATACTTTTTGTCATTCATATTGCCACTACAGATTGTAGTAAGTGGTTTGGAGCAGGCATGATCAATCCTAGTGTGTACAGATGTGGTAATCCATTTGTTTAAATACATCTGACATGTTCATTAAGCTACTAAGCCACACACCCTCACATTTTTCCCTTTTTCTCTCTCAATCCTCCTCCCAAAAGCTGCTTTTTCTTACCGCATTGAGACGGTAATTACCATGCAGTCAAATGAGAGGATGGCAAGCACTAACACAGCGCTTGTCTGTGGCTGCCTGCCAGCTAAGCTACTTACACTGTAGAGCACACAGTGCCTAGACACTACAGGCTAGATATGGGATGCATATTATTCTGCTTTTCTTAGCTTATATTGATCATATCTCTGGCTGAGGCATGATATGGTATTTTAACAGACGTTATATCTGTAGACGTCTGACTTGTACGTCAGAAAACCCAACAACACAACAGCAAGTGAATATATTTTTATTAATGATCCATGAAGATATTTTGAGTAATACTAAATCAAATGATCAAATAGTTATAGATATTGTTACACATATCACACTAATACTGATGCACACAGATAAGTCAGGGAAGCAGACAGGCCTTGTACCAGACTGTGACATTTTCATGAATTCGGAAAAGAAAATGAAAGGTTCCTCACCATCTTTCCTCTCCAGGAACGGTAGATACTCCCTGCTTGTTTACCCGCCTGCTTTTCAGGCACGTTGCTGCCAACTTGGCATATTACCCAGGCCCTACACTGGTGTCGGCAGCAAGCCATCTCTGCCAACTCCATGATTGCCATGATCTGGGTCGGCAAGAGTATTACATGGCCACCTGGTAAGAGGCGAACACCTGGACTCAGCTTAGCGCCCAGCTCAGCCCTAATGCAGGTCTTTTCACTGTCAGTACACACAGACCTCCCTGCTCTCTCTCTTTCACATGGTGCACACAAGTGATTAGGCATTGTGCTTGTCTACTGTTGAGCTGGAGTAGGTAACATTTTGCAAAATCAAACTCGATTCAGTGCAGGACCTGTTTATAAGCCATTTGAAAGAAACTGTGTCGCCAAATGATGCATTGTGTGACATACTGCTGTGGGCGATACTTTATACCAAGAACTTCCTGCATAATTAGTCTAAACTTTCAATCAAGTTTTGTGCAACCTGTTAACCTGAGGAGGGATCTGTTGTTCAGCTCAGCCTGTATGGGTTGCTGGCCCTTTAAATGGGTTGGATGTAGCCACACAGTGCGATTTGTAAAGCTGTTTTGAATGGAGTATCAGGGTCAACAATGGTCATTATTACTTTGATGGCCACAGTTACAGTGTGTTTTTATTCAACATGACCAAATCAACTGAGTTTATTTTATGTGATGATGTGTTGTCTTATAACAGGGTTAGAATTACCATCGTTTTTTTTTTTAACAATTATTTCTTGTTTCAAGTGTATTATTCTTAAGGTAGTGTTTTGAAAATAAGTTGCGTCCTGCAAAGTACTGTAAAAAGAAACCTAATTTTAAAAAGTATCTTCTTTTTAATCCAGGGTTGTTTTCTTTTTCTTGGTGCTGACTTAAGACTTAAAGGATCCTTTTGTTGCATTATCAAATATAACCCCTCCTCCTGTCTGCTGATAAGTTGCTTCTTAGGATAATTTGTGATGATGTCATGTAGACTTTCATCAGATTTTGACTGGATTCTGCAATAGTTTTGATAAAAGCTCTTTGTTTTCCATCAAGATGAGAAAAAACATATTTGAAAAAGAACAAGTAAAGTCACTGCACTTTTATCATAGTGTATGTCCTTTAACTATATATTCTAGAAGACACTGCTCTGATTCTATGATAATGCTCCTTTGACATACTGTACAGTACAGTTTTTAGCCTCAAGACAGGTGGTCTGCCAGAGCACAGCTTATTTATATCATATAAAAAAACATAAAGACTTTCCCAGAAAAGCCAGTATTCATTGGATATAGTTTCCCTGTCACATTCACAAGCCACATTTGCACTCACAAACAGGAGGATACAAAATCATGCCTAAGAGAGGCTACAGGGCTAAAAATGTCTGACCTCCTGTGATCTCGGCAAAGGAGGTGGCTGGAGGTATCAAATCCAGCCCTCACAGCTCTCACATGCATCCAGCAGAGCATCCCAGCTAGTTATTCCAAATCACGAAGCAGTGTGGCTGGTGGGTAAAAAAAAAACCCAAACAAAGAAAAACCAAAAAAAAAAAAACAGACAGATTTAAATACTGATTAAACACAGATGCTTTGGTGTGATAATAACAATTGCTGAAGAGTTACAATGTGTACAGCACAACAGCAACCATATGGAAAGGTCAGACTAGCAGAGGGCATTGATAAACAAAACCATACTCCTGCCCAGCTAATGAGGTGAGAGAAGCAGTGACTGAGTTAAGCATACCTCAGAATTTGTGCTAATTACAACTCCTGTGGGTGATTGTAAGGAAGGAATGTCCACTGCTTATGTGTGCTTATATAAGCAATCAATGGCTTTAATTAGACTATTAGGTGGGATTGGGTCCCTGTGGACCTCTTCGAGCCCTAAGCAGCCTCATTGTTTGCCTTCCTGATTGCTGAAAGCGCAGCACGTTGGGGGGTTGGAGTATTGTAACTATTGACATTGTCTAGTCACATTCTACACCTAAAAGAAGGGGGCACCTCTAATAGCAGGAGTTTTCCTGGCCCAAAAGAACAATGTCTCATATCTGAGTTGATCTTCTAAATCAGTTAAAATATTTCAAATATCGTGACAAAGATGATCTAAATAAGATACTATGTTATGTACCTATTACTGCTGTCATATCTTATTGACTTTGGTTTCCGTTAGTTAATTTCTTTCAACATATACAGTATCTGTACTTGCACATTTTCACAAAGCACATGCACTCATTGGATCTGAGTGGGCTTTATATACAAAGTAGTTAAAATAGTGTCAGGTGCTTGTGCTGCACAGACAAATAAGTGGACTAAATGCTGAAAAGATAAGATATAAGGTAAGGTATTTAAAATCGATAATCAGATTAACATTTCTTGTTTTTCTTTAGTCCAAAGTGTCTTCATGTCAAACGGCAGCAGAGGATATGAACGTAGAGCGAGACACACCTGGATGACAATGTTCCCACTTCTTCAAATGATCGGCAGCAGCAGAGAAAATTGACCAGAGCTCATTTTAATTAAACTAAACGCGTCGATGTGAACCAACCCCGTGTTGACATAGCAAATATTTACTTTACATAACTGTTAACAAGTCTGTGATTACCAACCAAGCAGTTTCCATTCTGCAGAATCAATGTCAATGCTAGTTGATATGACAGAACAACAAATAATTTCCGACTACAGGAATTTCAGTGGGCTCCAAATTCGTTTTTCAAGATGCAGCGATAGTCAAATGAGGTTTTATTCCAGTGTTTCAAAACTTTGTATTGCCAAGAATACATTAAGTTTGTAAACATGCTGAAGAACACTTTCCTGTTTTCATATTCAATATTCCACATCATAACGTCACTGATAGCTCAGAACTGAAATGCCGTGATACGGGAAACTTTATTGCTGGTTTCATTTTCACTCAGCATCTAAGGATTGCGATTTTTACTTAAGCGACCAATGAGATATAAAGAGAAGTGTTCAGCACTAGTTTTTCAGGAGGGGAAAACAATACGTGAAGGGAAGGAAAAACACTGCTGAAGCAGGTTAGGTAATGAGGAAAGACAGAGGACAGAGTGGAAGCGCATGAAAAGGAGAAAAAAAAAAGATGAGCTGAGCTCAGTGAAAGCCGAACACACAGTAGCAGAAAATATCCAGGTGAAAGACCAAATGAGAAGGAAAGGCCATCAGAGCTGAAAGGAGTGAGCTCATGTCATAACTTCATGCATGTCTAAGCACAGAGGAAACACGAGTTAAATGACAGTACCGGTGCCCAGCCACAGGATGACACCAGGTGCAATATATATCTCACGAGTGTAGGAGGGCTCAGTGCTAAAATTAGTTGTCAGCACTTTTAGCCAAAGCAGCCAGATGCCTCTGCGGGGTCGGCAATGTCTGATGATCAGATCAGCCACCAGTTTGGTTCACACTGTGATACTGTTGCTACTGAATTAACACTTTATGTCTTATGGACATTTTTATTGTTTCCAAAAGATGAATCCTATTAAGATATCCAGAATGTGTGATTCTGGCAGAAGCATAATGTGTGTAAATATTTCAAAAATATAAATATATAGATTTCTTAAACAAGGTTTTTAGATTTAGATCTTATCATTTCAGTTCTAGTTAGATTCATTAGATAGTAGCTTACACCCACTATCTTTAGTGTTGATTTTTAGCGTACTGTATACATTTATGAAGCAAATATGTTGGCATCATTATTCTTAAACAAGTAAATCAAAACATTTCTGTAGGGTTTAATGTTAACTGAGAGCAGATCATAATCAATAAGTTTCAAAAATTTAAATAGGCAGCACAGGCACCTTGCTGTGGAGTTGAATTATATTTGATAAATATAGTGCGGATTACATTCTTCTGTCCTTCGCCGTCTCTCACTGTCATACACACACTTGCACACAGACTTCTCTCGTCTCGCTAGGGAAAATATCCACTGTCAGAGCAAAAGATGGAGTGGAACAGATGGCATCAGGATGATTGAAACCACCTACAATAGTTCCCACAACTTCTCTATCTTTCTCTCCCTCATTTGCCGAATACGTCTCTCCCTTCACCTCCCTGTTCTCCTGCTCCTGCCCATCTATAACCATCGTGTGGATGCATCATCCCAGCCTTTTCAATGCCATTCAGTCTCACATTTCTTGCCAAAGAGGCTCAGGCTCACTGGAAGCCCCACAGTGCAACACAAAGTCAGCCAAGAGGAGAAAGAGAGAGGAGGGAGGGCAAAGAGAGGAAGAGCTGCTCCTGTGTGCTTTTTTTTTTTTTTTTTTCTCCCCCCGCCTACTTGATGGTTCTCTCTCACTTTATCTGCATTAATTTTTAACCCACCAGCCATATTTACCTAAAGAAACATCAAGCCAAAGTATTTTGGATCATAACGTACATGCTCA
The DNA here is from genome assembly GCA_037177115.1 of Craterocephalus stercusmuscarum. NCBI lineage: Eukaryota > Metazoa > Chordata > Actinopteri > Atheriniformes > Atherinidae > Craterocephalus > Craterocephalus stercusmuscarum. Next base: position 7,498,350 of record JBBDHI010000005.1, on the reverse strand, counting down.
TTTGTTACTCGAGCAGCCATTTTCTTCTTTCTCTACAAGCTTCTTTCTACTCCTAGTTTTCCTCTACACTCCCATCCGCCCCTCCCTCTCATCGCCACCTTACTTCATCACACCGCCTCAACACCAAGCCGGTTTGCCGAGCGCCAGTCATGTAAATGAGATAGCAGATCAAAAGCCATGGAGAGGATTTTTTTTTTAACTGCAATAGAGGTGTTGATTACTGTCAGAGAAGGAGAAGACAAGGCAAAAGTGCAGACTGTCTCCATTCCACCCCAATGCTTTGAGGCATATGTTCAAGTGCACATGTTTCCGTGCGCGTGTGCACATGTATGTCATGATGCAAGGAACACACAAAGCAAGGAAATGTACATTTATGCGCGGCTCATTTTTCATGCATTTACAGCATTCCGACAGACATTCCTAAATAGCGGTGTGTGTGTGTGTGTGTGTGTGTTTACGTGGCATCAAACTGCATGTGCATTTTCCTCCAGGAGACAATTCTTAATGCATAATACATAGCTCCATATTTCCGACTATAACAGCAATAATGTTGGCGTGCTGAGTTTATGAAGAGGAGATCAGGTGTAGAAGAAAGTGATTACAAGGCATAAACACTGCAAGTGATATTGCCTTATTGTGAGCAGTAACTGGCAGGAAGACAGCCGTAGCCAAAGATCGTAAGAGGAAGTGTGTCAGCAACAATGCTAATCGAGGGCCTGACTGGAATGACTGTCGGTAGCTATAGAGGAGTCATGTTGAGGTTTCATAATTGC
>JBBDHI010000005.1:7473377-7486295 GCA_037177115.1 Craterocephalus stercusmuscarum | reverse complement strand
AGATAGATAGATAGATATTCCCTCTATGCAGTTTTTGAAAAAGTATTTGAAAAAAGTATTATTGGCAAGGAATTACAAATTACAATTGGCTTATGATGCTCTATGGAGCTCAAGGGTTTTAGAGCTGGCAAAGAAAGGAAGAAATGCGAGCACAAAGAGTTCATTCTGGTATTGTCAGCAGTGAAATGGAAGCTTGGTTCTCTTATACAAGCTGTGCACCCGTTATGATTGCATTATGTCTGGCAGCCCTCCTTCCAGACAGGAACTGAGCCACACTTGATCAGTGATATGACACTGGCAGAGAGGAGAATGATTGCTAGTTGCTTAGTTAAGCAAATACCATTACGCTGCTGAAGTCTAAAAGTAGATCAGGGCCTGGTTAAAAAATAAGTAAAAAAGAGAGAAAAAAAAAATGAAAAGGCCAGCCTGAACAATATCCAAAGCGCTGGTAGCTTTGTAATACTCCATAGTGGATTCTTCTGGAGGGGGTTTTAGTTTCATATCTCAGATGATAAGAACAGTGTTATTTATGGATGATAGAGCACTTTCAAATCTCCATCTGGGCTTTTTCATTCCCTGGAAAAATGTGTTACTATATTCAAAATATGGAAATGTTATATTGTTTTTCTAATGGTGGATTCCCAGTAGTTTTAGTTCAAATATGTATGTACTGTTATTTCAGATTCTTCTTAATATGAGAACACATAATTTAAGGGTTTATGTAAGACTATATGTTTTAGCAATAGTTGTGTCTTCTGAAAACTTATAGAAATTGTGGCATAAAGAGCACACATGCTGTCATAACCTCAGATCATTAGAGATCAGCCATAGATATTAGTGGGCTCAGTCGAAGAAACGTGACTGAAAGCTTAGTGTGACTCTGCATACATTCTGCAGTAATTAGACTTGACTGACAGATTCACCAAGCGTTCACCTTTAAAGTTGCTGAGTAGAAATCTGCTCGCATTGCGTTGTGTTGGCAGTGTGCGTCATTCTTTACCTGTACATTTTGATGGGTAGCCTTCAACATTTTCATAATGATCACTCATTGTAACAGATGACAGCACAGTGTGAAGCACATACAGGAGCTTTAATAATATTGCACAACATCAGTTTAGGCAGACACAGATTTGTGTTGAGTCGGATGGCCCTGTTCAAGTGAAGCAGGTCCGCTTTAAGGAACAGATGGCTTATCTTTAACTTTATCAGCAGCAGGAGTGTCAGTCGCAAATGCAATAAGTTTCTCCAGTAGCCAGGGAGAGCTGCATCCATCAGTAGCTAACAGCATATGGCGAAGGAACATTAAGGTGTCATCTCTCTTTTTCTCTGCTTTCCTGTTCTATCACTGCTGCTGAAGCCAAACATTAGATGTTCACTTCACAGGATAAAGTTTGTTTATGTGTTGGGTGTTTTGGACACCCAGTTTTAGATCATCTGCTCTGTGTTGGATGTTTTTTCTCAAAGCTGTGCAGACATTTTCTCTTTTTTTTTCTTTTTTTACTCATCAAATATGACACAGAGTTGGGTTTAACCCTAACCTCCCATCACTTTCTTAGTATTCCTCCATTTGTGTTTCTGATTTTAAGTTGTTTGAAAAGTTTTCCGAATCAAATATGAATGTTTTTCAATCTTGGGATTTTTTTTTCCCTTTTTCTATCATTCGCCTTTTTTCTCTCTTGAAAAAAATTGCAAGGCCGAATCAGCAACTATGCATGTGTCAAAAGGGTGTTGTTTATATTGTTTCTCAAACTCAAAACGACCTTCAATGCATCTGCTTTGTTGCAACATTGGAAGGACAGCCTGTTTACCAGATTCACCATGTGTTGCATTAATCTAAATTTCAATCAAAGCCTTGATTGGTTGGGTGACCAGCTCTTTTTACCTCTGACCATCAGACAGAGTAGTTTATGGGTCAATTAGGTAGATGCTCTATGGTGTTGGGGGAAAATGCTTTCTTATGCTGCTTTAGTTAAAAACATCTGTGCTGAAGCATGTAAAAATTCATATATCTCAAACATCTGTATCTCTGTGTGTCCAAGACTCTTTTGCCATATAAAGTTTTATCATTTTAGCCTTCAGGACTCTTGGCTGCATACTAGCTAGCCTGTGAGTAGTTATTTTTCCGGAGTGGATTATGATTGTCGTAATTACTTCCAGGATTTACTTAATTTAACACTTTTCCTTGCTCATGTCATGTATAAGACTAGTATGTCACAGCATGCATTCCGCACAACCCTCTTAACCTCTCCTTTTCTAGTATTGTTACCTTTTTAATAACAGCACTAATTAGCTGTTTCTTCATATTTAAATTTCCCATTGTGTTTGGAGGGTTTGGTCATTGACTGACATAAAAAGGTTAAACTGATTAAGTGTGCAGCCACAACAAAACCACATGAGTGAAAAAACAAACAAAAAATGAAAATAAAATAATATAATCCTACTTAATTAGGTGTTACTTTTTCTAAAGTTGACTAGATGATTTCTGCACAGAATAGGACGTGCAGATAAGTTATGTAGCCGCAGTATTATTCTGTTGCTTACCATTCTGCAACTGGTTTTTGTACATGAAAAAATATCAGCTTGGAAGTTTGCTCTAGTCTGTGCATACACATTTCTATTTGAAGCGATGGGAATGTTTTCAGTAAATGGACTGCACTTAAACAGTGCTTTTGTAGTCGCATCTTGATCAGTTGACACATTCACACACACAGATTCTCATATGGCACTTCTGTTATTATATACTAAGTGCTTTTCCTCTGTCACACACATTCATACCCCAATAGGCACATCAGGAGGCAACATGGGGTGCAGTGTCTTGCCCAATTTGCCAAATTGGGCAAGACACTGGCATGTAGTGAGAGCTTGGAATCGATCCACTGACGTTCTGGTTGGTAACGACTGCTCTTCCTCCTGAGCTACAGCTGCCAAGTGTGTTCTTAAAGCCTGAAAACAGTTTGCAGTGTCCAGATGGGGGAGGGGAGGATCACCTTAAAATCTTTTGAGATAGCAGTTAAAATGGCGTGGTATCCTTTGGGACAGCATCTGGTCCAAGTTGGCTCAAGATTATTGTGTCCATTTTGGCAGAACATTTGAGAGTGATGAAGACTACTGGATGAAATCCACAGCCTCACTTCTCTGAAGGTTGAATGTCAGAGGTCATTAGATGGCCAACCCATCTGCCAGTCTGGCATTGCTGCAAACATTTCAGACTGGCTGTTTGTAATTGAGACGCATGTTTCTGGGGAGTCTAAAGCAGAGATCGGCTGGGTTCATAGTTTACTCAGACGAACCCTCAACATGAATATTACATCATAGCATGCCAACAGATGACATCATTGTCAGTGATATGATTAACCAATGTGTGATTGATGCAGATTGACAGGAATGATTTATCTTAATCATTTAGCATTGGTTGTAACGCTGTATAATATATGCTTCATGTATTTTGTTTGCTTCTTCTTGTTGTGGATAGAAACAGCAGATTCCCTCTTTCTAAAATTTCTATTACACTTTGTCATCAGAATCTGGACTTAAAAAACAACCTCAACCACAGGGTCATGATCATGACAGGATTAACCTACTAGGGGTTGCCCAACATCACAAAGTGGATGTTGGGCCAATATGAACCCCACTGCACATGTATAAAGTCTCGGTGGTATTTATATGACCCTGTTTCTATCAGGTTTTTGTTGGCTACAGTGCACACAGCAGGTAGCACACGACTGTTTCACCACAATGTATAAATATACAGGTAAGAACAAACAATACACCAATACTTATTGGAAGTAATTTTGACCCAAGGGCCCTACTCTCAGGAATTTTGTAATAATCTATGGCTAGATCCGTGACCAATTCTTCTTTTCCAATGATGTCCGTAGTTAAACGTCATACATATAGACAGGGCTTTAATTTACTAAGATAAGGTGGACTTGATGGCATAGGTGCACTGTTAAAAATAACCATTTATAGATATAGTTCACATTTTTATAAAAAAGAAAGTAATTGATAAATAAACATTCCTGAATGTTTTGTGAAAAATCCTTTTACATAAATATAAAGCGACATTCATCATTAGTTTTGTTGGAAGGTGGGAGGTATAGTCATGTGAAGAATCCATGGTAGTCCCGATGTGACTGCAAAACAAGCTTGAATCATCCCTTTAACATTTAAGATGCCAACTGAGGCCTGTAGAGTGAAATAACAGGTCCTGGGTTTATTGCTTGATCTGACATTGCGGTGAGCTTTCTGCCACATCTGTTGCAGGAGTGATTAGCAGTTGTTTAGCATGTTTTCCACAAGGTGTCCAATTTTTTTGTGAGTGGTCTTGAAAAGCAACAGCAATTGTTTTTCCAAGATCATTGCTGATGTTGTTCCTCCTGGATATTGTGATAAGATGCTCCTGATCAACAAACTGCCAAAATTTCTGCTTTGAAATAGATACCCACACTTCTGATGATCAATTAATCAGGTAGATTGGATTGGGATTAAAGAGTTGATTAGGAACACCTGTCATCCGTTTTTTTATCTTAATTCTAGCAGAATCTGACAAAGTTTAATTAGTTTTTCTTAAAGGACTTCCTAGTTTTGATGATTATATTATAACAAGGTGTGATATTGAGTGTTTTCTTATTATCATTATCATTATTTGTTTATATTTATTGATTCTTTATTTGTCAGTTGTCACAAGGTGCCAGAGACATTTAGGCTATATATTTTTGTGCATGGTTATTTTCATAATGTATGGAGACTGGGTCATGCATTTCACAACCAGATGTCCCTACATCATACACATAGTACCTTTAAACATTAGTCTGTTTTGTTTGTCTGACTTTTTATTTTTATTTTATTTTGTTATTTTACGGACCCTGAGATTGAAAGAAAATAAAGAATAAATAAGAATCACAATTTACATTTCTTTTTCACTGCAAAAAGTCATTTCACAATTTTGTACTTGCAAGAGACTAAAATATCTTCTTACTTACTTGTTACTCAATACCTCTTAAATTAAAGAGAGGTCCATGAGCGCCACAAAAAAAAAATAACATTCAGGAATCATTTATCTGTTTTCCGAATGCAAAATGTCTGCTCCATTAACAGAGTGGCTTCCATTTGCAAATGTAGCATTCACCTGAAGTTGATAACAAGTTATTCAATATCCAGACTGCTTTTTCAAAAAAAAGGTGTTTCAAAAAGTATCGATCAGGGGCAGGACTGAATCTGCAGTAAGACTCTGTAGACATATTGAATCATGGTGATAACACTACTACTACTTCTAGGTGACCACCTCATCATTCAAATATCAAAATACAATACACATTGAGCAATCTTCAACAAAAGATAATAAACGTGTAGCCTTACAGTGTCCTGGTGCATTTTCCCCCTTTCTTTTAATTACCTTTAACTTTGGATTGAATGTCACTATGTGGTGGTCAATGGAAGCAAAGCTTGGATCTGCAGAGGATTCACTATGTTTACCCTGCAAATCTCTATGTACACAGAAAGCTGCTTCCGTGTGTCCCAGTGCAATACCACACTCTCTTTCTTGACCGACACCAAAGTAGAGGCTTGTGTTAATTAGTCCATTGAGGCATGCCACAAAGAGAACCCAAGTTGGTAAATACAGGAGAGGTTGCGTCCTCAAATATCCCTCGTTGCAGACTGAGGCCTGAGGACAGATGGGAGATTTCTGCTAGACTGTTTTGCTCTTTTCTTTCTTTTTGTCCTGTAGTATGACATGCAACTGACATTCCTGCAGGTCAAAAAGGAAATTACTGTAGGGTTTTTGTGAACTCAGTGTCTATAGCAAACACAGGCCTAGCTAAAGGGTTACCCTTTGGGGAAACAGAAGAGTAATGATAGGATAGGATGAGTAGGTGAAAGTACTGTAGCCTACAACAATGTTTACATTAGTTTCAATTATTTGATTTTGCAATTTATGAAATGACTATTTCCATTTAAACCCATAAGTGAATATATTATTTCTAATGTATTTAATTCTGTATAATCATTTCCAAACTAAAAGACATCATGTAACTGTGGCCAGTCACTCCTCATTCATACTTGCCAGTGAAAAACATTCTGCCAGCTGCCCTGGAGCACACTGGCAGAATTACGGCAGCCAAGGAGGGTAAAATGTTCATTTTTTTTCAACTTGATTTCTTCAAATATTGTTAAACAGTTTTACTCTGACACTAAAATCTGTCTCATAAGATCAAAATTATTATTATTATTATTACAATATCACATCTGGCTAGTTTAGTTAGCGATAGCGGCTAGTTAGAACGTCCGGATTCTGGTCAGCCAGTAAGACTGTTACCCTTGGGATCTGGAAGTTACGAAAGTTAACCCCATTGGTCGAGAGAGCATCACGCCAAAGCTAAAAACTAGCTGCTATCGCTAACTAAACTAGCTGGACGTGATATCGGTATAGCTCGTTTAAATGTGTCATGATTTTTTTTTTCCTTTGTAACATTAAAGAACTGTTTCTGCCGAGGCAATTCACTGTACCACTTGGTCAGGGTAATTTTGTGTTCTTCAAGACGCAGCAAGGTCGTTACCTGTGTCACAGCAACATTACACACATTCATTTGCCATCTTGTTACTATCCAACCACCTCTTGCTTCTTTCTATCCTTTGCTCTCAAACTTTCCTCTTTGACTTGATAATCACCTCCGTTGAAAGATGGCTGGCAAAATAAATCAACATTCTGTATGCAAGAATAACAAGCTGACACTGTGCTGTCATCGGCAGTGAATAATCTCTTGCACATTGTATTCCTCCCCACAGAGTTCCGCCACAAACACAGTCCGTTATCTATTTTTGTCATTTTTTTTCTTTCACCTTCCATCAACGCAACATATTTCCCATGGAATTGTATTTCTTCATATTTACCACTGGATTCATATGTGAGATCTATTTATACTTATAAACAATTTACAATCTTTCACATTCATAACATACATGGTCAGTCTTTTGTATTGATAAAAGCTCCATTGTACCAATCTAACCATCTTGATGAAGACTTGCATTACTGTACAGCACCTTGAAAGAGAAATGACATATTCTCTTACAACCTAAATTACACAGTTTCATTCATACAGTTAAACACAGTAAAATGTGTCAAGGCCAGCTATATCAGTGAATCATGGTGAGATCACGTCATCTCTTCATGAATCCGCATTAGTCATAGTGCTTGAACAAGTAATTCATATTTGAGCATTCAATGAGGCTAAGTTGAGATGGGTGCATTATGATTATGTTAACATAATCCAGTCATGTTAAATTGGATCAGCAGCATTATTAAAGCAGGCATAGCTTTCATTCGGTGTCACTAATTCCTCTCACTCCGTGGTTTTAATGAGAAATAAGGAAGCACTTACAAGCAAGAGCACAGACCGAACGGCAGGTAGAGATTATCTGTCTGCCTCACTCAGCTTCACTCTCACACTCTCTGCCTGTGACATGTGCACAATTACAAAAAAAAAACCCTACCACGCACAGAAACAAAGAAAACAATACACACTTCGGGAATAGACAGTTTCACTTGCAATTTCCTTCTCTGTTTCGAACAATATCAAATGGATAGGCCTTTGTAGTAAAGCCAGAATGATTTTCAGGCACATTATTGTAAGGCTATTTGACAAATGTGAGTAATAGAAAATAGAAGATAATGTATGGTTTGGTACAAAATGGGAGCTTTAAAAACAATACTGCTGTTGATTCTGTGCTTAGGTCTCAGATTAACTGTATGTTGCCACAGAAATTACAAAGCTGAGATTGTAAAGCTCCAAAATGAGAATTTGCATATGGATCACAGCGGAAGCATAAAAGTTGAGTCATGCTGTTTGTTTCTATAAATTCTAATAAAATCTGTAAAATGTAGGCAGGATTTGACAGTTAAACGTATGACACGTCACTGTTAACAGTTTTTACCTAAACAGTTACAGTCATGCATTCAAGCGGCCAGACCATATTTTTAGAAATAAAATATTTGTTAATGCCATTATTTAGCCTAAACTTATTTTGTCTGCACTGACTTGTGACAATTATCAGCCATGGTTGGAGAGAAGAACTATCAGCTGCTTCAGCATGTGAGAACAAGCAAATGTGTAGAATCACAGAGAGTGGTCCAAGGGGAACCTTTCACTGTCTTATTAAGCTCTCTGACAACAAAGAAAGCTAATTTAGATGTGAACAGTGAACTCATTTCCATTTTGTAATCTGCCATGCATTAAAAGAAATATCGAGTCTGCTCATCTTGTTGTTTCCCTTTGGACACACTAACAAAAACTGAATATCAAAAATAAATTGGCAATGAAATGAACAAAAAGGATTATTCATTATGCACACACGTAATATGACAGTCAATACCCTATTGATCACTGTGGAATTTTAATTTACCCATAATGACACAACATTAAATGAACCTGATTGATAGCTTTTACACATGGGAGGACACAATTATGCTCCTCACAAGCTGCAAACGCACGCGCTTTAGCACACACACACACACAGAATCCCATGCACACAACTCGCAGCAAATTCACACACTCCCAATCCACAATGTTATTATCTCATTCTCCATGGTCTCATTTTTCACAAAGCCCCAGGGTGTGTGAGGGACAGTCAGGGTTGAGCTCACACAAGCCCCGGCTGCACGGCCGACTGCCAGTGAAGGTCTGTGTTAGTACCAAGCGCAACATTGCCAGAAGAAACCGAGAGGGGAAAATTGAGAGAAACCAGATGATCCTGCAAACAATGTGGTGGACCTTGCCACGCTGCCAGCGGAAGCAGCTGCTGGACTTTATTATTACAGTTTATTTGTTGAATTAGTGGATAATTATTTATTAGACATGGCTTTAAAAGGTGTAATGTGTAGACTAAGGGCTTTAAAGTGACCACAATATTTTACCATTGGTTGTTTACTAAAGCCAATTATCTTTCTCTTTCTTTGTTCTATACAGCTATCATACCAAAACTGATCTTTCATTTTTCTCATAACTCTGCATTTTCAGCATAAGTAATCAAGAGAAAAATGCAGATTTATTGCTGCTCAGATTCCCTGCCATACTCTTTATTACAACAACATGGCTTCTCTCTGGGTACTTTGCAGATAAGAACGGAGGAGCTGAGGTGGATGAGTGTCTCTGTCTGAGACTTAAACAATGGCTGGTTATCAAACTCAAGAATGTCCAATGGATACTTGTCTTGTTGAAGAAATTCTTCCAAAGTTGTCATGGAAAGAATGTTTTCTTCTCATCAAAACTTTCCTCCCTTCTGAGTGAATGAACTGGGGGATTCATTTCACAGCAAAGAAAGAAATGTTTATTTTAAAAGTTGCTCTGTGTTTTAGACTGCAGCACTGCTTGGACACGGTTTGTTGACATATCAAAGAATCTTTGGACTTTTTTGTTCATGTCGTCAGTGAAGTCGGTATCTGATTCATCTGCAGTCAGTCAACTTCTTTGAAAAAAATGGCTTGTTTAATTAATCGTAATTATTTCATCATATGCATTAAACCACAGAAAATAAAAATTTACTCTTGCTTTTTTTTAGAACAATTGTTTTCATTTGTCTCCGTCAACCTAAACCAATCAAAAGGCCACTATAGGACTATAATATTACCACCATAACAATTACTAAAAGTATATTCTTCCCTGTGCCTCAGGGATTATGGTCTGGCAATCGAATCCTCCAAAAGCATTTTGTGATTCGTTTATTATTATTTACATTAGGGCTAAGCGACATTGCCTCTAACTAACATTATTTAATATAATATGTCTTTGCTTTATTCTGATACACAATGTGTTTTGAGATCTACTCTAAAACACTGAAAGTGTTGAATTCAGTGTTATTACGCATTGAAATCAAAATAATAATTTAAGTAAATTTTGTAAAAAGAGGAGACTTGGGATGTAAACTCAAGAGCTTTTAACAAAAAACAGCGTTTCCTCCATTGTAACAGTGGGACACACACGCCCCCATAGAAGATCAAATTAACTTTAAATAGCACTGGATCATAATAGAAATCATTCAAGGTTCCCTTGCCTCTAGAACGGGTTTATATTTTGTCCTTTTATTATCAGAACTAAATTGTCTGATATTATTTAGTTTATTTACACAATGACATGACAACACTTCCCATTACATCTCTACACGCTGTGTCACACACAAACAGGTTAACACACTCCTATCAGCAGACAAGAATTGCAAGGCATACATTATTTTTAAATGTTCTCCATGGGAACATACTCAGCTGAATAATTTGTTCTTGTCAAACCAACAATATCTTATACGCATGATAACTTCAAATTGACATCTCACATTCCACTTTCATCTGTTTTCATAAACTATCTTGGTGTGTATACTCCATGTCTACATGCTTCTTTCCTGTCTCTCCTTAAACAACAATACCCATACATGCAAGAGAATTTTCTAGATAGATGGAAAGTGAGCTGTCTGCTGTAAAGGAAATTACACGTATATGGCTCAAAACTCTGCTGTGACAATTTGTACTTAATGTTGACAATATAGACATTTTACGTGTCAGGATGATGAACTGAGTACACACTGAGTCTATTCTACTGTTTACAGTATATTCCCCATTCCTAATTAATTACTAAAAGTCTGCACAACACATTTGCTGAAATAGTCTAATAATGAATGTAGTTTACTTTGCGTTAAATAATTTAACATAAACGTTTGCACTCATGACTCCTGTACTTCTTCACTGCCACATTGAATGCATAAATAACAACCTCACAACTATACAACAAACAAAACCTATCCCCTTTCATTTATCCTCAACAATTACTCTCTAATATTTTAATTTAGAATGTGTAATTACAAAACACTTTGCAGTTGCAACTATTGTGCACATTAGCCAAGCACCAAGGCTCTGTTTTACCAAAGGTTTGTGGCTCTTAAAACGTGTCTGCCACAGCAAGGAAAGGGCTTTTTGAAGCCTAGTGGTTTGTGCCAAAATCCATTTTGCACTTTTGCCTTGAATGAATTATGCAATCTGGGCGTTGCAGCTAGAACATAAAAACATTATAAGGAGTTTAATGCACATATATCAGTTTTTTATTTGTAAAATGTGCAAGGGATCGGTTTTTGCACCTATATTTAGAACAGGCAACAATCAAATAGCTCAGGAGAGCAGGTCAGCATGACTTTGATTTAGAATATTTTCTCATGGCCAGTTAGAGGTAGGGACTGAACTTCTGGAACAAAAATCTTTCCATAGAACACATAATTTGTTTGGATGTTAAATCTGAACTGTTGTTTATACACAGGTTGTCTAACAGTGGTGGGTTCATAACTGTTATGTCAATAACAACTATAACGTCATGAACAGAACATGCTTTATTTAGTGGACATACCTTGTTCCACAACCAGGGTATCTGTGTATTTATCTGCCCCTCGCAGAAAGTCACCTGCACTTACTACTTTCTATTGGTCAGAATCTCTTCTTTTGATCCGCAACCTGTGTTATTTGCCAAGGTTTTATTCTGAGCTTTGTTTTTATGTTCTTCATCTAATATCACGCCATCTCTTTTTAACCTCAGCTGCTGTTATTCTTGTTTTTCTGACATTTTTGGCAAATGCCCTCCCATATCGCAGTCCTCCTCGTCACATTAAGATATCTTTGCTGTCTCAACCACTCATACATTGCCATTTGTTTTCCGTTTGGGACTTTGGGACTACACTCTCCATAGTGAATCAGTTCCACATGCTAATTTCTCATTTAAAGGATAAGTTTGTTTGTTTTTCATCCTGGACCTATTTTCTAGCATGAAATACAATCCTTTACTCACCCAGAAAGTTTTGGTGTAACTCGAACTCCATTGGGAGATATTTATATCCACTCGCAATCAGCATACATCCAAGACGATGGAAGTGAACGGGGCCAGCTAGCTTGCTTTTCTGTGGTGATCCGTCATTTACAGCCATTACAGGCACTGTGATGCGGCCAGGAAGGGATGTCATCGAAGTCCTTACTACAAATTAAAGGCATTGTACACAATTGTTCATAAAACAATAATTGAAAACGATTCTGTGCTCGCAATTTATTATCTTAGTAAACTTGGGCCTTAGTGTAACACAAGTGCATACACAGGTTTTATAATTTTATTTCCTAAAAAAAGAAGAAAGAAACAGCCTTGAGCTGAACAGTCAGTAAAAATGAAAATGATGCAGCGCTGGAAGCAGTGGGAGCTGATGACTGGACAACCAGCAGACAGCTACACACATGATTAGATTCAGATTATTGACATCATCTAATGTGATGCCTCTGACAAAGGGCAGCTGTTACTGTAGGTAGCCAAGCCTCCACAATTACATCTTTGGTTTAGTGCCAGAATTTTATTTGTGGGCACAAAAGCAAATTTCCATTAGTCTCAGCAACAGTGTTCCCTCAGTCTGAGGCTAAACCGCTCAGTCAGAGAGTGATTGGCAGGGTTGGAGGGACACAGATGATATTCAAATCCCAAACCAATAGAATTTAACATCATATTTAATGACATGAGGTGCTTTTAAATAAACAAAGGAAAAAAAATATTCATTATTTTTTCATTTTAATAAGTGATTACCTACACATAAGACCAGTGTGGAAATTAAAAATATATTTAAAAATATTAAACCAGTAACCTCCCATTACAATAGCATCGAACCACCTGAAAAGTGATTTGAAGGAGACAATTCACAGAAATCTGACATTTACAGTATCAATTATTACTGTATATGCAGGATGCAACTGCTGCACAGCTGCAGATGCAGATAAGCAGGTAGCTAGCAACACAAAAGCTGTTTCCTCTCACTTTATAGTGGCCTGCTCATGTTTTCAGTGATACTGTTTGTCTTTCACTGTTTACTTGTTTATTTTTGTAAATTAACATCTATAATTATATGTTGTTATGT
>JBBDHI010000005.1:7335567-7346635 GCA_037177115.1 Craterocephalus stercusmuscarum | reverse complement strand
TAAATAATGTTCTGCTTAGTTGTCTGTTCATTTAACCAAAGTTATTCATTTCAGAACTTTCATAACCTTTTCTTTTTTTTTTTTTGGTTACATAAGTCCCTAAATGAATTGCCATTTTTATAAAGATAACATTTTCTTTCTCAATTTATTGTCACATTTTAGTGACATATTCAGCATTTACTGGGGGATTGGGGGTAATTTCTGACTTAATTAAATCCAAAGGTAAAAATCTACAGCATGGCTGAATAAAAACACGGCGGGAGAGGTGATTATCTTTGTACATTAGCTCACTCATTTAGAGCTGTGTGGATGCAGATGCCTCTGTTCAATGGAAGCCTATTATTCCAAACGACTCTCATTAAGCCATGGTGAAATAAGGCAAGCTGTGGAAGCGGTGAAATAAAATCTTTAGACTGGCTGTGCAGAACTCGGCAGCACTGAGCTATACACTGTCTTCATTAAGTGCCCTGACGTCAGGAGTGAAATGCAGAAAATGACTCGGTGTAAAAGGAAAATTGTATGCAGCTGATTTCTGACTCTTATGCACTATAGGCGGTTATTTGCCGTTTGTGCTCAGAGCCGAGGGAAACTGACAATAGTCTGAGCTTAATGAGTGAGTTTAATAAAAAAAAAAAACTAACAAGAGCATGACTCACAGCTGAACTGTAATTTTTGTATTTCATCCCAGACCTGCTGTTTAGAAGCTCTTTTCAATGGCATTCATCATGATTCGCTTTCCTGTTTAGTCAAGCTCAACAACTATGCTCAATTTTACGGCGCACAAAACGAACCACACTACAGTCTGTCATGACACCAGTTCCCACAATCAATGGAAAAAAAAAACATCTATCTGAATGTTTTTTACAGTTCCTCTTAAATAAATGCAATAAAGCCCCACGGGTCCTACATGAGCACTTTAGATCACAATGCGTTTCACACCATCTCTGCTTTCCAGTGACTATATTTATTCCTCTTTAAGACAATCCATGTGCATTTGCAGTGCAATAAGTTGATCATGTAGACATGACTCTCTCAATCCTCATGTCTGAGTTCACAAATAAGCTGAATTGTAATGCGGTTGCATAATGTGAGCAAATTCCTTTACCTTCATTGAGGTAGCGGGTATGTTCAAACTAATTATTGTTAGGATTACCAAGCCAGATGAGTGTTATGGATTTTTAAAAAATCAATACAAATTTAACTTGGGAAGGATTTCTCATTCACCACATACCAAAATGTATCTGCATTACAAACTTGAACTCGTGTTTCTTTAAAAATATTAAAAACAGTCTATCGGTTCCTCTAATCAATACCCTGAAGCCCGAGTAATTCTGTGTGTTCCTGGACTATCAGATTAAATGACAGCAAAGTGCCTCAGGACTTCACAGCATCTGGATTTATTCTTGTTTGCCCTGAATTTACATTGAGAGCTTTACACTAAAGGGAGCACTGTCAAAGGGACTTACAAGAAAGAGAGATTAGACGGACTCCTGTCCGATTAGGATAAATACTGATGGGCCTCAGTATTCCCCACAGTCTCACAGAGCAGGTGGTCTTCATTTGCATCCACCATGAGCATCCCTCCTCCCTCCCTCCGTGTCCGTTTATCTATTACAATGGCCGCAGGTGGAAAACTGATGACTGTCTAAGCACCATAATGTTGTACAGTGTTCTACAACGTGAGCATGCACACACACGCACAAGCTTTGACTCACAAACACAGCAGAGTAAGAAAGAGGGGGCTGATTTTTAGAGTGTTTTCCATTTTATTTTTGCTCTGTGATAACCTCCGTCCTTACATTCATGTGCCAGTAGGCAAGGGCCTTAAACATCAGTAGCCTGTATAAGGTGATGGAATGTCCACATTAAAATTCGATCTCCTGCATCAGTACATTCATTGCTGGTCAGAATGACGACTATAAATTGCTGGCCATTATTTTCGATTAAACACGCAGACACCATGGCACATCACATTTCTTCCTGTTTTTGCCCCCTGTCACAGTTGCACCATATTTCCAGCATCGTTTCATTTTAGATTGTCCCAAAACATGATAACACAGTTCAGCAAACGTCTGCACACAAGCTCGTAGGCGATCTTATTAATAGCTCAGCTGCGATAACAGCAGTTGTCCACGTCCCCGGTCGGTATCTCGATCTTCAGGCACATCCTTTCCAGTGCCTTAAGAGAAGAGGCGCCATAGCAGGGGCAAACTTTTCACTGATATGTTAAGCTAGTTTAATTCTTCCATCAGGAGCACGAAGGCAGACAAAATGGCTGCTTTGGAGTGCAGATATAGTGAAGGATGTTTACAATCCTGAATGGGAAATGAGTGTGAAAATTAAGAAAATTAATGGGAAAATAAATAAATCGGGTTAATTTTTGAGTGGACAACCTTTGGAGCTTCACATTATGTTAAACCTGAAATGCAAATTGGATGGCATGATGTCCACTGGTTGGCTGACAGTCAACATCAGGGATAACAGATGCACAACACAAGAGCAGCAGATATGACATTGTTATGATTTGCTTGTTTTGTCAAATAATGGCCAATGTCCCAACGCAGGAAACTACAGACAAAAATAACACCACATTATGTACCTCTGCTTAAGTGACTGACATGTATATGTCTACGCACAACTGATGTAAGAGTCGTTAACTTGGCATGAAGTTAATGCTCATTTGTAAAACAATGGGTTCAAAAGGGCGAAAGAGTGAAGTGAATCAGTGAAAGCAATCTGAATGCTAAGTTCTTGTTTTGACAGAAACAAATTGTCGTGTCAGTGCTGAGACTCCGTCTCTTAGTTCTTAATGAGTTTATTGGCAATCAATATCCTTTTCTTGTCCACTGGCATGTGACACTGAGACCGTGACCCAAGAGGGCCTGTTAGACAGTGGAGTTGAGTGGGTCAGCGACGATTGCTAGTCACTTGTTCATACTTAGGCAGACAGGAATGCCCCAGTTTCACCTAGGTGAGAGGAAGACAGGAAATGAAAGAGCTTCAGTGCTTTGGCTTTTTCTGTAACAGCAAGGCCTAAGGTCTTTATCTTCAGTGAAATAAGGCTGCTGCCTTTCTTATTCTCTTCTCTCACATCTCATTTCTTTTCCTTAAGTTGCACTGCCGATATGCCCTGCAGCTAAGGCTAACTGATTTAGTTTGAGGAACAGTTCACTTAAAGAAAAACCTTCTCAAAGAGCTGGTTATGCTTCTCTGTCAAAAGCTGCACAAAATACAAGTATGCCTGTCTGTCAAAGCGTTTTAGCGGAACCTCTTCTCCAATGATTCTGTGAGCATCCTGCTGATGCAGACAATTTATTTTTTGATGGTGGTTTTTCACAGAGACGGGGCCTGACCTCCCGGTATGGGTCAAAGCATTTGACCTTACCCTGGCGAGCTCTCAGTCTGTCTGCCATGATTTTATTCAGCCCCATTGAGTATAACAGCAGGGTTTGACCCGTATCAACGTGGTGCTGCCAAAATTGATTTCATTGAGAGACCCAAGGCCTATTGAGAAATACTGATCAAGGGTGGCGGATGTTTTTGATTCACGCTGCTGAGACTCTATATTCAACAGTCACACCAGTCTGCTAAAACAGGGCTTGTATTTCGTTTTGGAAAACTTATGACTCAATAGAGCTGGCAGGGTGCATGAAAGCCCTGAAAAAAACATTGAGTCTTTTCACTGTGGTTCACATCTCGCATACAAACATACACACTTCTTTCAGGGTCTGTGTGCCTTTTTGCTGTTATTTAGCACAACACAAAGCAGGGCACGGATGGGGGTGGGGGTTGGGGGGGGATATTTGGCAAATGAAAAACAATTGGGCCAGGTGCCAAACTCAAATCAAGCGTGTGGGCTCAATAAAGCACACTTTATTGATTTGTGAGTTATTCATCATTTATTGTGGATGTAGAGACAGTTCCTTGGAAAATTATTTCGGTGAGCTATTCAGACTTTGAAATGAATGGTTTGACAGATCATCAATGACCATAGAATATGACAGTAAATGGCCTGATATTGATTTATTTCCCGATGCGCCCCACCCACCCCCCCACACACACACCTATTCTTGTCAGCTGTTGTGCTTAAAAAACCAAGCACTCTCACGTGTATTGAATATTTGTCTAGCCTGCTTTCGAATGTGAAAATTAGGAATTTATTTTGTCCTGCTGCTTGTAAGAGAGCATGGGCTCAACTAGATAAATCGAGACGGAAAAAGGATATACATCACACCATGTTTAATATCTCTCATGACGACAAACAGCCTTGATAGTGGTAATATGCGAGCAGCTTAGACCCTCAAAAAGCAAAAATGGCAGCTTTGTTTACTGCATTCAAAATAAATGGCAGAGGCCCCGCTGTCACTCACAGATGGCACTTCCTCTGAAGAGGAGGGAAAAAAAAACTGCAACGCTAGTGACTTGTAGTAGTGCACTGGCATGGCAGCAGCCATTTTGCACAACCTCCGGAGGCACTGATTTTCACAGAGAGGCGTTGGCATTGTTTTGGCACCGGCCTGACTTCAGGCTCAGAGTAGTAAGTGATAGCCAAGCTGGAGCTTGTCAGGCCTGACACATATCACTTCTGACATCTGTCCACACCATCTCCCTTCCCTCATCGGTCGCTTGCCCTGGAACACTGACCTTGGGATTTTTGTCTCCGTTGCTCCACTGCCCCAAACTTCCCACAATGTATGAATTTGGCACTGCTTGCATGATTTTTTTGTATATCTTTTTAGCCATCATTTACCGACCCTGCAGTATGATTTTCATACACTGCTATATTGCGATTCCTGCTCTTAAGGGTTAGTTTGAAGCAGACAGTTTTAAAAAGACAACTCATCCTGCTTTTTATCTTCTAAAAGAATGCATCAGGAATGCAGTGAAATTGCAGTGCAGAAAAGTATATCAGTCAGTCTGTCTGTGATATTCAGACATATACTTTTGTGAAAACTGGTTTACTTGAAGCTGATGAGCTGATTTATTTCCTGCATACTGTAAAATGTTTTATTAGTATCACTTTTCCTATCTTTCATAATGAGATTGTGCCTTTTAAAAAGAAAAAAAAAGATAAGGACTTGTCAAAACCACACACACAGTGCCCCTGCGTTGACAAGCTGGTAGGAGATGTCAAGACAAATAGTGTTGAGAGGAAGTGAAGCTATTGCCAACATACTGTGGTGTTCTGTCACCTGAAGAAAAGGTCAGTATGGCCAGCACATCCAGTTTCACGTTTTTCTATTTGGCATCTTGAATCAATGTGTTATGCAATCCTTCTTACTACTTACACACAAGCAGAGATTACCAGTTCAAAAGTCCTACTCCCAGGCCTGTATTGTTCCAGGTCAACAGTGTCATGTTTGTAAAAGGAGCCGAGTTGGTAGATAGCCCGTTAGACCCTGGCACTTTTTGCAGCTGCAGATCATTGGTGCTGAACAATTTTTCCTATCGAATCACTGCTTCCATCAAAATTCTTAATCTGACGTATTTGCAGCATAATATTGCTTTTCCCTCCTCTTGCATTGCATATTGTTTTAGATTATGCCACTGTGACTCATTAACCCTCACCCCTGGCCTCCCTTATGAGGTAATTAGGCCCCTGGTTGTTTGTTTTGCTGTCTGCATGTGTGTCCTGTATAAAACTCACAGGGGGTGCATGTGTTCTTCCTACCATAAACCCACTGTAACAGTGGGACATGAGTGGTGAGGAGGTGTCGACTGTGCATGCGCGTGAGAGTGTGTGCACTAATTAGGCAGGCAGAAATGTACTGTACGAGCTTCACTGGGCAACAGCCAGCTGGGAACATCTGGAATCGTCTTTCATACTGATTGCACACAAACTTGTCCGTGCACACAGACACACATGAAATTAGAAAAGATATCTATGGAACAGCAGTGTGATAAGGGAGCGGAGGTTAGGCACGATGGGTCATATGAGCAGCTATTTAAGTCTGCCAATATTTTAGGCCTCCCTCACGTCACAACCCCATCCCCTTGTCCCCCAATGGAGTCCCTGTTTTAAAGTAACGGTGCCATTCTCACGTCTCTTGAGAGATTTGAATGCCACCAGTCAAGAGGGGGGGGACCTCATAAACACCCTGCAGTTCATCAAAGCCATTCCCGAGAATAAAAAGAATTTGGTTTCAAGGTGGGGTCAATATCTTAAATAATCCTCAGCTTCTGGTGTTCATTTTGCTATCTGAGTTTGTGTTTATTAACAGAATGAGTTAGCTATGAACCAGTTTTTTATTGCCTGCTCTTTTTCATTATTTCATTCCTCTAAAGTCACTCCTTCTGTCTATTAAACTCTGGAAACACTAGAGTCTGTCCTCTATGAAAGCAGAGCTTTTTCTTGCTAATATCAATGGCATACTTCAGCTACTCCCACTCGCTGTATCCGTGCGTAGGTGCACACTTACCACTGCCTGAGATGCATCACTTCCTGTGTATAAGATGAATTCAAACTAAAAGAAATACTGTTGTCCAATGCTGAAGGGAGACTGTGAATCTGAAAAAAAAAGCAGACTGAGTTGGCATCCTGTGTATTTCTTCTGTACAGAGAGCCCAGTGATCCAGCTGAAATAGTGTTTCTCTGGACTATTGATTAGCTGGTTAGCCCAGGAAAAGCCAGGGCCTAGACAGCCACTGTACTCCCTTCCCCCGACTTACCAATGGATACTATTATGTCTGTTTTTTTTCACTTCGGTTTACACTCCCTCCCTCGCCCCTCTCCACTATTTATCCCAGTCCTCTTTGTGTAATGTATTTGTTGCCCTCTTTTTTTGAACTATTCTCGCGTACTTTACTCCTCTGCTGTTGGAGGAAAAGCCCCGGCATGCTGCTTGCTGAGTTAGATCACAGGAACCCAGCTGCTCACAGTCAAGGGCCGCTTCTTTTATTAGCCGTCAGGAGGCTGACCTGGTAGGGCAGTGAGAGGGAGAAAGAGTGGGTGGCAGGAGTGCAAGGGCAGTAAGGGGCACAGATTTCCCAGCTGTTAGTCCACAAACTCTGCCTCCCTGTCAGAGATTAAGTAGATCAGCAGGAATGTAAGCACATACACAAAGGTGAATGGAGACAGCTGACACAAAAAGGATTGAGATGGCCCTCTTTACGAGGGATAGAAGTCACTTACAAGGCACTCAACACATTTGTTTTTTGTTTCTTTTGTGTTTTTAGGCTGAGGACTGTAAAGCTTTGCACACAGTACCACTGGACTGTACAGTGGGTTAAGTCACGAGCCAGCTAGAGTGTATTGCCTTAATACCCCGGCAACTTTCTTCCTTCTTTTGCTTTATTTTTCTCCATCTATATCACAAACCCATGCTGCCTTTCAGCATGCAGAAGGCTGTTTTACTAGCAAGGCAGTGGTCAAGCGAGACACACAAAGACCTGAGTATACAATTATATCTCAATCTATATAATCATACTTCCCTTGTGCCATTTTTGTGCCATTATTTCATTGAGATTGCAAGGACAATTCTCAGTGTCTTTTTTCCCCTTTTTTTTGTGCCCCTCTCTTTGTCTGCTTCATTTCTAACCACACTGGAAACTCCGAAGACAGTGTGAATGATGAGAGCAGCTCAGGGTGCTGCCATTTTGTACGGTTAAATTTACTGTGACAAGCAAACATGCTGTCCTTTAGCAAAACATGCGACTATGGGAACTCAGAAACTTCACAGTTTGCCCCACATGAGGTGCTCAGAAGACTTGACTTGAAATTTAAGTAAGAGTTTTTGGCACATCTTTGCCTGAAGTCACCGTCTTTCTGGAATTACTCACGATGTCTATATTATATTTGCATATTTATGAGAAATGGTTGTCACAGTGATTAAGTTAACTAGGAGCCTGTTCCACATAGTGTAGATAATGGAATCATATAAAATGTGAAAGTCAAAGGGTATTTTCTTTAAAAATATCCCTTTAATGTTGCTGTGGAGTCTGAGAAGTTTGGTTGAGTATCTTTTGCCCATTTTCCATTCTTTATAAACATCATCTTGTCTCGTGGTCATTTAAAGTATTCGGTGATCCGTGCCAGACCATCAATTCTATGCTTTAGGATTGTTTCACCCTAAAATTGCTAACTTTCAGCATTACATATAGAATAAGCTCTCCATTTTTCAGCCAGGGTAGATGTTTTCAGCATTCAAGTAGTGCTTGATAAACATATATATGGACTTCATAACTAAGTGCTTGAGACCAATGTAGCTCAGGGCCCCAGACAAGTAATTAGAGTTCACACTGAGGCCTGTCTCTAAAATACAGTCATTATCCCGGCAAACATACAACCTTTCCAGGTCACATCACTTTGTCTGCAGCAGTAAAAGTAGTTTATTTCTGTATTGTGCCACCATTATAGTAGCCCCAATCCACTAGCTCACATTTTATGAGGCACAGAGTGATTGGGGGCGACTGTGAGATTCAATAAAAGTGTGGTAACACAATTGGGCCAATACGAGGGAACTATGTAAGCGTGGACATTTTTTTCTGGAATTTATGCTTGATTATGGCACTGTTTTACATACCAGTGTATGTGATGCGCAAGGAGAGGAGTTTTCATCACCTACTTTAACAAATAACTCATGAGCCAGCGCCAAATAAAGGTAGCAAATTCTTTACAGCCCCCACAAGGGCCAATCAGCCATCTTGCAATGAAAAACCCAGTGTTTATATTGTCCTTTTTCACACAATAGTGCCAGTGTATGGTGGTTGTTAAGCTCAAAGGTCTTGGCAAGAATGACACTCTTCTTGTTGCCATTTCTGTGATTGCTGAAAAAGGCAATGAGGCCATAATCTTAAAGGACAAAAAATTTGCTCCACGGTGATGATCTCCACACAAAGTCTGCAGGGCTTGGTAGCACTTATGTTTTTTGTTGAAAATGTATCAAGATAAGAATGATGCAAATATAGTATTGCATAGAGTTATACTCACTTCGATTTAAAAGTTACCTGTGACAGCATTTTATAGAGTGCAACTGTTAGGTAAGATGTTTGTTGACTCATACTGGTACAGTATGATTCTGAGGCAAAACAGGGCAAGTGCCTCATAACAGCATTTTACAGTACACGACTACAGATCATATAAACACATCATGCTTCTTTAGTATTCATATTTAGTATTCTTTAGTTTATACTAAGATTTTTAGTCAACCTTTTGGACCAGATCCAAAGAAGTGCTCACTCTTTTTTTTCCCTAGTGCACCGCATGACTGAAGATATGTGGGAGGGTCCTGCTTAAACTCTGAGTTTCAGCATCCGAGAGACGTACTCTCAAAGCCTATGTACTTGTTCAAATGAACCAGTGAAGGGGAAGGGGGAGGATGACTGTGCTATACACAAAACTGGCGCCAGCACCAATTTATTTTACCTAATATCCACAGCTCTTGACCTTTGGCCCTCCATAGGGGTTTGTTTGTATTGAAGGCAACGTGCCACTGTCAACACTGTCTGAAGTCTCCCTAAAGGGACATGTCAGCTTTTGCTGGAGAAATATGCTGTTTAAGCTATTCATGGCAAATCCACGCTTGTTCCCACCATGTGTTTCTTTCTGTGTGTGTATGTCTGCCATTGTCTTGTCAGCCCTCTAGTGTTTTATGCATGCTGCTCATTAGCCAGACAATAGCCACTTATGATGAAATGCCATTCAGGGCAATATGTCAGCAAATCCCTGGGATGAAAAACGGGAGGCTAGCAGAAAGCTGTGTGCTCGGTAACTAACGCATGACCAAAGGGCTGGAGTAAAAGGAAAGTCCAGTAATTTGAAAGAAATGATAGTCAGGAGAATTTTATAAGAAAGGGAAGAATGTATTATCTCACTGGGATGTTTGTACACATTTTATAGAAGTTAACTCCAAATAAAAAAAAACAGCAAAAAGACCTGAGTTCAACCAAACAATCTGAACCCCCGAGCAATGACGTTACCACTGAATCCAGGGGTCAGACTGCTTTGACCTTATGTACTTGTGAGAGCCAGCATTGAGAGAATTTGCCACTGCTTCATCAAAGTCCCGGAGACACTGCTGCAGCCCTTAGTGAGGCAGTAGCTCCATCCAGTGTATGCTCGCTCCCTCCCCTTACATCACCGCGTCTGGAGGCAGAAGGTGGGGAGGGATACAAGATTAATGATGGTGCTAACCGCGTATTTATCATCCAACTGGAGAGTAATGCGACACCTTTCTAATCTGAATATACTTCATTGGGCTGTTATGGCACTCAGCCCTAAGTCCCATATATGTGTGTGTGCCCGCTACCGTGCGTGTATTATGACTGGACGTGTATTTGAATGTTAATCATATCTCCATGAGCTTGTGAGTGAGAATGCGTGTGCTTGTAAAGGCATGAGATACCAACCACCCGCCATAAATGCTTATGCTATCTACCATGGCAAAACAGCCCTGTGGTAATTAGATAAAGATTAAGTTCCTCTTTCCAACACGTCGGGGCCACGCTCCCCAAGATCCACTATTCTGATTTGCAGCCGTGTTATCAGGTGAACACCCTTCTTCCATCCTCCTCTCCATCTCTCCATCTGATTCTCCTGCTACTTCTTTTTGGCACTCAGCAGAAATCAAGACGGATGTCTCCCAATAGAGATGGGGAGATAGGGAATGTACAAGGCCAAGATTCAGGCTGATATGGTCCACACTGGGCCTCCCATTAGATTGCCTCCACTTCAATACAAGAACTATTAAGGAACTTTAGAAGAGAAACCACATGGGTTAGAGAATATTATGTTGTGGGTGTTTTCAAATGGGGAGCACACTCTGTGTAGGTAGTTTGCCCACACTTGGGATATGTACCACACAGAACTGTCCAATTATACCACAGTCTGCCTCAGTTGCAGTAAGCAACACTCCATGTTTTTCTTCAAATCTCTTCCTGAATGCATTAAAAAATACGATCTGCTCACACTCTTCCATTCTGGTGTTTTTTGAAGGGTTACAAATGTAATATCAGCATGTATGCTGGATTTCTATTTCAAAAATGTGATAAGTATAGTTATGGTATTATGTATCATATTAAGCATTTGTAATTGGCTACGGTCAGTTATTTAATGGACAATTGTTGTAAC
>JBBDHI010000005.1:7272769-7306363 GCA_037177115.1 Craterocephalus stercusmuscarum | reverse complement strand
CATATGAATCATAGAGGAGTAATTAATTCACATCAGCATTACAAAATCTGCATGTGATGTAAATAAACTGTATGTGATCAAACCTCATAATGTGTTATTAACATCCCATACAACAACATGATGTACACACATATTGTTAGAGATTGTGTTCTCATTACACTTCTACTTTTCCCTCTATGATTCATATGCACACATCAAGACAAAGCTGTTTAAAAAAATTTCTGAGACTCCTCATTTTGCTGGATTACTTTAATTATACCCCCTGAGGGGTGGTGATTTTTTATTTATTTTTTTTGCTTCTGTTGCGACACTGCTTTGTTGTTTCCAAGTGAAATTCCCTCATTCTCCAGCCTGACCCTGACACCATGTGCCCTCATTTGTTTCCCACCTGTAACTTTTTCAAAAACATTGCCTACACACATACACACACACACACACACACACACACACACACACAGATGCTATGCAGCCACCCTCAGGGTTTTCAAGGTTCCATGCAGTGTTTTAAGCACACAGTCTGCCCTAGTGTATGAAACAAAACAATATAGAATGGTTGCCTATAGGGTCTGTGACAGTTTTTACAGTATGTGAGTGGATTCTGGCAGCAGGCTTCAAAATAGGAAGAGCACAAAGCGTCAAAATCCTTTAAATTACTATCATTTTTCGTCCTCCCTTTTATACACGGTGGTTTTCCCTCACTGCTGCATAAAATTAGTGGCCTGTGAAAGGTCACTTTGGTTCTTGAGTGACTGTTTGTGGTACCACCCCTTCATGTTCTTTGTCCTATAATAGGTTTTTGGTATGAGAATTGCAGCTACTATAGCTGATTGTAGGATACAGTTTGAAGAGAAGCTCTTTGCTCTTTCCAATAAACTGTTCTGTGCTTGTAGATTCATATATTGACAATTTTCTGTTACATTTTTCTCCCAGCAGTTACAAAAAATAACCCCTTTAATTACTTTTTCCAGGCTGCTTGGCTAAACCTAGGAGCGTTTACAGTATCACTAAACTGGTCAAATAAAGCCTGCTGCCATCCTGCAGCCTTGCTATGAATTGAGCTAGTTTGCCTGTAAATGGCTAAGAAAACGCAGTGCAGAGAATGTGTCACTTTCCATGTGCTGACAACTGCCATCCATAGGAAATGACTTGGCACTGCTTATCCATAAAATTAGAGTCTGTTTAAATATACAATGTCAAATCCGTGGAATGATTTGCTACATAATCCGTCTCTGCTCCTATGGAGACAAATATGAGGCAAGCTTTTCCGCTCTGTGGTTAAGGGCAAAGACAATTATGTGAAGTTTGTGCTGTAAAGAAATAGGACAGACCCAAGCATAGTGTAATTCTCTCATGGTTTGAGTCTGTTGAATACGCTGCTTATTTGATTTTCCATTCCACTTTTCCCATCCTTGACATTTGATTTCTGCTACATGTAGTGGAAAGCCAGCAGAGTGTGAGATTGTCATCTTCCCATTGCGTCATGGCGATATTTTCAATCAATCACACATACATCATGCTTTCGGTAGACGCATCAGAATCACACACAATCATGTTTCTTGCTATCTACACGTCATTACATTGGCAGCAATCTGACATGGTCAAAGAGTGTTTATCACTTTAGCCATTTTTCACATCTTTTCAAGTCTGTGCAGCTTTTACATGATAACTATTGGCCATTTTGCCGCAGCCCTGCCATTTAATGAATTGTTCCATTGCCTTGTGGATAACAGAATGAACAAATGGCTTTCTGTGTTAGCGGCTGCCACTGCCTATCCTATCAGATAATTAATTTTTTGCAAATAGACTGCGCTGACTACCAAACAGAGTAAGCCTGCACAATTAGAATTACTTATCTATGTTCTTTCTTTTTTTCCCCCCCCAGACATTGGAGGAAAAACAAACAAGACAAACAAATCAAAATTTCATATTTCTTGCCCCCCCCCCCAAATGGTCACACACAAATTGGCCCCAGATTTGTGTATTCACATACAAATGAACAAATAATGATTGAGCAAAGATGGAAATGAAGTATTATTGGAAGCAAAGCCTCTGGATTATGCAACTGAGGCATATAAAAACCTCAGCCCAGATGTTCAGAGTATCTGACAGAGGTGTTGAGTGTTTTCCACACTGGCGGATGGTCTCACACTGACAGTGGCACAATTCAATATTTATATGTTTCCTTCTGTTTGGGTTCTATTGCAAAGGGTGGTGGTGGTGTTGGGTGGTGGGTCGCTTTTATGTGCCTGATTTGCCAAAGCTGCAATTCCGCTCCAGCTTTTAAAGTGTTGGAAGGGGGGGGGCATTTGAACAAAGCCATCTGTTTGAGTGGGCCGCTTTATTAAGTGACAAACTGGATCCCTCTACCTCACTAATGTGTCTCATGGGAGGCGGTGTTTGTGTGTGTCTGATAAAGAGCAGGGGTTTTTCTGCAAACACAGTAACACACAACAGTAGAGATGACATATCCTCTCCAGCTGTGATTACAGAACCGAGAGGTTTCAAAGTAGCCTACATGAATCTACAATGATGATTTAATAGGAAACCCTTCAGTTTCCATCTTATCACACTAAACACAGACTAAGAACCTCAGCAGTCTTCAATAAATAAGCACGTATGCTTATTTAATGAAACCTTACACAACTTTCTGTTGTTCCACATCCCCCGACTTATTAATGTCTTTCTCCCATTTCCAGTGCCACCTCCATTCTGCGAGAATATTCTAACACCCAGGAGAGTGTGTGCGCATGTGTACACATGTGCATGACAGGCTGTGCCTGTGCAAATCGGCAACTTTTTTCTTCCCCCATCTTGTCACAGTATCTGACAGTGTATTGAATGTGGGACAAGAACATTAGCCATTCTTTTTGAAGCTCTTGCTGTTGTCTGTGCAAAAGTATCTTTTCTCCTGCAAAGTTATAGCCAGCAGCTCAGACCTTCCATACAAGTGCCACTGAGCATGAGTAATACACACTGACTGAGGTTAAAAAGGTCCCAATATTATTTTTTTCCCCAAGTCTAGTCATTGGACTGAATACTTGTAATGAAGGATACACCAGTGAGTTTGTGCATTATAATGCATGCTGTAATTTCTCTTCCTTTGAAGATGCGCAGCAACTGATGATGTGCATTTCATTGTTCACAGGAGACTCTGGAGCTTAGTAGGCAAATAAGAGACCATGACCCAATCAGAAAATGGACCAGCTGCACAATCATTTATATGCATTCTCAATATAAATACGTTGTTAAGCTGCATCTCTGTATATTCCATTGAATTAGTTTTACATAATGACTGTTTGGAATTTTGCTGAGAGAGCACATTTAAGCAGTTTGAAAGGGGGTGCAGTGTGGGAGTAGGCTTTTATTATGAACTTCATTATGTGTGACAGCCAGCAAAATATTGATGGAAGAGCAGGTTCCCATCATTGCACTGCATTAGAACCTCTGCAGTGAATTAATGTACTATTCCTGATCCAGTAATTAACAATCATTCAGAGGCCATATCCCTTTTCAAGTAATCACTAATTGCAATAAGAATTTCAGATTCCATTTAAGGCAAGATTACTGATGAGCATGGAATGCAAATCAGCCAACAGTTCCAATTAAGCTTCAGTTCTTTTCCTTTCTTTCTGCCTTGGCCCTTTGTGAGTGCATACAATGTGGAGTTTGTTGACTCTGCAGTACAACAGAAAAATTTTATCATAATGCTGCAGATCGAGGGCTGTGTAGTGCCTCAAGAAAGTGATTTTTTCCCATTGATTCAGTCTGTGCTGTTTATCTCTATTCTTTTTTTTTACACGCCCTCCCCCCCATTCTTTACGTCTATGGGGCTGCAATACAAGTCCGTTGTTGTTTTGGCAAAGGGTCAGATGTATCTGAACTCCATATAGGCTGCTAATTAACTTGCAGAGATTGAAAATATGAACCAAATATATGCAATTGCATTCAATCTTAGAAACAAAAATAACGGTTTTTGCACATCTCTTTAAATACTATAATTATGATATTACCGCTGTTTGACTTTTAGATTATTTATAAGTCAACTATCCAGTTCATATTAAACTACATGAGTCAGTTTTACCCTCTCCCAACATAAGCCTCCCTTTTCAGTCCAATTTGTGTCTCTCGGTGCCATTTTGACAATTCATCAATAACACAGAGCTGATATGCTGCGGCTTTAAGATGTCGAATGAGGTTAATGACATCTTTAAATGCTCCTTTCTTCCACCCGTATGTCCAAAATGAAGCAGGGAATTTGCACACTGCCACCCAATGTGCTAGGATTAATTACTGCCCTCCACAACCCCACCTCACCCTGCAAGTTAAAGATTCAGAGGGGAAATGGCCCTTTTCATGCAAATGAAATTGAATATGTCAGTCAGAATAATTGTGAAAACCGAGCCTGTCTTAGAATGGTGTCTGTGCCGAAAAGAAGCTCCAACTAAAAGTCAGTTTATTAATGTTCTCCTCGCCACTCTTTGATTTGTGCTTTTTAATGGCTTGGCAGATCAAACTTAGGTCTATAGCAGACTCCTGATGACTTGAAATGTTTTGGCCATTGTGAATGAGGCTTAGATCGTTTTGAGAAGAGCATTAAAATGCAGTGTTTGGCTGTGACCTAAGCTGGTGTCAAACACGCTTGCAATGAGCACACTTCTGCAAGATGCTCTGAATCCAGCAATGACAAAGGAAAATGGCATAATTAGCCCTGATTCTCACTTAGTCTACTCAATTTATAGTCCTGATAGACCTTAAAACGGGTAAAATACAGTGAAAGATATTCAAGCTTTAATGGCACTTTCTCTGAAAATACCTTAATTCGTTACTAGATTTGTTTTTTTTATCTTTTTAAGGGTCTAAGAGGGCCTGAGTTTGTCAGCTGTTCATTACCATCATCAGGCTAATGTATAGGTCTCCCATGCACTTTCAAATTTGTGATCTCCTTTGAAATGTTTGAGGAAACTGAAACAACCACAGAAAACCCCTGCTGGCACAAGGAGAGTATGCAGACTTTTAGAAAAAAGCCGTCATTTGAACCAGGACCTTTCTTTACATTGTATGAGGTGGGCAGTGTTAGCCAACATCATTTACTGACCATATCTACTTAAGCTGTATGATGTTTTTGACAACCTTCACCGTTTTCATATAGCTGAGAGTAAGGGTTGATGGTTGGCAATTAAACTGACCAACTTTGGCTTTTTCTTTTATTTAAACGATTTCTCTGACACCTTCCACAGAAGTCTACTTTAGTCATTGGTGGAAAGGATATTGCACAACTTGCATCACTGGTTTATTTTTAGCATCTCTACATTTAACATATGCATGAATTAATTTTCTTTGGGTTTAGTTCTGCAAACGTAGCAACCTGCTCATGGAATATTTAATAATTACCCTTTTGTGCAAGATGTTGACAGCATAACAGTGCAATGGCTGTCAAAGCGAGCATTTCTAACAATGAAAGAACAGTGGCAAAAGCAATTTAGGATATTCCCCTGAAACAAGCTAGCCAGCAATTCTCTTTTTACATGTATGTTACAGGGTTGTACAATACCAGCAGCAGTGTTGCTTTTCATCCTCTGCCCATATTGATAAAGCCTTCCCGTTTTCATTTATATTCAGAGATTAAAGAAAATAACTATTTCAAGTCATTTAACAGTCTGCCCCCTCAGCCCTGTAGACAAGACTGTTCTGAAGAGCAGTAAAGGCTTTCGCTCACTAAATTATCAACATAGAATTGAGCAGTGGAGCTGTGGGTTGCAATGACAAGCTTCTTCTTTTCTTTTTTTGGTGACAATGAACGTGTAAGGTTATATAATGACCTCAAGGGAGGGTTGGTAAAAGCCTTTCATCACTAACCTTTTAGCTTGTGACAGGCTTTACACTGCTCATTTGTTTGCCTGTGACGGCTTAACCCTGGATTAACAGGTTCCCAGCTAAAACATTAATTAATGTAGATTATGGTTACCTCTCAGAGGAGATGGGCAAACGGCACTGAGGTGACAGAAGCTTCTTTCAGTTTAGACTCATTTTGCCAAACAAAGCCCACAAACTATTCCAAATGCCATTCCATGTTAATGAAATTAATTTCTATTAAAATGGATGAGATTACAGGCAAACAAATGATGGCAAACTTATCTTTACACTTTGTAATTACTGTACCAATGCATTGGGATGATAATAGATGCAATTATACTCTAAGACAATCAAGGAAACATCTGGGTTCTGTAGTATGGTTTCTTCATGGTGAATGAGTTTGTACAATACTTGTTCATAGAGCGTATCTCATTATTTCTTTCAGGGTTCTTGTCGTGTCATTGTTCGGACAAAACCAATGTTTCAGTCAGCCTCTATCTACCTAAAGCCATATGCAGAGCCGACCAAAAATGGATGTTTGTCAGCAGCAGGCTTAAAATTGGTGTATGATGGTGATATCAGCGTCCATGTCTGTGAAAACATCATTACCACCGTGTCACGCCTCAGTCACTCCCCATTGTGCAATGACTCCCCACCCACCCACCCGCCCCACCCCATTCACCTCACCTCCAGCGCTGATCTCCCGTTCATGCCGTAGAAGTCTATTACAGCCAGCGTATGGAGGCGCACCGAGCCATAATGGATGGCCCCGGAGCGAAAAAACAGCCCCAATAGCATATCAATTACCCATCAGCATCTTCTTCTTGGCTGGATGCCAATGCGCACCTCACCTCAGCAGCGTCAATGAGATAATGTGAAAACGCAGATCTAGCGGGGATTTTATTGTATGCACAAATTGCACCGCAGCAACTAGGCTGCCCACCTGTTGGATCTGTCAGCAGGTGAATGAGGAAGAATATTCTCAGAAATACGAGTGTGAGTGTTTGGCTGTGGAGCAGGGGCCGGTTAATGTCCGTGTGAACTCGCCGCAGTGGCGTGTCATGAGGAAATCGGGTGATTTCCCCGACTCATTTGCCCAGTGGAAGCCCAGCTGCTTGCCTGTTTATCTGTCCGCCCTTTTGATTGCTGGCCACACATCTTATGCCACCTCTCTACGAATCCCGCAGGTTAATTTGTCCTTCACTCGCTGATGCTGCTGCCATGTCTTCTGGGCAATACGATCTGGGAGGGAAAAGAAATCTGTCTGCATGCAGGCAGGCACGCGAACAAGAACAATGACACATTCTTACACACACAGATGAGGTGATTCAGATGGTTGGCGTTACTGCAGCTGCGTGGCCTCTAAGGGCCCGCTGAAGGGATTGATAAAAGGCAAACAGTTCCTCCGCAGGGGGGACAGATGGAGCTGCACCTCCCACTGAAGCTGGTACTCTAGCTTCAGAGGGAAATAGTGGGTTGGGTCTAACGTAACACTGACATTTTTAGTATTTAAACTATAAGGCTGTTGATCATCACAATAAACCAGCAGTATAAATCTCAAAAATCTACATCTCATCAAGGAGAGAGATTCTTTTGATTACCAATCTTTTTTTTTTTTCTGAAACTAATCAAAATGTCAGCTTGTGAGCAGGAACTGATTGTTCAGGAGGAGCAAAATAGATAAAAAGATCGAAAAGAATAATCCACTCTTGAAAATGGCAGTAACTGGTGCACATCTAAAGACCGATCAGCAGGAACGGCGCTGCCATCTTCCTTATGGTCGTGGAAATCAAAGAAAATAAAAGCGTGCACCTCTGACAAACCGTTCCAAGACCATAAAAAGTTCGTGCCGTTTTCACACAGAGCAAACACTGTTCCTCCCCGCTATTCTTTCACCTCCAGTCACTTTCATTTGTAGCATTTCTATCATCATTTTCTTTACACTTGACTTGTGCTGTATTAAATGAGCAATTAGGAGCAACAGAAAGCCCGAAATGACAAACAGAGCATTCTGAGGCACATCTCTTGCGCACGTCTCATTTGTGTGGGGCACCACTACTTTCCCGATTGTTGTTGTTTTAGAGATTAGCAACGTCTGCAACTGTCAAGGCTTTGTTTCTGTAGAAAGAAAGAAACAGTTCAGTGAACCAGCCTAAGACTGGAGAATGAAATGTAAACAACAAATTTATAGAAAGTAATATGATTTATGAAGAGGCAGTGATGAAGAATAATTCTTTTTAACACTCTCCCCCCTATTTTGAAACCTTGTCAACATTGTTACAGGAAAGAATTTGCTTCGGTCATCCTTTGATGGCGATTTTAAAATTACTTTTAAAATACTTCCGGGGTCAGGATGAAATGTTTTCCACATCTCAGTTCCTTTACTTTTGATCCTAGCCATTGATCATTTGTTTCCACTTGCCTAATAAAGACATTTTAATCTCTCCTTGATCCCCAAAGACAATCCTCTTATAAGCCACATGCTAAAATCTGCAACTTTGTTTCTTTCTTTTGTGTTCAAGTGTGTGTGTGTGGCTCGATAAAAGAGATTAATGCCTGTCCGCAGTGCTTCGCATGCTTGCTAACTTTTGGTACTTTTCATTCTGTTTCTGTCTTCTCCAGCACCACCAAAGTTTTTAAGAACCCCCAATGACCAAACAGGCGTGCAGGGAGGTGTGGCATCCTTCATCTGCCAAGCCACAGGAGATCCACGGCCGAAGATTGTGTGGAACAAGAAGGGGAAGAAAGTCAGCAACCAGAGATTTGAGGTATTAGGTCTATTGTTCTGATGTAAAATGCTCGACAAAATGGGAATGCTCCAGCACTGCTTTTGGCTCCGCTCACACATGATCCATCGCGCCAAAACCTGCTCGCTTGCTTTTTTTTGTCCCGACTTGCCACCACGCATTAGCAAGCTCAAATAATCATTCTGGCCAGGCTCTTAAACATGCATGAGTATTAATAAGCAAGTACACAAAATATCTTGGGACGAATTTGTAATTTAACAAATGACAGGAAGAAAGCATTTGGGCAGATGGGAAAAAAACAACTTGTGGTGTGACCCAGATGCCTGTGTTAGGATCACACTACATTAGCTAGTTTCCTGCAAAGTGAAAGGAGAAGCAACGCTTTCCCTTCCATATATCCTTTTGCTTTGTGGCATCTCTGTCTGAATGCATGTCCTACCCTGAATATTTTGGCTGAAGATTTGATTTCTGGTCAGCTTTAATCTGCGCTTGGGCTCAATACCCATGAGTAATAACAAATCATTGCAGAGCGCTGATAAGATTTCTATTAATTTCTGTGTCAGTCTTGGGGACTATCATCTTGTCACTTCTTTTCCCCCTTTTTGCTCCAATTGCCGTAATTGTTAGCTCCCGCAGAGTAGCAACGGCTTTCCAGAGCTCAGAGACCTTTTCCCACTTCCCCTCTGCCTCTCATGCCCACAGAAATCTAATCTTATCAGAGTTCATCGTGTTCACATTGCATGTTGTTCTGAATGCTAAAGCATTAGTTTCCATTATCCCATCGCTTCACAGGGTTTGCTGGCTGAACCACAACTCCGCACTCATTTAATCATGCACAGGCGCATCATATTCTAACAAAAACCCCATTTCCCTTCACAAAACTCTCAACTTTCTTTTTTAAAATTCACTTTTGGATTAAGAAAGAAGGCTGTTTTACCATCACCTGCTGACGACTTGAATGCCAACACCGCTATAGCTTGGCCGATGAAATGTTAAAATGTACTGTTAACCAACAATTGCTCAGATATGCTGTGAACTTTCAAATGTTTGTAGGCCTTTGTGAGTTTGTGTGTGTGCGTGCGCATGTGTGTGTGTGTGGGAGAGAGAAAGAGGTGCCGGGTCTATCTTTATTTAAATCTACCTCTATGCTTAAAAGAGATTGAGTTATCACAGATCTTTCTAAAATCAGTGAGTATACGACACGTAGCATGCAACAATAGCTGAATAAGCTACAACAAACACCTGTTTGTGAACATTTATGTGTCGTTCGTCCAAAACAGTCGGTCCTGTCTTTTGTACCACTTCCTCACCTCATGGTACAACTGTCCGTATCAGAGTATCAAGCCACCTTTAACTGTTTGTGCTTGTTTCTGTCCCATTGACACAATCCAGTGTGATGCATTAACTTCAAGGGATCGAATGTTAACTTTAAGAGTGGGACACGTTCAGGCTTAAATTGTAATCCGCAGCCCTATATCTGAGCGCAAAAATTCTAACTCCACCTTCCCCATTCTTAAAGTTAGTCAGCCGCATTGGTGATTTTACTAGTTAATACACAAAGTAAAACTATACATCTGATTTAGTTCATTTTTCTGGAAGGATTCGCTTCTTGATACTTAGATGGATTTGATTATTCTTCATTCAACCAGATATGCTCAGTGCGGCCGTAGTATGTGTAAACACTCTTAATACTGGACAGATTCTTAAATACCTTCCCTTACTTGTACAGTAGATATCCACAAATACAAACGTAAACATTAGGTTTCACTGTAAGGCAGCTGTTGTTTCTGTTTTAGGAAGCACATTGTGTCAGTCACCATCAGTGTCGTTTTTATGTGGTTGTTATTTTTACTTTTATTTATTTTCTCTGCTGAAGGTCCCTCACCCATTGTGAACCAAAAAATCTCCTTTAACATATCCTGTCTCTCGCACCTGCAGGTGATTGAGTTCGACGACGGCTCTGGTTCAGTGCTAAGAATTCAGCCATTGCGCACGCCCCGAGATGAAGCCATATATGAATGCGTTGCCTCCAACAGTGTTGGAGAGACGAGCGCTACCACCAGACTCACTGTTTTACGTGGTAGGTCTTTCTCACCAAAGGAAGAGAGAAAACAGACACAAACACACACACACTCACACCACTGACACGCACATCTCTTGCTGTTAACCCAGGTAACTCTTCTGTTTTCTGTCTGACCTGTTGTCCTCTCTTATTGTCTCACCACCGCCTTGCACAATTAGACCCCATTTTAAACTCTGGTTACACTCACGTTGTGTATTCCAACTCTATACGATTTAGTCCATTAGCCATTTAGCCAACTAAGTTTCCGTTTCTAAGTGACTTAAGTCATTTGCATACAGATTTCTGACACAATAATTAAGATGCCAGTTAAATTATGCAAATAGCCATCCTATCCTAGCCTGCGGTGGTTTAATGAAAAAGCTCAGCAATAATTTTCAAATCAGTCATTTTTCATCTCTGGGCTTCAGCTTTGATATTCATTTGACCGTGCAGAAAATAAGGCAGTGTATTCTCATGTGATTAACAAGCATACCGTTTATTATTTATCGCCGAATTCCAATAGCAGGTTAATTCAGTCGCTGCCTCCCAGCGATCCAGCCTTTAAATGTTGCTCTTCTCTAAGCAAACATGCATGAAAATCCAGGGAGGAAAGGTCAAGCACCGTGTTTACTTTGAGCGAGCAGAGAGGGCAGAAGTCGGATGACAAATATCAAGCTGGATGACAGTGTCTCTTTTATACAAAGCAATGATCAAAACTTGATCTTGATTACACACAACATTCCTTTCAAAGGCAAATTTGCAGTGGCCCTGAGCTCAAAAGACTGTGTAATATCTCTCTAAAACATGACTTGTTTGGCTGTGAATGGAGAAAATGGCTTTAGAATAAAAAAAGGCCTTGGGCTGCATGAATGAGGTGTGCTCCATTATGTTCCACAATTACACAACATGGCAAATGAGTTCCTATTGAGAGGGGTGCTTCCATCCTATAGAAAAAAGCTGGCTCTACGAGTCTCTGAAGCCCCCGCAGCCCCCCTCCTCTTGCTTCTTATCTTACCAGTGAGCCAACAAAAGGCCCTCTGCACTGTCTCCAGAGGCCGATTGAAAGAGAAAGGTGGCACGTTCACTTGCATTTCGCTCCTGTTTACTCGGCAGCACACAGTGAGTGTGTGTATGCGTGTGCATGTGTGTGCCCTCTCTCACACTGCACACAATTCCTTCTACCTTTCACTCTCACTTGGTCTCTATCTTTGTATTTCCACTCTCTCTCTCACACACATACACACACACATACACACACCGACCGATAACTGAGGGATGGATAGAAGCTGCTCTTCCCAGCTCTACAGCCTAGCATTAGCATGTTTATTACTATTTCCATTTTGCTCTTCTGCTCTCTCTCCTTTCCCATCAATGTATTGAGGGTGAGTAGAGACCCATCAGGTGCCGAAAAAAAAAAAAGAAATCCGGAGAAAGAGTTTTATTATTTTTTTTTCCTTCTACTCTTCTTCGGTTCAAATGCAAAGTTGTTCTCAATCACACTGACTACCATGAAGATGAATTACTGACAATGAAAAGGATTTGAAAATAGTGTGTACATTTTCTCATATGAAACTAGGTTAATTTTACTCGTACCCATCACTACTGCCTATGAAATGGCAGGAATTCATCTTACAATGAGAATTAATAACATTTTCAGAACTGTAGTCATGGCTTAAAGGAAATGTGGGTTTAAGATTATTATAATTTTGGATCCATGTTTTGTAATGCTGGACAAGAAATTGAGGATATTAAAATAAGAGATGAATGAAAAAAAGAAAAAAAAGCACATTTGAGGACGTAATACTGTATAACTAGAGCATGGGTGGCTAACCCTGGTCCTCGAGAGCCACATTCCTGCAGGTTTTCCATCCTCCCAGCTCCAACATACCTGATTCAAATGAATGAGCCACTGTGATTGGTTGTTGGATCTATTTGACTTGAATCAGGTGTGTTGAAGGAGGGATGAATGGAAAACCTGCAGGAATGCGGCTTTCGAGGACCAGTGTTAGCCACCCCTGAACCACAGAATGCACGGTTTCTTCAAAAATACATTATGTATTATATATGAGACTAAAAACCTTTCTCCTTCCAGAAATATTTTGTACAGTACAATAAATATAGGACTGCAGGTCGGCAGTTAAGTACATAAACTGCAGTTTGAGGCGGGCAAAAAGCAATCGCACATTTTTCCAAGTGTGGTCTCTGACTTTGATAATCCATATTTTTTGCATACTTGGGCCATTTCGTGGAATAAATATTCAACTTGAACAGAAGTTTGTGATGCAGGATTGAAGAAATAGATAAGTAAGCAGATAAAGAGAAGTGCCATTAAACCAGGCCTAATACATATAAAGTGACTGTTCATTTAGTTCATTTAGGCTCCAATGGTCTGTGGAAATGACTGTGAAGCATCTGTTGTGGGAAGCTCGCCACAGGGGTGATGCCTAATTCCATGAAGGAAAAGCACATCGTTGTAATTGCCATGTTATGAAGAGAGAGGGCTCGAGGTGGCAAATCCAAAGTACCAGGGGATATTAGTATTCGGATAGGCCTCCAACTTGATGGGAACCGCCATTAGTAATAAATTTCCAGGCTCAGAGAAGTGATTTGCATGAAAGGCGAACCCTGTAACGTAATGATGTTCTGAGTCAAATCTACCAGGCTACGCTGCGAGGTAGCCTGGTCTTTTTTTTTGTGACCTCTGTCTTGATTAACTAGGAGAGGACCCAACTCATATGTGATTTGTATCTTTGAATTAAGCTCGTCTTGATTAGCTTCGCAACTGAGAATGGCATGAAAAGAATGAAAAATCAAGTCAAAGCAGATTTTTGGGTGTCATGGCTGGATTATGATCCCATTTCAGTCGGATTTGATCCATTTCATAAGCTCATTTCTGAAAGATGCTGTATTTGTATGTACATGTTTACCCATGCCAGCCCTGTAACAACAGTATGTATGACTCTCACTGTTAGCACAGCTGGAAATCTATTAACAGTGCGTAAAGAAAAGAATCTGAAAATGCAGCCAAAACACCTCTTGGGGTCTAGACTCCCTGCTAATAATAGCTCCAGTACAATGATGTGTGCATTTGAGTGCTGCAGTTCATGATTCAGGCATGATTAAGGATTTATATTGCATCTTCATACTCCCATTATGCTGTCAACAACCAGTTCCCGTGCCTCACACACAAGCAAGCAAACTTATGCAGCTGTGCACAACTTGACAGTAGGAGCGGAAAATGGGAAGCCGCTCTGCTGTGACGGAAAAACAGAATGCATCATTTCCATTTGTATGGAACGCTGCAATGGGATGGTCAAAGCCGTATATAGCTCAGACGAGTCCGACTTCCAATGAAAGCTCTTCCAGGGAATCAGCGATTATTTAGAGAAAATATATGCACTTGATTCTTAATCATTTTAAGAAAATCAGTTTATAAAATACAAAATAAATAAATAAATAAATATATACAAATATAAATAAAGATATAAAGATGTGGAACAGCATAGACTGTGTATTTTCCACCGCAAAAATAAGAAAACTGTGTGAAGTAACTAATAACAATGACTGAAATGTGCCTTAATTCTTAAGTAGTAAGTGCAATATTTCATCTGTCTGCTCTTCCAACAAGTGCAGGGTGCAAGATGAAGAAAAACTGGTCCTTGTGCTTAAATTGCTTAGGAAGATAAATGCTGTGTCAGCTGTCTCAGACTGCCGGAGCAAATGTAGCACTCGGCTAGAAGCAAGTGACCATTGTTAAATTACTGTGTTCGTGATCAGTGGCTTGCAAAAAGGAGACGAGGTAGCCAGCAGCTGCCTTCTTACAATTCTCTGTTTTGCTCTCTGTAAAGGGCCAGACCTGAGCTGCAACATGAAACACTATTTTGTCAGAAGAATGCATTTTACCTGTTAAAAACATTGCTGGAAAAAAAAAAAAAAAAAGCGTAGTCCCCTTTCATCCCATCAGACATTATTTTAGACAAGACTTGACTAAGCTTGGCAGTTAGCTTGGTCCTGGTACTAGTTATCATAGTAGCTCAGCCAGGACGTCCGTTAGCCGCGCTGGTGGAACAAAACTCTCACTTAGAAGAGCTAGACTTGATTGAAATAAGCAAGGCTTTCCCATATGCCTGCTTCATTAGATATCCCTGTGCTGAAGAACCTCCTTCCACTCTGTTCACTTCCTCAGCTATGTTATTGTCGTTCTTGAGCATTTGAATCATTTTCCCGTGTTTCTGTTTATCTTTGTCTCTCTTTAGCATGCAGGGGGAATTTAGTGATGGTGTGAAAACGACCCTGCTGACAGACAGTCTATTATCATCATGTCTATTAGATGTATCGCAAAGAGATCTACAGGCTGAGTTATTGCTTGGGTTCTGGCCAATACTGCCTTCATGCTTCTTTCCCCAATTCCCAACTTCACTTTCTCATATGTCACAAAAATTGAGCAGATAATGACAAGTTATTCATTACGGCAATTAAAAAGATAAGTTAACTGTCCTCACAGAAATTGATCTTTTCTTTGGGGAAGAAACAGAAAAAAAAAATATATATATATATCCCCCATAAAACCTCTATGACTAACAACGCTGTTAATCACCAGAGCCAATCAGTATCTACATAGATGCAGGATGATTTAAAACAAAAGCACTGCTAGCAAGATGGATGTTTGACTAAACAGTCTGCATATTGTGTGGAAACATCTGCTGGGCCCTATCAGGCATTTATACTGCACCCTGACCATGATAGATAACTCTGCACATGTTGTGGCTCTATGCTCATTTGAATAAAAGTAAACACAATATCCAAATTAATAATTATTGATTCTGACAAATGAGGCGTGCATTTACTCATCCTTGCGATCCAAATATTTCATTCTCCTCCTCAGTGATCTCGCAGTATACCAGGCAATGTACTAATGTTACAAGTAATTTCCTAGTGGAAATAATTATTCACTTTTTATGAAATAAGATTCTAATTGTAACAATAGACTATGGTGGCCAAAGATTTTAAATTTAGGTAATTGTTTTTGTATGTGTAGTAGAAGAAAAAACAACAGTTTACTGTATTAAAATCTATAATCTATAACATGCAAACATGCTCACATGCTCCCCTGTAGACTTTATTAGCATTCATTACCAGCAGTAACTCCCTTGCATAGTTCCAAGATTAGCCATTCTCCATGTCCTGGGAGGCTCCGTTTTTCATCATCCTCCGACCTGATCCCTAATGATCAAAAAGCTTCCCAGAAAACATTACACATGCAAAATAACAACCATTAGAAAGTCTCAATTTTATCCTGTAGCATAATATATTTCAAGCCATAATAGAT
Organism: Craterocephalus stercusmuscarum; assembly: GCA_037177115.1. Taxonomy (NCBI): domain Eukaryota; kingdom Metazoa; phylum Chordata; class Actinopteri; order Atheriniformes; family Atherinidae; genus Craterocephalus; species Craterocephalus stercusmuscarum. The sequence goes on along the minus strand of JBBDHI010000005.1, from coordinate 7,290,372 downwards.
TAATTGTGTTGCCTAATCCCAAACAAACAGGGACTGAAAATGGAAATGATAATCTGATAGTAAAATGTCAGTGGGATACAGGAGTCCAGCTACACTTTTTTAACTGCTTTTATAACATTTTGTTAATGATTAAAATTAGACATGATTTTTAAATAATTTTTTTTCTTTTTAAACTTCTCAATCTACTGCTTTGAATGCATGTACTGTCACATTTGTTAATTCATGATGGATACCCTGAAAATGTAGAAACAAGACCCTTATTGGCTGTCTAATAGTAACTCTTGTTACAGTGAAAGCAGCTTTATACTGACACTGCTGATGTATGCCTGGAGAAAATGAGCTCCTACAACAGTTTTATCGGACCCCGACATGCACACATGGCTCACCCATCGGCAAGCTCTTTAAAGCAAAAGGCTCAGTCAGAATCAGGGCCCTTTCATGGAAGAATATGTTACATTTTCATTGAGGAATATTTCATAGGCAAGGCTCGCAGAAACACAAGGTCATAAAATAAGGAGCGTGCGAGTCTGAGCCAGGTAGTCGAGGGGTGCTAATATTAGCAGCTTTGATCTTAGCTGCGCTCAAAAGTAATTTTCTACTAGATTAACTGGATACTGCAGGGTCATCCTTAATGCATCTAATGATCTTGAGAAACTTCTCAAGCCATGTAAGGGTGCTTGCTAATTAGAACCAAACAACTTTGGAGAAAAGTGGTGTAGCAAGAAGGGCATAAGTAGTTGTCTATACATCATTATACTCAGCACAGTTAAGTGTATTCAACGGAAAGGAACACAGTTTTCCATATTGTCAATGTGCATTTCATCTGCTTTAAACCTGGTCGTCAAATCTCCAAACAAGTGGCAATATAGCTGTTTTCAGATTAAAACATGATCAGCCATGGCTTGGTGCAACGCCCACTGTCTACCACAGTCATTTTTGGTAGGAAATGTCATCCTGCTGACGGTGAAAAGCCTAGCATAACCCCATTTTCCATTAGGGCTCTTTGAAAGGCAAAAGGTCCTCTCTGCGAGATGTTTGCAGGCATGAATAATCTCCATGCTCACTTCTCCTGTAGCATGCTTTTTAGATATATAAATTATTGAAATTGCTGGTGCTAGGTTTTTCCTTTTCTCAGAAAGCAGTCAGCTCGTATGAAGTTGGTTTCCTCAGACATTTGTGCCGCACATCATAATATTCGTCTTAGTCTGATGATAGCATGTTCAAATGGAGCAGACCTGAGCAGCGAATGATACAGATATCTGGCCATGTCATGCACAAAGTTCTGAAGTGATTACATTTCAAGGGATTTTGCGCAGATACTCTGACAGCCGATGAGATGACACTTTGCATGTAAAGTAAGATCTTAATACACACAAATACTCTCACACTGAATTCTGAGCCAGCTTCCACATACAGAATAAAAGATATTGGAAATGCCTGTTGGACCAAACTAGCCCGCCCACTTCTGAATGTATAGTACATGAAGGTTAATGAAGCAACTGAGTGTCTCACAGTTTTGCCTTCTGTCTTTTTTCCTGCCCGGTAGGAAGACTCACCTATTGCTGATGCGCTCCCAAGTCCCCGCTGGCCCCAGCTTCTGGCCTGGCTCTTTATAGACTGTCCTGTTAACGAAAAGGGGGGGGTGGGGGGGGATGGAAATCAACCTAAATAATTACATTTTATTCCATGATCAATGTTGACATTTGAGCATATACTTCATTAAACTTTGAGAGATTGAGCATCATATTGTCATCTCAAGTGGGTGCTGAGAGGATAAATATACAATGAATAAGCTTTAAACATGAAAATGGAACAGATGTCTGGCAGTATATGCTTCAAAGTGACAAGAGCATCGGGGAGGATGGAGGCGTCTCTAAGGGGATGCTAGTGTGCGGTTGTTTATGTATTCCTTTCCACGTCCCTTTTATTTGTGAATGTTTAATGCACCCAAGAGAATCAAATGAAGGCTGATGGACTGTTCAGAAAAGGTTGAAATGAAGGAGAAGAAGAAGAGAAAGGTGTAGATTACAGTGACATCCATTTCAGCCATGTCTTTGGCAGATAGCTGAAAGCATTGAAATTGCGTTGGGCTTCCTGCGTTGAATATTACTAATAACGAAAATGCTGATGGCGAACGAGATGACAAGTGCAGACATTTTTTTTTTTCCTTCATCCCAAACTAAATAAATGGGGCTCTGTTTTATGAAGTAAATGGAATCATTGCTCAGGGTAACAACCAGTAAATGGAATATGCAAAGTGAAATGCTGAAGAGGGGAGCGTGGGGTGGGGGGAGTAGCTGCAAGACAGAAGGGAAATGGAGGCAGACACGGAAAGATTGAGGGAGTCTTTAATATCCAGCAACGTTAAAGTCTCAGATGAACTGGATAAGACGGTTGCGCTGTGGAAGACATGATTGTAGGTTGGGGAGGTCTTGAAATCTCCTTTTCTACCATTGCCCCCAGGTGAGCTTTACTCAGAACAGTACATCTGGCTGAGCTGATGTGTAGTCTGTAAAGCATGGGGAGGAAGGGGGGGCATCTGAGCGTAAATGGAGCTTTGTGCCTGACTTCCTGCTAGCCTTGCTGCTTGCCCAGCCAGGCCTGTAGAGAAAGGCCCTCTCACCGCCCTTCTTGCTTCATCTCCCCTTTTCATCTCCCTCTTTACCCATCCATTTTAGTACCAACCCTACAGGGCATCCGACACTAACACTCCCTCTCTGCTTTCGTTCTCTTCCCCCACTCCCTTCACTTATGTTGTAAATGGAGGAATATCACAGCTAATCCGTCATATTTATGAATGACATGAAGCCTACGGAGAGTTGGGGCATCTTGCCAGAAGTGGCGTACATCTCTGTTGCATGCCCTCTGCTTGGCTGATCCAATCTGCCCCGCGAGCGATGGCAATAAAAAATGTCCATAGGGGATGGCAGGCTTGGAAGATCTCTGGACCACGTCATTTTAAGGCTTTTCGAAAGCATACTCTACAACTTTTAAAACAAATTCTGTACACATTTTATCTAAAAAAAAAACAAACAAAAACAGCGAAATGCTTCCTGTAGAGTGCACTGCAATAAGTGGAAGACTTTTTTATTTTCAGAGTGGGTACTTAAAAGCATCACAAGCATGTCAATAATATGGGCTCTTGAGAAAAAATAGAGAAAAGTGCTTGTGTAAATTTTGTTGTATCAAGGTATGAGAATAGTGAAGTGTTTTTCCTTTTTTCCCTTTGCACAACTCACAAATAGCATAGTTTGTATTGGGCCACAGTTTGAACAACTGCAAATTTGAACACTACTTCTTCAATGTCGTTCATACTGAGCAAAGCTCAGATTGTTCATCTGTGAAGGTTTTTCGAGAGAAAAAAAAGGCCCCATGATTAATAAGATTGATTCCACAACGGTTCCTTCATAATCTCAGGCATTAGGTGAGGGATTTTTAATGACAAATAAGCAGCATTCAATTAATTACACAATCTCAAAAGGGGATTTATGGAAGAAACAATCAGTGCGGGGCAAAGGGGGAGAGGATGCCATTTTTCACCCAGACAGACTGCTATGAACCTCTGGATCGGAGAGCTCTCTGTGCCTTCACCTTCCTCCTCCTATATTTCATTCTAACATTCATCATCACAAGAGTTTTAAAGAGCACTCCGGATAGCATTTCACAGCCTCTTCTGATTTCACTTCTTAAGGCAACAATGGTAAAATAAAATTTTAGTGGATTGTCAATGGTTCCTTGCTGTTTGCCCTCGGGTTTTTAAGCAGTTTTCGTAAAGAGACCACATTTGTTCAGCAAATTACTGCACAACCTTTCAGAGGTACCCACCCAGAAAGGCTTAGTGCCCACCGCATGTCCGACTGGGAATGTTTTCTCTAAAACCTCTATTACAGTGAAGTGAAATTAGCAGTTTCAGTGAGCAGTGGCACATTCACAGTAATATTCATTACTGTGTTCTCTACCTGTAGTATCAACTAATAAGCTAAACTAAAGCATATCTTCTTCAGCCCAGCTAAGCTTTTACTGCTGATTCTCTTAAAATATGCTATTTTCAGCACAAAATACATAATAGAGCTGCACTTCAGCAAACCTACAGACTGATTTCTGCAAGCCCTAATGTGGTAATGGTTACTGTTTTTCTGTATGAAACCTCGCTCTACTTTGTCCTTTTTTTTGTTGTTGTCTTGATGTCTTGTTTTAAAACTGCTTTACAGATTTGCGGATATACAACTAAATCCAGAGGATCACTGACCACAAATGCTACTTTACTATTAACTGATTCATTTTAGAATGGCTACTGAAACATGTTTAGTCCTTCATGGGTAAGAAAAATGTATTATGTGAACCCTCCAGCAATCTGCTGCATACATGTTATTAGTTCTGACCTGCACGTCCTGCACAGACACATCTGTAAACCTACACTGGGGAGCAGTTACGTTAAACTACTTATTTTCTCAAATAAGCTTTTGAACAGTGGGCTCAGACATAATAATCGGGATGTGCTCTCACTTTTGAGCTCCTCGGAAATCTTGTCTAGTCTGGGCAATCATAAAAACCACATCAGTCCAAATGCATGCCACATTTCAAAACAGTTTGAAAGTTGACTCAGGGTTCAGCTGGATTCGTCCTGTAAAAACAATGCAGGAGGGTCAGTTTCAGATTTATTCCCCACCACACACCAGCAGAAAGAAGCGCTGAGCATTTTGTTATCCATTATTGGATTACTTAAGCAATATCTACCCCATGCAGGTGCCAGGAGGCATGTAGGGAAAATCTGGCACAAAGGAACCTCTCGGGTAAAACCTAATCTTATTTAGACTGGACAACATATGTGCCAAACAGCACTGGGATGTATCTGTGAGATAAATACAGGCTTTGGATTCTCTGAGGGCATTAAGGAAAGTTTTAAACATCTCCTCTCCTTTCATTTCTCACAGCGGTGTGTTTATACTGTGTATGCTTATGTGACTTGTTGCCTTCTAAATTGATGGCTGCACTTACCACTGATGAATTTTACTTCATACTACACATGTCAAGGGTCACCCCATTCACTTGCATCTTGACTATTCCAAGTATTCTACCCAAGGCACAGCTAGGACATTTGCTGAATAAAAATGTCCAGACATGTTTGGAGTGGTATTTTTTTTAAAAACTACACCCGATCTGCATAGCCTCTGTTCACTCTGTTGCCCTAAGGCCTTGTTATACTAAGAAATGCAATTCCTATGTATTGCACATAAAATTGGAAATGAAACTGTGAAAGCCATTGTGGCACCAGAAGAGCATACAATTTGAAAATGAAACAAACAAAAAATAAAAAACAATGTGAATGTTCCTAAACTATGATCAAAAATGAATGTCCCTAGTCTCCTCTGCAAACATTTATTGAAAGAATGATGGATGGAGTGTTGGGGAAAGCTGTGTTAAGTCCAACTCTGACACTGTTCCACCAAGCTGCAGGTTGCTGATAAAGGGTGGACATAGATTTAAAACATGCCAATCGTTAGGTGTTAAACTGTAAAAAGCACATTCTTTTAACCACAGCATAAACTGGATATAGTAAATAGAGCGAGGAAATCAATGATGATGTTAGCAAAGGTCGTGAAACACAGAGGGGAACGAGGAAAAATAGAACAGATGCCGTCATAGAATTGGCACAGAATGGAATTGCTGCCTTCCTTTGTTAATCAAGAGCTCTTACGTTTGGTTGAGTAATTTTGTTTGTGTGAAAACAAAAGCTTGATTAACATTTCCCTCCATGCCAAAGGAAAAAAAAAAACAAAACAAAACAGAATATGTCAGTGGAACAAGAGCCGAACAGAGCGTTTTGTTGAACAGTACAGGTCATCTCCGAACAGATGTACTAACAAGGCCTCTAAAAACAAAACTGCAAACAAATTATGCTGGACATTGCTTTTCTACTCATGTAATCTACATCGGCAACCTCATCTTGCAAACGCAAAATGCAGAAATTCAAAATTGTGCCTTGAAATTGCGATTTTTTTTGTAGGACACTGAACACCACCTGTGCAACAAAAGAGGGACCATGACTGAAACATTCCCACCGATTCCAGTTTGCTTTAATGAAAAACGTGCAAGCCTTCATACCTTGCATGCACTTCCGTAAGTTGTAAACATGGAAATGTACTTTTCCCTTTTTTAAATAACTTCTAACAGTTTAAAAAACATTGGGCAAAAAAACACTCATGCCTTTGCAAAGCATGAAAAAGGCCATTTCAAACAATCCTCTGGTATTCTCTAAGAGTACTATATGATTAACATGATAAGCACTCTCTGATCTCCTTTCTGACTTCTTTTAGATTTTTGAGCATGGGAAGAATTTTAATCAGTGTCCCTCAATTTCAAATTATATGCTATGGTGTGCTGGGAAAAATGTGTTTGGTTGAGACGGCTGAGAAAAATAAGCAGTACTGTCATACTTCAAGGGGAAGATTTTGTGGTGTTTTTCTTTTCCTTTTTTGTGAGAGTTGTTTTTCCTGGTGGATGTCTTGTGAGGTGGTCGTGAGAAACAGAATCATTTCAAACAGCGGAAAAATGATATTTAGTACAAAGTAAGAAGCAACTCAAAAACACAATTTTGTCACACTTGACATCTGGGCTACATTGCTCAACTTCTAGCCTCATGGGCTAAAAGGCAAGACACTTAAACAACAACACGTTTCAACACACTTTTTTTTTTTTTCCCCTCCATGCTACAGCAAGTGACCTGTGACAGCCTCTTTGAGGAGATTGTATCCACTCAAATAGGTCCAACAAATATATCTTATTATGGCCGGCGGGGATTTTCCCTGAAGAATAACTTCAACCACAGGGTGAAAAGTCTTGTTCCGCTTGGTGAGAAAAAGGTCGGGCCAAATCCAATCCTTGTGAAGCAACTACAGAACTAAAGCCAGAATGTGACCAGAAAGGTTTATGTTTTCATGGTTTCACTTGGAAGCCAAAGCCTTTGATGCAACAAAGTCCTTTATTGGGTTATTTTTGGAGCCTAATTCGTTTTCAGTGTCATAAAAGATCATCCATAGCTCACAAAATCGATGTGACTTAATATATGCACTTCATTTCCTGACTATTATATTGCCTTGTGCTACATCCTGTGAAAGAATGTCTTTATTCCTAGAATATGTTAAGACGTCCCCACAGTCGCCTGTATAAATATGAATATTTTTGATACGGACTGTCCACTCTGTTCTACTCTATGCACATTAGCAGAGAGCTAATATCTGGTAACACTAACTCACTCCAAACAATATAAAAGACTGACAGAGACATGCTGATATTTCTAGTGACTCTAAAGGTGCAAAGCAGGAGAGAGAAATAGCTTTTAATCCTGATGTCTGGACCCAGTGTCATACTGATGCCAATATACATAGTATGTGTCTGGCTTCCTAATGAAACCACTCCATGTAAGCAACCACATTAGCTGTGTTATTCCGTGTAAACATCAAGCTCAAATCATATTCAGTGCAGCAGAAACCAAGCGCAGGACTAACTAAGCAAAGATGGAAATAGAAAGTTATTACAGCTGAATGCATTCATATTTTAAGACTATAAAGCTTTTTTTTCTTAAATAATATACAAAGGATACTGTATGAATTAGTCATTCCACTTACTAAACCTCAGTAGGTTTGAAGCCTATTTTGAACCGACTCTTGCACCGGTGACAGCTGCATTATGACGGAAAGTTGTGCAGAATTTACTGGTGCACTCAAGTGGTCACCGTTGTCATACAAGGAAAATGTGATTTCACTTATGCTTGTATTTTGTGCGAGTGATCAATAGATATAATCTGCTAATGGGGTGAGTTTGTGTCCAACGGTCTTATGTCTTCAAGAAAAATCTGCTCACTGTAGTAGTTTTTGAGCCAATGTCCTTTTTATACTCATCCAATACTTGGCACCACACACTCATATGGCCTGATAGCCTGGCAGTGGCTAATGTGTGCAAATTGTCATTGGGAGTCTTTTTATATCAAGCACCAGTGCTCAGCACTTCTTTAGAAGGTGACTTCAGCATTTCTTTCCCTTCCATCTCATTTAGTGTGTAGATCCATTGTTGAATATACAGTATGGGTCTGTAAAGCAGGAACTGCCCTTGTCTTAGCCTGTCCTTGAGTTTGCAGTCCTCAGCGATGTCGAGTGAGGAAGCAAGGGAAATTTGCAAGAGCTCTTTTCATTTTTCTTTTTGTATTAATCTCGCCTTTCAGGTATGACTTTCATAAACTATGCATTATATGTTAAGGACATACAGTCGGTTGAATTTCAGTTTCTCTGCAAGGATGAGTGTTTAGCTCTTCTGAAGCATTTCAACTAATGCCATTGAAAAGCAATCCACAGCTAAATATTTTTGCACAGAGAAGAAAATAACAAATCATATCCTTGATAGATGTATTGCATGGCAGTTTCAAGAAAAAAAAAATCACTTCTAGGTTTCATTTCCTTTGTTATACAACCGGAACTCCCAAGAAAATGCTTACATTTTAATTATATAAGTTAGCAAAGACTTCCTGCCTTTACTGATCACAGAATATGTTTACCGTCATGCCCGGCTGCCCTTGCAGGCTATTGGGGAAAAAATAAAACCTGAAAGCAAACTAAACTTCTTTTTCAATTTTCCACTTCTATTACATAGCGGCTCAGAGCTCTTGAAGTGGTCTTAATGAAGCAGCTCCTTGGTGGCAATTTATGTTAAGTAACAAACCAACATTATGATTGTTAGTGAAAATGCAAACGGCTAATGGGAAAAAAAAAAACATCCAGCCACTTGATTAATTATTTCAATCTTTACTTTTAAGGCTTTGTCAATAAGCCGAGTTTTCCAAAATTGTATATGTGTGATTAAACTGTGATTAATCTGATTTCATTTGGGTCTCTTGGCCTTGTAAGGACAATGCCGCTGCAGCTCCGCTGACGTGAGTTGTTAATCACAGCACGAGCTACCAGATGTGTTCAATTTCCCTCCCTTTATTTATTGTCACAATGGTAATTCACTTCACTGTGAAATAAATGAAGGCACAGCTGAGAGCTGCAGACAGCCTGAGAACATTAAAATACTTATGTTTATTTGATCTAATTCGCAAAATCTGCGTGAGAAAAGTTTCTAGATGCCACACTGCTGATGTGAAGACTTTCTAGTAATTCTCGATGAGCATGAGCTTACAAGGCAGCTGTGAATTGCATTCCTGGCTAAGTAACAATGCATCCAAAAGGCCAGAAACCCATGTAACAGATCATTAATTTTAAATGCACTGCCTGGAGTCATATCGGCTGCCTTCACTGAAATTACAGGCTAGCTTCATGTAGCACTTAGTCATTCTATAGGGAGGCAACAAAACCGTGTTCGGATGGTGTCTTTTTGCCCACTTGATTAAACCATTTCACATATTTTTTACAACCTTGGAATAAATACTGAAGTGAATCTCAGATGTGAATCAGGGATAATTACTGGATTCTCATTTTTTAAAGCTACCGGTAGTCCTGATGACTGAGGCTCCACCATGTGGATTTTTAAATATATTTGGTCGGATAGCTTTATCTTTTCTCTAAAGAGCTAGATAACCGGAGACATTGCACTCTGCAGCATGAGGAGTCCTGAAAAGACAGCTACATTATGATCTCCCAAGCTCTTTGTTTTAGAACACATTTTCACAAGACTTGCTTTTTAGCTCGCATGGTTTGTCACATCCAATTACTATATTCAACATGCATCTGCGCTCATAGGCTCGCTTCTGGCTATTGTGTTTGATCAGGTATACTTTTGACTCACTGTGGAATCAACTAATTGTCTGTTCGACCTTGAACAGGCTGGAGGGAGCTTGGACCAGAGCTACCTTGTACAATTAACTCATTTTCCCCTCCTCCACATATCTCTTCATTTGAATGAACAATACAGTTTTTCACATTAACCTGTTTCTTTATCCTTGGTAGTTGATATCAAGGTGTTTTTTTATGCAATGCACTGTGCATGGTCCTGATCTGACACTTTTTTTTCCTGTTGTGTTTTTGATCACATTTTCTGGACTTGGGTAAGATACCTCCATTAAAATTTCAGTCTTTGAACATGAGGTTAAAAAATGTAAATAATTACATTCACCTTTGACTAAATATCAAGTATCTGTTTTAATTCTGCAGAGAGGTTAAATATTTAATAAATACATTAGCACTTTTTCTTTGCACTGTAGCAAAGCTGTTGACCACCTCATTATATGTCATTATCTTGAAAAAAAAAACATCTGTAGACAAGCATATATTGAAATGAACCATGGTCTATACCATTTTTCTGAAACTGGTCCTGTTCGTCAGTTCAACTTTCCAGCATAATTATGACATGAATTAAATGTGGCCACGAGGTAACCGAGGGGAATTGACTAAGTGGCAGTTGCTTTTATGAGCAGTAATTTTATGCCAACAACAAGCAAACACAACGCTGAACACCTACAAAACTTTTAACAAGAATAAAGCTGGAGCGCCTCTCATTACGGTAATGGACACGAAACGCATAATAAACAGCGTCTATATTGTTCATCATGTGAAGTGGTGGACAGTAAGGATGGATGGTCCGCCATGTCTTGCATAACAAACTGCACATGACAGCCAAGAAAATGACCATCTTTAAATGCAGCGGAGACTGTATATAGGATTAGAAGTCATTAAGTCAATTACAAACGTTAAGAAATACTGCTGCGTTGACGGGCCATTTTCAAATGCTCAAACAAAACCCGTCTATGACACATTAGTTCAGGCAGGGACACAGAGTTGCATTGCAAAGTTTTGTAGTTCAGTCTGAAGTCACTTGTTTGTAATGCAGTTTTATTTCTGAGAAGATTTATCCATGAAGGTGGGTTTTCATGCCAGATACCCAAAGGCACTGTTGGAAGGCAGCCATGTTTGTCATTTTGCAGTGTGCAGGCTATGGCATCTCAAAGCGGTTTCCAGATTGATGACGCCTCATGAAAATTTAATGAAGAAATAGTTTCCAAAAAGGTAGCGTTTACGAAAGCAAGGAAAGACATTAATTAGCCGTATCACAGCAGGAAAAGGAAGACTCGAAGGTGCACGACTCCGAAGAAGCAGGTCTTGTTTTGCAGGTCTGCAGTTGGCTAACGCTACAGAGAATCAGGCAATTTGCAAATGGGTTTTACGGTGTATAGAATATTCCAATCATCAGCCTCTCGGAAATCCTCACTTGCTGCAAGCCTAAAATACTTCTTCTTCAGACTAGTGAGCTTTAGCTGTGTTTTTTCTTTGTTTTGGAACATAAACATATTACGAGCAAAATGCACTGGGAATTATCTTCGCTCACATCTCAAATAACAGAAAGATGTAAGACAGGAAGAACAAGACAGCTTAGACAACAATGCAAAGCCACCTGCCGTCATCAAAGAACATCAAAGCTCTACGTTTCCCGAATGGCCACGGTGGCCGCTTCCCTTCTTTTCTATCACCACAGGAAGAGTTTGACATTTTGTGAGATCTATTTATGTGTTTGGGGTTTTTTTTTTGTCCAGAGTTAGATGACAACATCAGCACATATTAACACATATAAGCAGAGGAGAGTTCCACGCTCCTATTCTCCCACCGTCCAAAGACATGCATGACAGTTTAATTGGTCACTCTACATTCTCCCCAGGAGTGAGTGTGTGCATGAATGGTTGTTTGTCTCCGTGTTGGCCCTGCAAAAGACTAGCGAACTGTTCAGGGTGTACACTGCCTCTCGCCTGCTAATAGGTGGGATAGGCTCCAGCCCCCCATGACCCTGAACCAGAATAACTGGTATAGAAAATTAATGACTACAAGAGCTGCACAACAGTACAATATTGAAGCACGTACTTTATGATGTTGGTTTTATGCTATTTTTTAACTTCCATTCCATCTCATAAATGCACTTCCTTATTATTCATTTAACAAACCCAGGAACGGGGAAGATGTCATGTGACAAATAATAGCCTATGCTCTCATATCATTAAAATTTAAGCGAGTGGTTGGAAATGTTTTGGGTGTTTGATAAAGAGCTGTGTGTATTTTTAGTCAGCTTGTCTGAGATGTTTCTCTTCATTTCAGAGCAAGTTACATGATCTTATATCTTTTCAAAATTTTAATTTGGAATGAAAGTCTAAACTCAAAACTGAACAGAAAATGTATCTCAGATTAAGTCTTCACTCTGGATATCCCACATTCCTCTGTATCCACACATTAAACCATTTATCTGGTAAGTTTGTGATGGCGAAACCTTCCCTTTTTTTTCTTTCATCACTTTTACATGTTTATGTCACAGCCGATACCAAATCTGCCAAAAGAATGATACACGTGTTTCCGTGCCACTGCACGCACAGGCTTCCTGTTCTGTCTCTCCTGCTTTCTTCAGTCCTCACATCGGTGCGGTTTTCTCATGATAACGTCTCCCTCTTCGCCAGCACAAGGTTTAATAAAGGCCCCTGACATGTTCAGTCTGACATCTGCCACCATGTCTCCCACCTGTTTCCAGAGGACCAGTTGCCCCCTGGTTTCCCCACCATAGACATGGGCCCACAGCTGAAAGTGGTGGAGCGAACACGCACAGCCACCATGCTCTGTGCCGCCAGTGGCAACCCTGACCCAGACATCTCCTGGTTCAAAGACTTTCTTCCTGTCAACACCACCAACAACAACGGCCGCATTAAACAGCTCAGATCAGGTAGGTTCCCTCTGCTGAAAACACAGTTACTTAAACACGGTTTCTTCTTTCTCGTTTTCTCCTCTCTGATCTGCTCCCCCTGTTGAATCCTCCGTTCTTTCATCCTCTTCTTCCTCCCATGATTTAACTTCTCATTTGGCTTTTTTTATTTTATAGGTAATGGCATTGTTTCTACTATTTCCTGTTCTCTACTCTATGTACACCCCTCTGTGTGTCGTCTGTACAGTACGTGTGCCTCCCTTTGTCTTCCAGTGTTGTCATGGGCTGCTGGGATTGTCCCCCTTCTGTGTTTGCTGGCTTCCACTCTAACTTCTACCATCATTGCTCACTGCTGTGACTTTTTACAATGGATTCTTTTGCCTATTTGAGTTTGTTTACGTTCCACTGCATTGATGCAGACTTCTTTAACCACCATTTTCTTCATTTCTTGTCTTTTTATTTTCCCAAACAGTTACTATTCAACATTCAGCTTCATTTAGAGCCGACTAAAGAGTGTACATGCTTTTAAAATAGGACCCAGAGCAGCAAAGGATTTACTGTTCTTGTGAATTTTCCTTTAAAAGAAGAGCATTTTTAAGGTTAAAGAAAAAATATATCTTAGGCCCTAATCAACTACAGTAGTGCACAAGATGTCTGAAAGCCCCTGCCCCTTTAATTCTTTATCTTTACAGTCCCTGCTTTAATGTTTTGCCATTTTTTTTATTTGCCTTTGATACATCCTAATAAACCCTTATACTCCACTAAGTTAGATTTTGGTATGCCAGTAGAGAAATGATATTATTTTCTAAAAATGCTACCATAGCTTGCAGCTCTCTGTGCCAGCTGGCAACACGATAAGATAACTTAGATTTCAGTCTTGTCTGTTTGACCACCTGTCTTCACAGTTTTCACAGCTGTCCTTTGTTAAATCATCCTGTTAACCTTACTTCCTTGATTTGTTTTCAGTAAAACTGTGTCAAATGAACCCTTATTTCTAACCTGAGACTTTGATTCACTTAGAGTTGCTAAAGCATTAACGAAACCTTGTTAACTCAAATTACTTAAAGAATATAATCCTATTCTTATGCTGTCTTTCTTCTCTCTATATTTTTAAATCTACAGAATCCTTTGGTAAGTGCTTAGCTCTAAAGCACACATCACCCCACTAATTTCCATGTTCCTACAATAATTAAAATGCATGGCATGCATTTTACTAACAGATAGTTTAGTTTCAGGGCTACCACTAGAGACACACACACTCTTCCCTCACCCCCACAGTGTTCAAGTGTCCCACCACTGCCAGCTATATTATCACCTTATGTGGAGATTCTCACATGTTTGTTCCTCACTACTTATCCACCACTTATTCACTTAATTTTTTTTAACATCAGCACCTTAGGTATTGGAAGTTCAAGAGTTTTAGGGAGGTGACCAGCTCTGCTTAGTTCAGATGAAGATCTGTGCTCAGTCTCATACACAGCCCTGAAAGTCTTTCCCTTCAGTAGATGGTCTTCAGAAGGCATTGCCACTTCCAAAATGGCACCTCCCTCGTGGTACATCAGTGTACAAGTTCTTCTCTCTGACCTATGATTTTTCTATGATTCTATGAATCCTGTCTTTCTCTGCCAGTAGAGTACAGAACAGTTCTTACTCTCTTTCTCTTTCCTTTCTCTGTCCTGTAGTACCTTTATTTACGTACCCTGTTAAATCTAATTTGATTCTTCTTCCAAAGCCCCCAGCCTCTATCTACTCGTACTAATGCTTCTTCTTTCTAATCTTATTTGCATTCATATTATCCACCCAGGTGGTACACCAATAAGAGGTAAGAGTGCTGAACTGACGTTCACAGAATGAAAATAATACAAATTCATTCTTGCTGTCAACCCATCCATTCACCTGAATCACCTCCATTCTTGTCCTGTTTACCAAGACCAAAAACCATTGCGTTCATATGGACCATACTTCTTCTTTGTCCTGTTTTGTTGACTAAATTAGTATCTCATCATTTGTCTCCGCTTTATTTACTCCTTTGTATTCTTGTTTCAAAGCCCGTTTAGCTCAGTTGTGATATGCTTGCCTTGGCTCAAATAAGCATATCCAATGACAATTTTTCTTTTTTTGTTTTTTAAACTATATTTTTACGTTCATTTTTGTTTTCTTTTTGGCCATAGCGAATCATGTGTCCCTCTTTTTGTCCAACTAAAACAACCAAGCATTTTTTCCCCCTTAGCTGTTCTTGTTCAGCACTAAAAATATGCACAGATGCCGTGGAATCACGCAGGCATGCTGAAGACAACATTGCTCTCCTCTGCTTTTTTCTCCCAAAGAATTCTTTCTATCTTTGCAAACTATTTTTTTTTCCATTTCTTCTATTTGCTTTCCTCTCCTGTACCTCTACAAAAAAAGCCCAAACAACCACTTTTTTGATAAAGTTTCTACGGTGCTTTTTTTCCCCTCTTTCACCTATTTTTCTTACTTTTCTTGGGTTTGGAGGCTATTTTACTTTTTGACTTTTTTTTTTTTTCTTCAGGGTTTGGGAAAGGCAAACAGTAGAGTCTGGCGAGGACCTGATTGGCTCATTTTTGCCGTGTGACATGGAGCTGGAGAGTTGTTGATGCATAAAGCCATTTTTCTCTGGGTCATGTGACACCACACTGCTGATCCCATTAGTGGATTTTTATGGGTGTCTTTTGTGGCTTTCACAAGCTAAAGCAGTGGTTGGTTGCATTCTTGTTGGCTCAGGCCGATATTTTGAATTTTGTCTTCTAATACAATTGCATTTTATTTTTCAGCTAAGGGTTGTCAGAAGGTTGTAAGTTGTGTCGACATACATTTCTTGATAAGATTTGCATGTCAAAACTTTTGTTACAGAGGGTTATATGTTGGTTTTGCCTGACATAATACTTCAATTACATTTTTTCCAGATATCTGAGCAGCATTTTTCATTTTTTTTCTATGCGCTGCACTTTTTTGAAAGTTACTTCACCCAGTTGAAGTCCCAAATTAATCCCTAGGCTGACTATTACAACTGATCTGTAATTGAATATGCTAAAAAAAAAACATACCTAAATTTCTTTCTTTCAATTGTCCTCCCTTGTTATGCTGCTTTCTTATACTGTAAACCTCTTTTGTTTGATCCATGTTTCCCTAAAGCAGTATCACTCATCCCCATATTGACCAGTCCAGTGACATGTTGTATTTTGATGGACTTGCCCCTATTCTTCCAAGTAAAATGTACTCCATTTTTTGTTAACATTGGCACTAGGATGAGTGTCTTTTTATGACCGTATAAGTAATGAAACTTTTTTCTCTCTATCTCAAGAGATTATTGACAATGTAAATGTACTACTACCGTCATTTAGCAGACGCAAATGTATAGGATACGCAATATAACTTAGGTGTATAATCTGTTTTTTTGTATTTGGTTTCAAATGTTTTCATTTATGTGTGTGTCCCTAGCTCCGTTAGGGGAAACAATTAGTTGTATTGGAATGTATTGCATGGTTATCAGTTGCAGCTATCTCTTATCCATAGTGGGATTACACAGTCTCCACTTAACCTCAACCAGTTGTGATACTGATTGGAGGATAAAGTCTAAAATATATAGTTTCTAGTAACAAATACCAGCATGAAAGTACAATTTAATTTATGCAGTTTTGGAGACTGTTTAATTACAATTTTTCTCAAACTGTCCAAACTGCTAAGGTGTGAAAGAATACAGAAAACTAGAAATGGAGGGACCTTACAGTATGTTGGCCTTCTCAAGGCCAGACAAGCGTTATTTTTTTATTTTATTTATTTTTTTCTTTTCATTTTAGCTTATGAACTTGATGCTAACAAATTAAGTTTAACCATATATACTTCGCCGCCCCATTTGTTATTCCCAACTAGGAGCCCTCCAGATAGAGCAAAGTGAAGAGTCTGACCAGGGGAAATATGAATGTGTGGCGACCAACAACGATGGAACCCGTTATTCCGCCCCAGCAAATCTATATGTCAGAGGTAGGAAACGTGTCTTAACACCACCAGTATGCTTCTGTCAAACATGATAATGTCATTCTCTTGAAAAATTCACGAGGCATGTATAAATCAGCCAATAAAGTCTACAGGGGTCACGTCCTGTAAGGTCATAGTAAGTATGCTCCATTTTGGTTTGTTTTCTCTTCCTTGCACTTGGCTTACCTGCACCAATTTGAACCTCCAGTATCTGCTATGTTATTTGTTTCTGGTCTGTTCTGTTGGTTATCCCAAGTCTAACACTAGTGATGAGACTGATTTCTGTGTTTATCTACTAATTACCTTTAAACATTCGTGGTGGGGGTGTAGTGACGGTAGTAGTAAAGGGAGGGCAGGCCTCCTCCATCAGTCCCCACTATATCCCAGCTGTATAAATACTATTTGTTTTCCCCATTGAGCAACTCAATGATAGGATATAGTTAACCTTTTTTTTGTTGTTGTTAGCGACAATGTTTATGTGATTCTTGTTCTTTTTACCAAAAGAGAAAAATAAATGTGCTATGCAATCATCTTAATATATTTCACACTTTTTTATACTACCCATATGAAAAATTGGCCCATAAAACACCCCAAAACTCCAACAACACTGGTGGTGGATGTACTTTTTAAGATTCATGGCAAGGAATCTGCAATTCCGCTGAAGTTAAACAATATTTTACATAAGCTAGCAGGCAGCAGTTGAGGCATCGTTTAATTTTATCTAGAAAACCCTCTATGTTCTATTATTGTCAAGTTTTTTCGTAATTGCTTGCACAGAAATGTTTTACAGATTTTTTTTTTCTTTTATAACTTCTACAGTGCTGTTCAGTCCTGTAGTTAGCAGAGGTGAATGGAAGATAACTATCGGACTGAAGAGCACGGTCGAAGTTATAAAAGAAAAAAAAAAGAGAGAGGAAGAAAGTCGTGGGAGGAAAGAGAAT